>CM060961.1:107831134-108171134 GCA_030765045.1 Tenodera sinensis
ATGACCGTCACCGATTTCCATGACATTTGGCATACTTATAGATTCGAACCCCAGGATCACGAATCCGGTCTCCGTTTCTCGAAATTCCTATTTGTTTTGTGTTTTATGGCGTGTCAAAGTCTACGACGGAAAACTTTAGACATCTCTGAGCACCACATAAGTGAGGTTAGGACAGAATTTTGAACTATTTCGTCACCTACGGAATGTAAAGAAAGCATTCGATGCAAAGATTTTGAAATTTATTTTTTTTGGTGTGCACACGTTTTGCCCCATAAGTCATTTAAAAATAAGAGATATCGCAAATCTAAGACTGGTCCTGGAGTCTACTCTCATTCAACTACCACTTGACCTGCCTAACTCAATTTTTTTTTCGGCACCCCCAAAAAATGGCAAGGTGCGCCCCTTCAATTTTCGACCGCTTTTCCAAACTTTAAACGTGAGTCAAGTCTGAACGGCTAAAGCCAGAATCTCCGGCAAAGTGGTCAAAGAAAGGTAATCTTTGGGTGAATTTTTCGGCACTTCGTAAGCTCGAAAATATGGAATAGAACCAGAGATATTTACAGTTTTAGTTTTCAGAAAAGTGCCAAAACAGACCTTCAGCCGGGCAAGTCCACAAATGACCGTCACCGATTTCCATGACATTTGGCATACTTATAGATTCGAACCCCAGGATGACGAATCCGGTCTCCGTTTCTCGAAATTCCTATTTGTTTTGTGTTTTATGGCGTGTCAAAGTCTACGACGGAAAACTTTAGACATCTCTGAGCACCACATAAGTGAGGTTAGGACAGAATTTTGAACTATTTCGTCACCTACGGAATGTAAAGAAAGCATTCGATGCAAAAATTTTGAAATTTATTTTTTTTTGGTGTGCACACGTTTTGCCCCATAAGTCATTTAAAAATAAGAGATATCGCAAATCTAAGACTGGTCCTGGAGTCTACTCTCATTCAACTACCACTTGACCTGCCTAACTCAATTTTTTTTTCGGCACCCCCAAAAAATGGCAAGGTGCGCCCCTTCAATTTTCGACCCCTTGTCCAAACTTTAAACGTGAGTCAAGTCTGAACGGCTAAAGCCAGAATCTCCGGCAAAGTGGTCAAAGAAAGGTAATCTTTGGGTGAATTTTTCGGCACTTCGTAAGCTCGAAAATATGGAATAGAACCAGAGATATTTACAGTTTTAGTTTTCAGAAAAGTGCCAAAACAGGCCTTCAGCCGGGCAAGTCCACAAATGACCGTCACCGATTTCCATGACATTTGGCATACTTATAGATTCGAACCCCAGGATCACGAATCCGGTCTCCGTTTCTCGAAATTCCTATTTGTTTTGTGTTTTATGGCGTGTCAAAGTCTACGACGGAAAACTTTAGACATCTCTGAGCACCACATAAGTGAGGTTAGGAAAGAATTTTGAACTATTTCGTCACCTACGGAATGTAAAGAAAGCATTCGATGCAAAAATTTTGAAATTTATTTTTTTTTTTTGGTGTGCACACGTTTTGCCCCATAAGTCATTTAAAAATAAGAGCTATCGCAAATCTAAGACTGGTCCTGGAGTCTACTCTCATTCAACTACCACTTGACCTGCCTAACTCAATTTTTTTTTCGGCACCCCCAAAAAATGGCAAGGTGCGCCCCTTCAATTTTCGACCCCTTGTCCAAACTTTAAACGTGAGTCAAGTCTGAACGGCTAAAGCCAGAATCTCCGGCAAAGTGGTCAAAGAAAGGTAATCTTTGGGTGAATTTTTCGGCACTTCGTAAGCTCGAAAATATGGAATAGAACCAGAGATATTTACAGTTTTAGTTTTCAGAAAAGTGCCAAAACAGGCCTTCAGCCGGGCAAGTCCACAAATGACCGTCACCGATTTCCATGACATTTGGCATACTTATAGATTCGAACCCCAGGATCACGAATCCGGTCTCCGTTTCTCGAAATTCCTATTTGTTTTGTGTTTTATGGCGTGTCAAAGTCTACGACGGAAAACTTTAGACATCTCTGAGCACCACATAAGTGAGGTTAGGACAGAATGTTGAACTATTTGGTCACCTACGGAATGTAAAGAAAGCATTCGATGCAAAAATTTTGAAATTTATTTTTTTTGGTGTGCACACGTTTTGCCCCATAAGTCATTTAAAAATAAGAGATATCGCAAATCTAAGACTGGTCCTGGAGTCTACTCTCATTCAACTACCACTTGACCTGCCTAACTCAATTTTTTTTTCGGCACCCCCAAAAAATGGCAAGGTGCGCCCCTTCAATTTTCGACCCCTTGTCCAAACTTTAAACGTGAGTCAAGTCTGTTGTTGTAGTGTTTAACGCCCGCTTTTACTACTACGGCACCGCAGGCGGTGACACTGATGATACATGAAGATGGAGCACCGGTGGAATGAGATGGCGGGGGAAACCGGAGTACCCGGAGAAAACCCGCCCTGACGCCGCTTCGTCCACCACGAATACCACATGCGGGTCCCTGGGATCGAACCCGGGCCGCCTAGGTGGTAGGCGAGCGCGCTAACCGCTCGGCCACGGCGCCGCCCGAGTCAAGTCTGAACGGCTAAAGCCAGAATCTCCGGCAAAGTGGTCAAAGAAAGGTAATCTTTGGGTGAATTTTTCGGCACTTCGTAAGCTCGAAAATATGGAACAGAACCAGAGATATTTACAGTTTTAGTTTTCAGAAAAGTGCCAAAACAGGCCTTCAGCCGGGCAAGTCCACAAATGACCGTCACCGATTTCCATGACATTTGGCATACTTATAGATTCGAACCGCAGGATCACGAATCCGGTCTCCGTTTCTCGAAATTCCTATTTGTTTTGTGTTTTATGGCGTGTCAAAGTCTACGACGGAAAACTTTAGACATCTCTGAGCACCACATAAGTGAGGTTAGGACAGAATTTTGAACTATTTCGTCACCTACGGAATGTAAAGAAAGCATTCGATGCAAAAATTTTGAAATTTATTTTTTTTGGTGTGCACACGTTTTGCCCCATAAGTCATTTAAAAATAAGAGATATCGCAAATCTAAGACTGGTCCTGGAGTCTACTCTCATTCAACTACCACTTGACCTGCCTAACTCAATTTTTTTTTCGGCACCCCACAAAATGGCAAGGTGCGCCCCTTCAATTTTCGACCGCTTGTCCAAACTTTAAACGTGAGTCAAGTCTGAACGGCTAAAGCCAGAATCTCCGGCAAAGTGGTCAAAGAAAGGTAATCTTTGGGTGAATTTTTCGGCACTTCGTAAGCTCGAAAATATGGAATAGAACCAGAGATATTTACAGTTTTAGTTTTCAGAAAAGTGCCAAAACAGGCCTTCAGCCGGGAAAGTCCACAAATGACCGTCACCGATTTCCATGACATTTGGCATACTTATAGATTCGAACCCCAGGATGACGAATCCGGTCTCCGTTTCTCGAAATTCCTATTTGTTTTGTGTTTTATGGCGTGTCAAAGTCTACGACGGAAAACTTTAGACATCTCTGAGCACCACATAAGTGAGGTTAGGACAGAATTTTGAACTATTTCGTCACCTACGGAATGTAAAGAAAGCATTCGATGCAAAAATTTTGAAATTTATTTTTTTTGGTGTGCACACGTTTTGCCCCATAAGTCATTTAAAAATAAGAGATATCGCAAATCTAAGACTGGTCCTGGAGTCTACTCTCATTCAACTACCACTTGACCTGCCTAACTCAATTTTTTTTTCGGCACCCCCAAAAAATGGCAAGGTGCGCCCCTTCAATTTTCGACCCCTTGTCCAAACTTTAAACGTGAGTCAAGTCTGAACGGCTAAAGCCAGAATCTCCGGCAAAGTGGTCAAAGAAAGGTAATCTTTGGGTGAATTTTTCGGCACTTCGTAAGCTCGAAAATATGGAATAGAACCAGAGATATTTACAGTTTTAGTTTTCAGAAAAGTGCCAAAACAGGCCTTCAGCCGGGCAAGTCCACAAATGACCGTCACCGATTTCCATGACATTTGGCATACTTATAGATTCGAACCCCAGGATCACGAATCCGGTCTCCGTTTCTCGAAATTCCTATTTGTTTTGTGTTTTATGGCGTGTCAAAGTCTACGACGGAAAACTTTAGACATCTCTGAGCACCACATAAGTGAGGTTAGGAAAGAATTTTGAACTATTTCGTCACCTACGGAATGTAAAGAAAGCATTCGATGCAAAAATTTTGAAATTTATTTTTTTTTTTTGGTGTGCACACGTTTTGCCCCATAAGTCATTTAAAAATAAGAGCTATCGCAAATCTAAGACTGGTCCTGGAGTCTACTCTCATTCAACTACCACTTGACCTGCCTAACTCAATTTTTTTTTCGACACCCCCAAAAAATGGCAAGGTGCGCCCCTTCAATTTTCGACCCCTTGTCCAAACTTTAAACGTGAGTCAAGTCTGAACGGCTAAAGCCAGAATCTCCGGCAAAGTGGTCAAAGAAAGGTAATCTTTGGGTGAATTTTTCGGCACTTCGTAAGCTCGAAAATATGGAATAGAACCAGAGATATTTACAGTTTTAGTTTTCAGAAAAGTGCCAAAACAGGCCTTCAGCCGGGCAAGTCCACAAATGACCGTCACCGATTTCCATGACATTTGGCATACTTATAGATTCGAACCCCAGGATCACGAATCCGGTCTCCGTTTCTCGAAATTCCTATTTGTTTTGTGTTTTATGGCGTGTCAAAGTCTACGACGGAAAACTTTAGACATCTCTCAGCACCACATAAGTGAGGTTAGGACAGAATTTTGAACTATTTCGTCACCTACGGAATGTAAAGAAAGCATTCGATGCAAAAATTTTGAAATTTATTTTTTTTGGTGTGCACACGTTTTGCCCCATAAGTCATTTAAAAATAAGAGATATCGCAAATCTAAGACTGGTCGTGGAGTCTACTCTCATACAACTACCACTTGACCTGCCTAACTCAATTTTTTTTTCGGCACCCCCAAAAAATGGCAAGGTGCGCCCCTCCAATTTTCGACCCCTTGTCCAAACTTTAAACGTGAGTCAAGTCTGAACGGCTAAAGCCAGAATCTCCGGCAAAGTGGTCAAAGAGAGGTAATCTTTGGGTGAATTTTTCGGCACTTCGTAAGCTCGAAAATATGGAATAGAACCAGAGATATTTACAGTTTTAGTTTTCAGAAAAGTGCCAAAACAGGCCTTCAGCCGGGCAAGTCCACAAATGACCGTCACCGATTTCCATGACATTTGGCATACTTATAGATTCGAACCCCAGGATCACGAATCCGGTCTCCGTTTCTCGAAATTCCGATTTGTTTTGTGTTTTATGGCGTGTCAAAGTCTACGACGGAAAACTTTAGACATCTCTGAGCACCACATAAGTGAGGTTAGGACAGAATTTTGAACTATTTCGTCACCTACGGAATGTAAAGAAAGCATTCGATGCAAAAATTTTGAAATTTGTTTTTTTTGGTGTGCAGACGTTTTGCCCCATAATTCATTTAAAAATAAGAGATATCGCAAATCTAAGACTGGTCCTGGAGTCTACTCTCATTCAACTACCACTTGACCTGCCTAACTCAATTTTTTTTTCGGCATCCCCAAAAAATGGCAAGGTGCGCCCCTTCAATTTTCGACCCCTTGTCCATACTTTAAACGTGAGTCAAGTCTGAACGGCTAAAGCCAGAATCTCCGGCAAAGTGGTCAAAGAAAGGTAATCTTTGGGTGAATTTTTCGGCACTTCGTAAGCTCGAAAATATGGAATAGAACCAGAGATATTTACAGCTTTAGTTTTCAGAAAAGTGCCAAAACAGGCCTTCAGCCGGGCAAGTCCACAAATGACCGTCACCGATTTCCATGACATTTGGCATACTTATAGATTCGAACCCCAGGATCACGAATCCGGTCTCCGTTTCTCGAAATTCCTATTTGTTTTGTGTCTTATGGCGTGTCAAAGTCTACGACGGAAAACTTTAGACATCTCTGAGCACCACATAAGTGAGGTTAGGACAGAATTTTGAACTATTTCGTCACCTACGGAATGTAAAGAAAGCATTCGATGCAAAAATTTTGAAATTTATTTTTTTTGGTGTGCACACGTTTTGCCCCATAAGTCATTTAAAAATAAGAGATATCGCAAATCTAAGACTGGTCCTGGAGTCTACTCTCATTCAACTACCACTTGACCTGCCTAACTCAATTTTTTTTTCGGCACCCCCAAAAAATGGCAAGGTGCGCCCCTTCAATTTTCGACCCCTTGTCCAAACTTTAAACGTGAGTCAAGTCTGAACGGCTAAAGCCAGAATCTCCGGCAAAGTGGTCAAAGAAAGGTAATCTTTGGGTGAATTTTTCGGCACTTCGTAAGCTCGAAAATATGGAATAGAACCAGAGATATTTACAGTTTTAGTTTTCAGAAAAGTGCCAAAACAGGCCTTCAGCCGGGCAAGTCCACAAATGACCGTCACCGATTTCCATGACATTTGGCACACTTATAGATTCGAACCCCAGGATCACGAATCCGGTCTCCGTTTCTCGAAATTCCGATTTGTTTTGTGTTTTATGGCGTGTCAAAGTCTACGACGGAAAACTTTAGACATCTCTGAGCACCACATAAGTGAGGTTAGGACAGAATTTTGAACTATTTCGTCACCTACGGAATGTAAAGAAAGCATTCGATGCAAAAATTTTGAAATTTATTTTTCTTTTTGGTGTGCACACGTTTTGCCCCATAAGTCATTTAAAAATAAGAGATATCGCAAATCTAAGACTGGTCCTGGAGTCTACTCTCATTCAACTACCACTTGACCTGCCTAACTCAATTTTTTTTTCGGCACCCCCAAAAAATGGCAAGGTGCGCCCCTTCAATTTTCGACCCCTTGTCCATACTTTAAACGTGAGTCAAGTCTGAACGGCTAAAGCCAGAATCTCCGGCAAAGTGGTCAAAGAAAGGTAATCTTTGGGTGAATTTTTCGGCACTTCGTAAGCTCGAAAATATGGAATAGAACCAGAGATATTTACAGCTTTAGTTTTCAGAAAAGTGCCAAAACAGGCCTTCAGCCGGGCAAGTCCACAAATGACCGTCACCGATTTCCATGACATTTGGCATACTTATAGATTCGAACCCCAGGATCACGAATCCGGTCTCCGTTTCTCGAAATTCCTATTTGTTTTGTGTCTTATGGCGTGTCAAAGTCTACGACGGAAAACTTTAGACATCTCTGAGCACCACATAAGTGAGGTTAGGACAGAATTTTGAACTATTTCGTCACCTACGGAATGTAAAGAAAGCATTCGATGCAAAAATTTTGAAATTTATTTTTTTTGGTGTGCAGACGTTTTGCCCCATAAGTCATTTAAAAATAAGAGATATCGCAAATCTAAGACTGGTCCTGGAGTCTACTCTCATTCAACTACCACTTGACCTGCCTAACTCAATTTTTTTTTCGGCACCCCCAAAAAATGGCAAGGTGCGCCCCTTCAATTTTCGACCCCTTGTCCAAACTTTAAACGTGAGTCAAGTCTGAACGGCTAAAGCCAGAATCTCCGGCAAAGTGGTCAAAGAAAGGTAATCTTTGGGTGAATTTTTCGGCACTTCGTAAGCTCGAAAATATGGAATAGAACCAGAGATATTTACAGTTTTAGTTTTCAGAAAAGTGCCAAAACAGGCCTTCAGCCGGGCAAGTCCACAAATGACCGTCACCGATTTCCATGACATTTGGCATACTTATAGATTCGAACCCCAGGATCACGAATCCGGTCTCCGTTTCTCGAAATTCCTATTTGTTTTGTGTTTTATGGCGTGTCAAAGTCTACGACGGAAAACTTTAGACATCTCTGAGCACCACATAAGTGAGGTTAGGACAGAATTTTGAACTATTTCGTCACCTACGGAATGTAAAGAAAGCATTCGATGCAAAAATTTTGAAATTTATTTTTCTTTTTGGTGTGCACACGTTTTGCCCCATAAGTCATTTAAAAATAAGAGATATCGCAAATCTAAGACTGGTCCTGGAGTCTACTCTCATTCAACTACCACTTGACCTGCCTAACTCAATTTTTTTTTCGGCACCCCCAAAAAATGGCGAGGTGCGCCCCTTCAATTTTCGACCGCTTGTCCAAACTTTAAACGTGAGTCAAGTCTGAACGGCTAAAGCCAGAATCTCCGGCAAAGTGGTCAAAGAAAGGTAATCTTTGGGTGAATTTTTCGGCACTTCGTAAGCTCGAAAATATGGAATAGAACCAGAGATATTTACAGTTTTAGTTTTCAGAAAAGTGCCAAAACAGGCCTTCAGCCGGGCAAGTCCACAAATGACCGTCACCGATTTCCATGACATTTGGCATACTTATAGATTCGAACCCCAGGATGACGAATCCGGTCTCCGTTTCTCGAAATTCCTATTTGTTTTGTGTTTTATGGCGTGTCAAAGTCTACGACGGAAAACTTTAGACATCTCTGAGCACCACATAAGTGAGGTTAGGACAGAATTTTGAACTATTTCGTCACCTACGGAATGTAAAGAAAGCATTCGATGCAAAAATTTTGAAATTTATTTTTCTTTTTGGTGTGCACACGTTTTGCCCCATAAGTCATTTAAAAATAAGAGATATCGCAAATCTAAGACTGGTCCTGGAGTCTACTCTCATTCAACTACCACTTGACCTGCCTAACTCAATTTTTTTTTCGGCACCCCCAAAAAATGGCAAGGTGCGCCCCTTCAATTTTCGACCCCTTGTCCATACTTTAAACGTGAGTCAAGTCTGAACGGCTAAAGCCAGAATCTCCGGCAAAGTGGTCAAAGAAAGGTAATCTTTGGGTGAATTTTTCGGCACTTCGTAAGCTCGAAAATATGGAATAGAACCAGAGATATTTACAGCTTTAGTTTTCAGAAAAGTGCCAAAACAGGCCTTCAGCCGGGCAAGTCCACAAATGACCGTCACCGATTTCCATGACATTTGGCATACTTATAGATTCGAACCCCAGGATCACGAATCCGGTCTCCGTTTCTCGAAATTCCTATTTGTTTTGTGTCTTATGGCGTGTCAAAGTCTACGACGGAAAACTTTAGACATCTCTGAGCACCACATAAGTGAGGTTAGGACAGAATTTTGAACTATTTCGTCACCTACGGAATGTAAAGAAAGCATTCGATGCAAAAATTTTGAAATTTATTTTTTTTGGTGTGCAGACGTTTTGCCCCATAAGTCATTTAAAAATAAGAGATATCGCAAATCTAAGACTGGTCCTGGAGTCTACTCTCATTCAACTACCACTTGACCTGCCTAACTCAATTTTTTTTTCGGCACCCCCAAAAAATGGCAAGGTGCGCCCCTTCAATTTTCGACCCCTTGTCCAAACTTTAAACGTGAGTCAAGTCTGAACGGCTAAAGCCAGAATCTCCGGCAAAGTGGTCAAAGAAAGGTAATCTTTGGGTGAATTTTTCGGCACTTCGTAAGCTCGAAAATATGGAATAGAACCAGAGATATTTACAGTTTTAGTTTTCAGAAAAGTGCCAAAACAGGCCTTCAGCCGGGCAAGTCCACAAATGACCGTCACCGATTTCCATGACATTTGGCATACTTATAGATTCGAACCCCAGGATCACGAATCCGGTCTCCGTTTCTCGAAATTCCTATTTGTTTTGTGTTTTATGGCGTGTCAAAGTCTACGACGGAAAACTTTAGACATCTCTGAGCACCACATAAGTGAGGTTAGGACAGAATTTTGAACTATTTCGTCACCTACGGAATGTAAAGAAAGCATTCGATGCAAAAATTTTGAAATTTATTTTTCTTTTTGGTGTGCACACGTTTTGCCCCATAAGTCATTTAAAAATAAGAGATATCGCAAATCTAAGACTGGTCCTGGAGTCTACTCTCATTCAACTACCACTTGACCTGCCTAACTCAATTTTTTTTTCGGCACCCCCAAAAAATGGCGAGGTGCGCCCCTTCAATTTTCGACCGCTTGTCCAAACTTTAAACGTGAGTCAAGTCTGAACGGCTAAAGCCAGAATCTCCGGCAAAGTGGTCAAAGAAAGGTAATCTTTGGGTGAATTTTTCGGCACTTCGTAAGCTCGAAAATATGGAATAGAACCAGAGATATTTACAGTTTTAGTTTTCAGAAAAGTGCCAAAACAGGCCTTCAGCCGGGCAAGTCCACAAATGACCGTCACCGATTTCCATGACATTTGGCATACTTATAGATTCGAACCCCTGGATGACGAATCCGGTCTCCGTTTCTCGAAATTCCTATTTGTTTTGTGTTTTATGGCGTGTCAAAGTCTACGACGGAAAACTTTAGACATCTCTGAGCACCACATAAGTGAGGTTAGGACAGAATTTTGAACTATTTCGTCACCTACGGAATGTAAAGAAAGCATTCGATGCAAAAATTTTGAAATTTATTTTTTTTGGTGTGCACACGTTTTGCCCCATAAGTCATTTAAAAATAATAGATATCGCAAATCTAAGACTGGTCCTGGAGTCTACTCTCATTCAACTACCACTTGACCTGCCTAACTCAATTTTTTTTTCGGCACCCCCAAAAAATGGCAAGGTGCGCCCCTTCAATTTTCGACCCCTTGTCCAAACTTTAAACGTGAGTCAAGTCTGAACGGCTAAAGCCAGAATCTCCAGCAAAGTGGTCAAAGAAAGGTAATTTTTTGGTGAATTTTTCGGCACTTCGTAAGCTCGAAAATATGGAATAGAACCAGAGATATTTACAGTTTTAGTTTTCAGAAAAGTGCCAAAACAGGCCTTCAGCCGGGCAAGTCCACAAATGACCGTCACCGATTTCCATGACATTTGGCATACTTATAGATTCGAACCCCAGGATCACGAATCCGGTCTCCGTTTCTCGAAATTCCTATTTGTTTTGTGTTTTATGGCGTGTCAAAGTCTACGACGGAAAACTTTAGACATCTCTGAGCACCACATAAGTGAGGTTAGGACAGAATTTTGAACTATTTCGTCACCTACGGAATGTAAAGAAAGCATTCGATGCAAAAATTTTGAAATTTGTTTTTTTTTGGTGTGCACACGTTTTGCCCCATAAGTCATTTAAAAATAAGAGATATCGCAAATCTAAGACTGGTCCTGGAGTCTACTCTCATTCAGCTACCACTTGACCTGCCTAACTCAATTTTTTTTTCGGCACCCCCAAAAAATGGCAAGGTGCGCCCCTCCAATTTTCGACCCCTTGTCCAAACTTTAAACGTGAGTCAAGTCTGAACGGCTAAAGCCAGAATCTCCGGCAAAGTGGTCAAAGAGAGGTAATCTTTGGGTGAATTTTTCGGCACTTCGTAAGCTCGAAAATATGGAATAGAACCAGAGATATTTACAGTTTTAGTTTTCAGAAAAGTGCCAAAACAGGCCTTCAGCCGGGCAAGTCCACAAATGACCGTCACCGATTTCCATGACATTTGGCATACTTATAGATTCGAACCCCAGGATCACGAATCCGGTCTCCGTTTCTCGAAATTCCGATTTGTTTTGTGTTTTATGGCGTGTCAAAGTCTACGACGGAAAACTTTAGACATCTCTGAGCACCACATAAGTGAGGTTAGGACAG
The DNA here is from genome assembly GCA_030765045.1 of Tenodera sinensis. Classification (NCBI taxonomy): domain Eukaryota; kingdom Metazoa; phylum Arthropoda; class Insecta; order Mantodea; family Mantidae; genus Tenodera; species Tenodera sinensis. Next base: position 107,842,668 of record CM060961.1, read on the forward strand.
AATTTTGAACTATTTCGTCACCTACGGAATGTAAAGAAAGCATTCGATGCAAAAATTTTGAAATTTGTTTTTTTTGGTGTGCAGACGTTTTGCCCCATAATTCATTTAAAAATAAGAGATATCGCAAATCTAAGACTGGTCCTGGAGTCTACTCTCATTCAACTACCACTTGACCTGCCTAACTCAATTTTTTTTTCGGCACCCCCAAAAAATGGCAAGGTGCGCCCCTTCAATTTTCGACCCCTTGTCCATACTTTAAACGTGAGTCAAGTCTGAACGGCTAAAGCCAGAATCTCCGGCAAAGTGGTCAAAGAAAGGTAATCTTTGGGTGAATTTTTCGGCACTTCGTAAGCTCGAAAATATGGAATAGAACCAGAGATATTTACAGCTTTAGTTTTCAGAAAAGTGCCAAAACAGGCCTTCAGCCGGGCAAGTCCACAAATGACCGTCACCGATTTCCATGACATTTGGCATACTTATAGATTCGAACCCCAGGATCACGAATCCGGTCTCCGTTTCTCGAAATTCCTATTTGTTTTGTGTCTTATGGCGTGTCAAAGTCTACGACGGAAAACTTTAGACATCTCTGAGCACCACATAAGTGAGGTTAGGACAGAATTTTGAACTATTTCGTCACCTACGGAATGTAAAGAAAGCATTCGATGCAAAAATTTTGAAATTTATTTTTTTTGGTGTGCACACGTTTTGCCCCATAAGTCATTTAAAAATAAGAGATATCGCAAATCTAAGACTGGTCCTGGAGTCTACTCTCATTCAACTACCACTTGACCTGCCTAACTCAATTTTTTTTTCGGCACCCCCAAAAAATGGCAAGGTGCGCCCCTTCAATTTTCGACCCCTTGTCCAAACTTTAAACGTGAGTCAAGTCTGAACGGCTAAAGCCAGAATCTCCGGCAAAGTGGTCAAAGAAAGGTAATCTTTGGGTGAATTTTTCGGCACTTCGTAAGCTCGAAAATATGGAATAGAACCAGAGATATTTACAGTTTTAGTTTTCAGAAAAGTGCCAAAACAGGCCTTCAGCCGGGCAAGTCCACAAATGACCGTCACCGATTTCCATGACATTTGGCACACTTATAGATTCGAACCCCAGGATCACGAATCCGGTCTCCGTTTCTCGAAATTCCGATTTGTTTTGTGTTTTATGGCGTGTCAAAGTCTACGACGGAAAACTTTAGACATCTCTGAGCACCACATAAGTGAGGTTAGGACAGAATTTTGAACTATTTCGTCACCTACGGAATGTAAAGAAAGCATTCGATGCAAAAATTTTGAAATTTATTTTTCTTTTTGGTGTGCACACGTTTTGCCCCATAAGTCATTTAAAAATAAGAGATATCGCAAATCTAAGACTGGTCCTGGAGTCTACTCTCATTCAACTACCACTTGACCTGCCTAACTCAATTTTTTTTTCGGCACCCCCAAAAAATGGCAAGGTGCGCCCCTTCAATTTTCGACCCCTTGTCCATACTTTAAACGTGAGTCAAGTCTGAACGGCTAAAGCCAGAATCTCCGGCAAAGTGGTCAAAGAAAGGTAATCTTTGGGTGAATTTTTCGGCACTTCGTAAGCTCGAAAATATGGAATAGAACCAGAGATATTTACAGCTTTAGTTTTCAGAAAAGTGCCAAAACAGGCCTTCAGCCGGGCAAGTCCACAAATGACCGTCACCGATTTCCATGACATTTGGCATACTTATAGATTCGAACCCCAGGATCACGAATCCGGTCTCCGTTTCTCGAAATTCCTATTTGTTTTGTGTCTTATGGCGTGTCAAAGTCTACGACGGAAAACTTTAGACATCTCTGAGCACCACATAAGTGAGGTTAGGACAGAATTTTGAACTATTTCGTCACCTACGGAATGTAAAGAAAGCATTCGATGCAAAAATTTTGAAATTTATTTTTTTTGGTGTGCAGACGTTTTGCCCCATAAGTCATTTAAAAATAAGAGATATCGCAAATCTAAGACTGGTCCTGGAGTCTACTCTCATTCAACTACCACTTGACCTGCCTAACTCAATTTTTTTTTCGGCACCCCCAAAAAATGGCAAGGTGCGCCCCTTCAATTTTCGACCCCTTGTCCAAACTTTAAACGTGAGTCAAGTCTGAACGGCTAAAGCCAGAATCTCCGGCAAAGTGGTCAAAGAAAGGTAATCTTTGGGTGAATTTTTCGGCACTTCGTAAGCTCGAAAATATGGAATAGAACCAGAGATATTTACAGTTTTAGTTTTCAGAAAAGTGCCAAAACAGGCCTTCAGCCGGGCAAGTCCACAAATGACCGTCACCGATTTCCATGACATTTGGCATACTTATAGATTCGAACCCCAGGATCACGAATCCGGTCTCCGTTTCTCGAAATTCCTATTTGTTTTGTGTTTTATGGCGTGTCAAAGTCTACGACGGAAAACTTTAGACATCTCTGAGCACCACATAAGTGAGGTTAGGACAGAATTTTGAACTATTTCGTCACCTACGGAATGTAAAGAAAGCATTCGATGCAAAAATTTTGAAATTTATTTTTCTTTTTGGTGTGCACACGTTTTGCCCCATAAGTCATTTAAAAATAAGAGATATCGCAAATCTAAGACTGGTCCTGGAGTCTACTCTCATTCAACTACCACTTGACCTGCCTAACTCAATTTTTTTTTCGGCACCCCCAAAAAATGGCGAGGTGCGCCCCTTCAATTTTCGACCGCTTGTCCAAACTTTAAACGTGAGTCAAGTCTGAACGGCTAAAGCCAGAATCTCCGGCAAAGTGGTCAAAGAAAGGTAATCTTTGGGTGAATTTTTCGGCACTTCGTAAGCTCGAAAATATGGAATAGAACCAGAGATATTTACAGTTTTAGTTTTCAGAAAAGTGCCAAAACAGGCCTTCAGCCGGGCAAGTCCACAAATGACCGTCACCGATTTCCATGACATTTGGCATACTTATAGATTCGAACCCCAGGATGACGAATCCGGTCTCCGTTTCTCGAAATTCCTATTTGTTTTGTGTTTTATGGCGTGTCAAAGTCTACGACGGAAAACTTTAGACATCTCTGAGCACCACATAAGTGAGGTTAGGACAGAATTTTGAACTATTTCGTCACCTACGGAATGTAAAGAAAGCATTCGATGCAAAAATTTTGAAATTTATTTTTCTTTTTGGTGTGCACACGTTTTGCCCCATAAGTCATTTAAAAATAAGAGATATCGCAAATCTAAGACTGGTCCTGGAGTCTACTCTCATTCAACTACCACTTGACCTGCCTAACTCAATTTTTTTTTCGGCACCCCCAAAAAATGGCAAGGTGCGCCCCTTCAATTTTCGACCCCTTGTCCATACTTTAAACGTGAGTCAAGTCTGAACGGCTAAAGCCAGAATCTCCGGCAAAGTGGTCAAAGAAAGGTAATCTTTGGGTGAATTTTTCGGCACTTCGTAAGCTCGAAAATATGGAATAGAACCAGAGATATTTACAGCTTTAGTTTTCAGAAAAGTGCCAAAACAGGCCTTCAGCCGGGCAAGTCCACAAATGACCGTCACCGATTTCCATGACATTTGGCATACTTATAGATTCGAACCCCAGGATCACGAATCCGGTCTCCGTTTCTCGAAATTCCTATTTGTTTTGTGTCTTATGGCGTGTCAAAGTCTACGACGGAAAACTTTAGACATCTCTGAGCACCACATAAGTGAGGTTAGGACAGAATTTTGAACTATTTCGTCACCTACGGAATGTAAAGAAAGCATTCGATGCAAAAATTTTGAAATTTATTTTTTTTGGTGTGCAGACGTTTTGCCCCATAAGTCATTTAAAAATAAGAGATATCGCAAATCTAAGACTGGTCCTGGAGTCTACTCTCATTCAACTACCACTTGACCTGCCTAACTCAATTTTTTTTTCGGCACCCCCAAAAAATGGCAAGGTGCGCCCCTTCAATTTTCGACCCCTTGTCCAAACTTTAAACGTGAGTCAAGTCTGAACGGCTAAAGCCAGAATCTCCGGCAAAGTGGTCAAAGAAAGGTAATCTTTGGGTGAATTTTTCGGCACTTCGTAAGCTCGAAAATATGGAATAGAACCAGAGATATTTACAGTTTTAGTTTTCAGAAAAGTGCCAAAACAGGCCTTCAGCCGGGCAAGTCCACAAATGACCGTCACCGATTTCCATGACATTTGGCATACTTATAGATTCGAACCCCAGGATCACGAATCCGGTCTCCGTTTCTCGAAATTCCTATTTGTTTTGTGTTTTATGGCGTGTCAAAGTCTACGACGGAAAACTTTAGACATCTCTGAGCACCACATAAGTGAGGTTAGGACAGAATTTTGAACTATTTCGTCACCTACGGAATGTAAAGAAAGCATTCGATGCAAAAATTTTGAAATTTATTTTTCTTTTTGGTGTGCACACGTTTTGCCCCATAAGTCATTTAAAAATAAGAGATATCGCAAATCTAAGACTGGTCCTGGAGTCTACTCTCATTCAACTACCACTTGACCTGCCTAACTCAATTTTTTTTTCGGCACCCCCAAAAAATGGCGAGGTGCGCCCCTTCAATTTTCGACCGCTTGTCCAAACTTTAAACGTGAGTCAAGTCTGAACGGCTAAAGCCAGAATCTCCGGCAAAGTGGTCAAAGAAAGGTAATCTTTGGGTGAATTTTTCGGCACTTCGTAAGCTCGAAAATATGGAATAGAACCAGAGATATTTACAGTTTTAGTTTTCAGAAAAGTGCCAAAACAGGCCTTCAGCCGGGCAAGTCCACAAATGACCGTCACCGATTTCCATGACATTTGGCATACTTATAGATTCGAACCCCTGGATGACGAATCCGGTCTCCGTTTCTCGAAATTCCTATTTGTTTTGTGTTTTATGGCGTGTCAAAGTCTACGACGGAAAACTTTAGACATCTCTGAGCACCACATAAGTGAGGTTAGGACAGAATTTTGAACTATTTCGTCACCTACGGAATGTAAAGAAAGCATTCGATGCAAAAATTTTGAAATTTATTTTTTTTGGTGTGCACACGTTTTGCCCCATAAGTCATTTAAAAATAATAGATATCGCAAATCTAAGACTGGTCCTGGAGTCTACTCTCATTCAACTACCACTTGACCTGCCTAACTCAATTTTTTTTTCGGCACCCCCAAAAAATGGCAAGGTGCGCCCCTTCAATTTTCGACCCCTTGTCCAAACTTTAAACGTGAGTCAAGTCTGAACGGCTAAAGCCAGAATCTCCAGCAAAGTGGTCAAAGAAAGGTAATTTTTTGGTGAATTTTTCGGCACTTCGTAAGCTCGAAAATATGGAATAGAACCAGAGATATTTACAGTTTTAGTTTTCAGAAAAGTGCCAAAACAGGCCTTCAGCCGGGCAAGTCCACAAATGACCGTCACCGATTTCCATGACATTTGGCATACTTATAGATTCGAACCCCAGGATCACGAATCCGGTCTCCGTTTCTCGAAATTCCTATTTGTTTTGTGTTTTATGGCGTGTCAAAGTCTACGACGGAAAACTTTAGACATCTCTGAGCACCACATAAGTGAGGTTAGGACAGAATTTTGAACTATTTCGTCACCTACGGAATGTAAAGAAAGCATTCGATGCAAAAATTTTGAAATTTGTTTTTTTTTGGTGTGCACACGTTTTGCCCCATAAGTCATTTAAAAATAAGAGATATCGCAAATCTAAGACTGGTCCTGGAGTCTACTCTCATTCAGCTACCACTTGACCTGCCTAACTCAATTTTTTTTCGGCACCCCCAAAAAATGGCAAGGTGCGACCCTTCAATTTTCGACCCCTTGTCCAAAATTTAAACGTGAGTCAAGTCTGAACGGCTAAAGCCAGAATCTCCAGCAAAGTGGTCAAAGAAAGGTAATTTTTTGGTGAATTTTTCGGCACTTCGTAAGCTCGAAAATACGCCACGCCACGCCACGCCACGCCACGCCACGCCACGCCACGCCACGCCACGCCACGCCACGCCACGCCACGCCACGCCACGCCACGCCACGCCACGCCACGCCACGCCACGCCACGCCACGCCACGCCACGCCACGCCACGCCACGCCACGCCACGCCACGCCACGCCACGCCACGCCACGCCACGCCACGCCACGCCACGCCACGCCACGCCACGCCACGCCACGCCACGCCACGCCACGCCACGCCACGCCACGCCACGCCACGCCACGCCACGCCACGCCACGCCACGCCACGCCACGCCACGCCACGCCACGCCACGCCACGCCACGCCACGCCACGCCACGCCACGCCACGCCACGCCACGCCACGCCACGCCACGCCACGCCACGCCACGCCACGCCACGCCACGCCACGCCACGCCACGCCACGCCACGCCACGCCACGCCACGCCACGCCACGCCACGCCACGCCACGCCACGCCACGCCACGCCACGCCACGCCACGCCACGCCACGCCACGCCACGCCACGCCACGCCACGCCACGCCACGCCACGCCACGCCACGCCACGCCACGCCACGCCACGCCACGCCACGCCACGCCACGCCACGCCACGCCACGCCACGCCACGCCACGCCACGCCACGCCACGCCACGCCACGCCACGCCACGCCACGCCACGCCACGCCACGCCACGCCACGCCACGCCACGCCACGCCACGCCACGCCACGCCACGCCACGCCACGCCACGCCACGCCACGCCACGCCACGCCACGCCACGCCACGCCACGCCACGCCACGCCACGCCACGCCACGCCACGCCACGCCACGCCACGCCACGCCACGCCACGCCACGCCACGCCACGCCACGCCACGCCACGCCACGCCACGCCACGCCACGCCACGCCACGCCACGCCACGCCACGCCACGCCACGCCACGCCACGCCACGCCACGCCACGCCACGCCACGCCACGCCACGCCACGCCACGCCACGCCACGCCACGCCACGCCACGCCACGCCACGCCACGCCACGCCACGCCACGCCACGCCACGCCACGCCACGCCACGCCACGCCACGCCACGCCACGCCACGCCACGCCACGCCACGCCACGCCACGCCACGCCACGCCACGCCACGCCACGCCACGCCACGCCACGCCACGCCACGCCACGCCACGCCACGCCACGCCACGCCACGCCACGCCACGCCACGCCACGCCACGCCACGCCACGCCACGCCACGCCACGCCACGCCACGCCACGCCACGCCACGCCACGCCACGCCACGCCACGCCACGCCACGCCACGCCACGCCACGCCACGCCACGCCACGCCACGCCACGCCACGCCACGCCACGCCACGCCACGCCACGCCACGCCACGCCACGCCACGCCACGCCACGCCACGCCACGCCACGCCACGCCACGCCACGCCACGCCACGCCACGCCACGCCACGCCACGCCACGCCACGCCACGCCACGCCACGCCACGCCACGCCACGCCACGCCACGCCACGCCACGCCACGCCACGCCACGCCACGCCACGCCACGCCACGCCACGCCACGCCACGCCACGCCACGCCACGCCACGCCACGCCACGCCACGCCACGCCACGCCACGCCACGCCACGCCACGCCACGCCACGCCACGCCACGCCACGCCACGCCACGCCACGCCACGCCACGCCACGCCACGCCACGCCACGCCACGCCACGCCACGCCACGCCACGCCACGCCACGCCACGCCACGCCACGCCACGCCACGCCACGCCACGCCACGCCACGCCACGCCACGCCACGCCACGCCACGCCACGCCACGCCACGCCACGCCACGCCACGCCACGCCACGCCACGCCACGCCACGCCACGCCACGCCACGCCACGCCACGCCACGCCACGCCACGCCACGCCACGCCACGCCACGCCACGCCACGCCACGCCACGCCACGCCACGCCACGCCACGCCACGCCACGCCACGCCACGCCACGCCACGCCACGCCACGCCACGCCACGCCACGCCACGCCACGCCACGCCACGCCACGCCACGCCACGCCACGCCACGCCACGCCACGCCACGCCACGCCACGCCACGCCACGCCACGCCACGCCACGCCACGCCACGCCACGCCACGCCACGCCACGCCACGCCACGCCACGCCACGCCACGCCACGCCACGCCACGCCACGCCACGCCACGCCACGCCACGCCACGCCACGCCACGCCACGCCACGCCACGCCACGCCACGCCACGCCACGCCACGCCACGCCACGCCACGCCACGCCACGCCACGCCACGCCACGCCACGCCACGCCACGCCACGCCACGCCACGCCACGCCACGCCACGCCACGCCACGCCACGCCACGCCACGCCACGCCACGCCACGCCACGCCACGCCACGCCACGCCACGCCACGCCACGCCACGCCACGCCACGCCACGCCACGCCACGCCACGCCACGCCACGCCACGCCACGCCACGCCACGCCACGCCACGCCACGCCACGCCACGCCACGCCACGCCACGCCACGCCACGCCACGCCACGCCACGCCACGCCACGCCACGCCACGCCACGCCACGCCACGCCACGCCACGCCACGCCACGCCACGCCACGCCACGCCACGCCACGCCACGCCACGCCACGCCACGCCACGCCACGCCACGCCACGCCACGCCACGCCACGCCACGCCACGCCACGCCACGCCACGCCACGCCACGCCACGCCACGCCACGCCACGCCACGCCACGCCACGCCACGCCACGCCACGCCACGCCACGCCACGCCACGCCACGCCACGCCACGCCACGCCACGCCACGCCACGCCACGCCACGCCACGCCACGCCACGCCACGCCACGCCACGCCACGCCACGCCACGCCACGCCACGCCACGCCACGCCACGCCACGCCACGCCACGCCACGCCACGCCACGCCACGCCACGCCACGCCACGCCACGCCACGCCACGCCACGCCACGCCACGCCACGCCACGCCACGCCACGCCACGCCACGCCACGCCACGCCACGCCACGCCACGCCACGCCACGCCACGCCACGCCACGCCACGCCACGCCACGCCACGCCACGCCACGCCACGCCACGCCACGCCACGCCACGCCACGCCACGCCACGCCACGCCACGCCACGCCACGCCACGCCACGCCACGCCACGCCACGCCACGCCACGCCACGCCACGCCACGCCACGCCACGCCACGCCACGCCACGCCACGCCACGCCACGCCACGCCACGCCACGCCACGCCACGCCACGCCACGCCACGCCACGCCACGCCACGCCACGCCACGCCACGCCACGCCACGCCACGCCACGCCACGCCACGCCACGCCACGCCACGCCACGCCACGCCACGCCACGCCACGCCACGCCACGCCACGCCACGCCACGCCACGCCACGCCACGCCACGCCACGCCACGCCACGCCACGCCACGCCACGCCACGCCACGCCACGCCACGCCACGCCACGCCACGCCACGCCACGCCACGCCACGCCACGCCACGCCACGCCACGCCACGCCACGCCACGCCACGCCACGCCACGCCACGCCACGCCACGCCACGCCACGCCACGCCACGCCACGCCACGCCACGCCACGCCACGCCACGCCACGCCACGCCACGCCACGCCACGCCACGCCACGCCACGCCACGCCACGCCACGCCACGCCACGCCACGCCACGCCTTTTGGCTGAATAGGTTCATACCTTTTATTTGCCTTACACGATGAAAGCAAGAGGTTACAGGCTTCTGATTTATTTAAAAAACTGTCTCTGATCCTCCTCAACATTTGCTCTCGCATGGTCCCGATGCAAACTCAATAACAAGAAAGTTTCCCACTAGGTACGTAACTTTTGCGGTGCACAGATATAACATTTTCCGAAAACATTCGATTTTAAAAATTATAACACTTAACAGAGTAAACATAGAGAATTCAAGTTAGGCAGATGGCGGCACCATAGGTTACTCTAGCTAAGAAAAAAATATAAACATAGACTATCAGTTCGTTTATCAGTTAGTGCGTGGTGAGTATACAAACGGCAAACATCTGAGTTTTACTGAAGGAAAAAAAAAACGTTTTCTGTAGACATTTGGGCCTATAGAAGACTACAATGGCCCTAAAAGGGAAATAACCTATTAGAGAAAACATTTCTGTATAGAATAATGTGTTCAAAGTTGAAATTTATAACTGAATATTTACACTATGCTATTAAGAACCTGGCAACAGTGCAAGAGTAGAAAAGGACGAAGCAAATGGCAACTCGTATGCACTAGATACAGACAGATTTACCCCATTTAACTCCATATTGTCATCTAAGGGTGAGACAAGTTATAGATAATATGACATTGTAATATGAGCTTGTTAACTTAAGATTATTTGTCAGGGCTATTCCCCGTGCAATTTCAAACTGAACTGTGTTTTACTAACTTGACGTTGCAATGCATGTTTATATTTTTGCGGAAAGGAGAGGGGGGGAAACGCAAAGTTAAATATGTTTAGCAGGCAGCAGGCTGAACTTGGGTTCAGTGTAGCACCTCTGTGGCTTTATCTAGCCCTTCTGAACAGCCCGATAGCCACAAATTTACACAAAGAGCCATTAAAGCTATTTTCAACCATTTTACCAATGATAGTGCCAATTTTAGTCATGTTTCAAAATATTCAAAGATTTCTAGCTATTTTTCGTTTCCACTGTATAATTTGAAAATTAAAACCATTAAACTACCAGAGGTTGATTATGTGGTATACGTTAATGAAAAACGTGTCAATCAGGTAAAAAAAATGTGAATTTCAACCTTTAGCTTCCAAATTTCCACATTTTGGAATGCGGAAGAATAAGAACAGGAGGGGGGTGGGGGTTAGAAAAATAAAGAATTTCGATTATGTTGCAGCCTATAGACGTTTCCTAATTTGTGTGTGCGTGTGCTTATGTATCATGTCACAATATGAGATTTGTATGGCCAGTGAGTGCTGAATGCCTGTTTTCTTTTTCTTCAACTTTTTCTTCATTAACCCTTCTATTTAAAAGCAGTTTGTGATGGATGGGCAGAAAATTACTCCTAACTGAAATAAATTTATATACTAGATAAAACAATTTATGACAAAATCCTTGCCATCTCACTCAATTTGCAACCTGATTTGCGCACTAATAATGCCTAAGTATAAGCTGTTCCATACTTAGCCATTTCTAGCCCTTTTGACAATCGCTTTTAGCCACCTTCATTGCCAAAAGACCTGCCTGACAAATTGAAAGAAAACTTCATTTGTGTCTGTATTTCTTTCTGGGACTTGAGGGCACTAACTCGTAGTGCTCAGTTGCTGGTTTATATTCGCAGGGAGGGGGGGGGGTGTCGCAATGTGATAGCCTTAAAATTCCATTCTGTTTGCACAGCCAGGACATAAAGAATCCGAGGAACACCAGTCTTGATTTCGCAGGACTGAGACTGAAAGTTTCCACACTTAACTGAAGACGTTCTATTTCGCAAGTTGTAGAATGTGTCAAACATGTTTGATTTAAGCTTAAAAGGCAGACCTTCATGCCAAAACTTTCCAAAGGCTCATTTGTTATCCAAGAATAAGTCATATTTACCATAGTTTCTTCATAGGTGCTAAGAATGGCGTTGAGGACTAATGGGCGTTGCGAAGGAGAGGCAACGAGGGGGGGGGGGGGGGAGTTGGCGATTTTAATGTGCAATCAATTACTGACAATTAAACTATTATTTTAATTTTGATGTAAAAAACAATTTTTATTTAACCCTTTATTGCCTGGTGTGTCTTATAAGACACATTAGCTTTTTTTCCTATTTGTACTATTTTTAACTTTTTTTTCTGCTATATTCTTGTTATACTGTCTGTCACCAATTAAAAATACATATTTGAGACGTTTTGGATTGTAAAAAATTATTTTTTTTACAATTTATATTGTAGTGTGGTTTTTTTTTTTTATAAGAAAAGAAGCAAAATCCATGCAACCGCAGTCAAATGATAACCCGTCATCATCCACGCGTGCCATCACACCGATTATTTTACGTGGGCCCTCCCCGTCCTTTACCACAGGCACATTTGACTGCGGTTGCCGAGACTTGAACTCCCGACCTCAGGCTTTGAGTGCATGGCCAGTGCACTACGTGCACTACTTATGTGACGACTTGATGCAATTGTTGTTGGCAATTATGACTGCGTCTAAAACCAAACTGGGTGTAAGGAATAGCCACGGTGACTCTGCACGGGCCGGAATCCATAGAACTGCCAACACTGAGAAACGGCTACTCTTGTACTTGTATTTAACAGATCTTTCCAAGTTTGCAATGGCAAATCTCATAGATTTCGGAGTATACTCTGCGATGTGGTATATACTATATTTTACAGTAGTGTACAACAAAGATAAACAACAAACTACATGTGTACAACAAACTTATTCCGTTTCAAGGACAATAAATAAAGTTGTGTGTGCACGTGTGTGCGTGTGTGTGTGTTTAATGGCCTATTTTCTTCATTACATACGGTACCTCAGGCGGTGACACTGGTGATACATGAAATGAAATGGTATTTGGAAAGGGATTTTTTGGGGAAGGAAACATTCCAGGATTAAATCTACGGTATCTTTCCAACATTTGTCGGTTTTGTGCCCTTGTAATTTTAAACCTAATTCATCTGTGTAAATATTTTTAATTATATGCAGTCATTAATGTGCTTTACATTACACATAGTAATACATGAATATATTAATAGATCCTGATCATGTGTTTTATTGGTTCCTCAAGTTCCTCCCTTGGCTACCTGCAAATAACATGTATTGTTTTAATTCAGTAGGTTTAATGTGCTTTCAGCATAGATGAGAGTTACTTGTATTTATAAAATACTTACTAGGCACGTCAGTAGAATAATTAGGTCTTAAGTACGTTTTTGAAGTATGATTTTGTGACGATTAAATGGAATAAAGGAGTTTTGCTTGTGGATGTGGTAACATAATTTGGTTAGCATGCCGACCAGATTTCAATTAATTTATAAGTATTAAAAGGTTCGGTCGTAATACTAAGGGATGCCGATTTGCATTTTAAGCAATATTAATCGATTATGAACCGCCAAAGTCCAAAGTATTTCACATTGTTTTTAATATAAACGGACATCTTTCTTTACTACATTTGGAGCTAAACGTCAGGAAGAGTGGGGAAAATATCAGCGTTAATGCTGTGTGTAACTGTGATACTACCACACGTGGTTATTTTAAGGGGGTAAGATAACAGGAAGATTTGAAGATTTGATGCAAGGAGCACTGAAGACACTTCTCGGAACCTCACTGAAAGGCTACATGGATTCGGAAATGCTCAACAAATGATTTCACTGCTTTGTGAATAAGGTTCCTCCAAAACTGCCTGTCCTTCTACAGAAACATTTCCTCTTCATAAGGAAAATAAATGTTCACTTTCTATTCAATCCTTCTCAACGCACTCATCCCTTACAACCACTGGATGCCGAGATTTCTGGACCTCTAAGGAAGTCATTTTCTCAGAAATTTATGAAGCGAATGTGGATACTCAAACCTATGTATTGACCCCCCATGGCTTCTGCAACATACTGTATGGCATGGAATGCAGCTTTTATTCCAGAGAAGATACTTGAAGGGTTCACAGGAAGTGAGAGTTGGCCCTTAAATCTTGCAGCAATGAGCACTGACATGTTCAGCACAGATTTCCCTTCAGATTTATCCCCTGGATCAGATGCTAGAGCATCGAGAACATCACCAGTAATTGATAGATTAAGGGAACTTCTGAAGCTAGTAGAAGAAACCCGAAGTGCAACTCGGCATGTCACAACTACAAGATGTGTAACCTCTTGCAAGAAGTTGTAGGAAAGAATTCAAGGAGTTGTAGGGAAGGGAGACAAAAATAAACAGAAGAAGAAATGGGTTGACTCATCGTCAGATAGTCAAATGCCTTACAAAACCAGCCCAAGAAATGCTGATAATGATAGTGATAGTGAAGCCTACAACCATTACGGTGGATATTATAAAAATGACTACCGAGGTAACTCTTGAATACAATGTTGCAAGTAAAAATGTACACTGTGGTATTACCAGACATGTCAAGGACCCGCAAAGAGAGCAAACCCAAATATATTTGCATGCTTAAAGTGTAAGAGACAATAATTATCATTGCAATATCTATAGTATGCTTTAATTCGAGTAAATGTTTGTTTTTTCATATGAGAACAATAAAGTAAGTAATTGTGTTTAGCCAACCAAATGCTAGTTTGCTAGTTTAATTATTTTAACATTCTGATCAGTATTTGGTTCATTGTCCCATTGGTGCATCGGTTGCCATAACTTTTTCTCTTGTGCTGTTATATGTAAAGGACTTCTTTTCACTTATCTTGGTCCATGCAGAACATGGAGCTTATGTGAAAATATTACGTTCTAAGAAAAGATCTACAACTTATTTCTGGGCTCCAATTGTGGATCAAGTGCAACGATTCATATAATGTTGTAAAACAGCTAGTGAACAATGTTCTTTACTGAAAAGTAAAAGTAGTGGCAAATAGAACAGTTGTTAAAATGAATGGACTAAGGAAAGAATTAAGATCATAATGTTATCAATTAGTGTTAAGCAGATGCATAACTGGTGTATTTCTCTGAATTAAATGGGGTGTTTCTAACCTTAAAGTAGTAGAATTTCATACGGAATTAATTAAAAACTACTATACACCCAAAAATACCAAAATACAGTACACATCGTATCATAAGCACACCTGGCAAGAAATTTCCTTGATTAGGTAATGGGAACAAGAGATGTTTGTCTATTTACATTACTACCGTTCCACTCGTCAGCACCCTCTCACAGCAAAATGTGAGCAGTATCCGATCGACAACGTCCTCGTCATGATTTACGGGTGTTGCGCGATACGGTGCAGCACGGCTAGGGGGTTTAAAACTGTTTCTTTCTATTTATTTTCTCTGCAGCTTTCAATTAAATAAAAGCGTTAACTAATACTATTTTGAAATTAGATGCTGAAAAATATGACATATTCTGTGTTCCTACTCAGAATATGTCATATAACTGATTTCCAAACCTAAAAGCCGGGACTTAAGTACTCATTACTGTGAGTCGTCATTTGGTACGTGTCTCGAGTATGAGAATCCCTTGTAGTCTACTGCAAAAATGCGAATCAGCTGAGAACTTAAGGTCATGCCGGCATGTTGCCATGGTAGGTCATCGTGGAGTGAGCTGTTTGGAAAACCAAATCTGTTATCCACGAGCGTAACTAACTGCTGTGAAAGGACTAAATAATATGTTCTTACTCGTTGTTGAATTGCATTACCCAAGAGAAGATACTTGAAGGGTTCACAGGAAGTGAGAGTTGGCCCTTAAATCTTGCAGCAATGAGCACTGACATGTTCAGCACAGATTTCCCTTCAGATTTATCCCCTGGATCAGATGCTAGAGCATCGAGAACATCACCAGTAATTGATAGATTAAGGGAACTTCTGAAGCTAGTAGAAGAAACCCGAAGTGCAACTCGGCATGTCACAACTACAAGATGTGTAACCTCTTGCAAGAAGTTGTAGGAAAGAATTCAAGGAGTTGTAGGGAAGGGAGACAAAAATAAACAGAAGAAGAAATGGGTTGACTCATCGTCAGATAGTCAAATGCCTTACAAAACCAGCCCAAGAAATGCTGATAATGATAGTGATAGTGAAGCCTACAACCATTACGTACAATTACCCAAAAAAGGTTACCCTTCGTGAATGTAAGAACAGGGCGCTTTCTTTATATGAAAGCAATTTATAATTTGAAATTAGTGTATTGATCGAAACGTTGGATACGGTTATACAATCCATTAACCTCTTGCAGTGCATCCATGTTATATGACATAACGGAGAACTGTCTTCGCGTTACATAAATGTAACTGATATTCAATTATAGCCACAAGAAGTAAAATTATAGTAAAAAGGAGATACCTGCAATGTTTGTCATATGCTTTCAGCTGCAATGTTGAAGTCGCTGTTGGTTGATACAGTGGCGGCTGGTGGATCAAGTTAGGTGGTGCACAAATTAAAATAAACTGTAGAATAGTCGTGACTCCTATTTATACATGAAGTCGATTCTACTCTCCTTTGACCTTGAGATTTTATCAACTACTTTTGCGTTAAAGTCACTTATCTTCATCACAAATTCCCGCTCTATTGAAAGCATTTAACCAATCGTGAGTCCTATTAAATGTTCTAGTTTTTGTCTTAACCGGTTGAGTTATATTAACATTTGGCGTAGGCCTACCCTGGCCTACCCATTCGCTTCGCTTCACTTTTCTTCGGCATTACCTTGAGAAAATGTTCTTATGATCAAAGATTGTACAGTATTCATTATGACATTTGGTCACTAAACTTCTAATATAGAATTTTAAAAGTACACAAGAACAGTGTAACAGGACACACAAACATGTATTATTATAGTGAGCTGGACACGTACATAACAAAGTACTAAAACACAATCCCCTAAGTGCTTCAAGTAATAAACAAGGATAAACTAAGAACAGCAAACACGATTCAAACTACCGTCAAGTTACCAAACGTACAACCATTTAAACAAGAATCCGACCCAAGATAGGTTGCCAAAAACACAAAGTAACAGAAAAAATTAACAGAAAAGGCAGGTTAAAATAGGCTCATAAAGCAGAATACTGAGACAATATTTTTATAGCTGTTTGATAAGTACAGATTCAGAGAGTTAAGATATTCGGGATATAGTTTATTGAAGTGACTTGTGCGTGTGCTAATAAGACGTCGCACCTCTAAACTTCAATAAATCATGCCCGAGTATCTTACTTCCATAAATGTACATTTATGAGAAACTTACATTAATTTACTCGCCACAATACGAAAGGCATGAAGTAGATCTTCCTTCTTGAAATATGTTATAAATTCAATATAATTTAGATAGGAAAACAAATACAGTAAATTGAAGCAAATATAAGAAACTCTAATACCATATAAATTCTTTCAACTTCTAACTTAAAAGATTCAGTAATCATGAAGAAAACCTCATAGATATTTTAAAATATACATTTCACTTGACGTGGCATTTATTTAAAAAGTCGAATCATTGAGTTTTTTTATATGTTTCAGAAAACAAAACATTAAAACAGTTTTCCACTAAAGGCATTGGGTTAGGCGAAATTTTCTGAAAGTTTTCGACTAGCAAACGGTTTGTTAGTCACACTGCTCTCTCTGTCTCTCTCTCACACACCCACGCACACACATACACACCGTTTTCCAAAAATGATTTATGGGGCAGAGTACAGAAAAGGCGGTGCCGTGGCCGAGTGGTTAGACCGTTCACCTACCACCTAGGTGGGTTCGATCCCAGGGATCTGCATGTGGTATTCGAGGTGGACTAAGCAGCGTCTGGACTGGTTTTCTCCGGTTTCCCCCGCCAATTGCTCTACAATCACATTTCCATGCATCGATTTCGCCAGCATTTCATATCATCCTGTTCCTCTCTCTCATATCTGGCGCTTGGCTGACCACCCACTTCCAGGTCTTCACTCTGTCTGGTCCATAGGTTCCTGTGCTCCCGACAGGCATCTGACCGTAGGCACTGGCTTATTAAGTCCTAGGAGATGCAAGTCCTGCATAGGGGGAGGGTAATCAGGGAAAGAAAAAGAAGGGTGCAAAAAGTTTCTAGATGTACATTTCTGGTAAAATCTCGTAGTAGAATTTCCGTGAAATACGGAACTTCTTCTAGTGAACATATGCAAAGAGAAGACTAAGTAAAAAGAGCGCATTAAAAAGTATATTTCCTTGATACTCCAGCAAAAGTACAAAGGGTGATCAGCAAAGTCAGTGAGATCGCTACACAGTTTGATGTTGAACTGCGTGAGCCGCTGTTTCCTTGGTAAACGTCGATTTTGTTTCGGTAGACCACTGTGTGAAACAAATGCCCCGGAACAATCAGCTCAATGATCCCTTGCTCCTCTGCCTCCAATATTGCTGTTGTATTGGCGTCACCCCTGAAACAATGTGTATATATGTGATGTATTTATAGTCAGCCGCAAAATATGAGGCATTTTATAAAAAGCAAGGTATTCGCGACAAAAATGCTGTTTTAAATCCTATCCTCTGCTTCAAATCGTTCGTCACCTGAGTTAAGGATCCCAGAAGTTATAGTAGCGTGTTCTTCTTTTAGATAAAATCTAGACAGTTTCCTCTCTTTTCTTTCTGTTTTAGTTTTCTTCTTCTGTCCTATTCTCCTTGTCTTTTTCTTTTTTATAAACTAACTTTGGAATCTGTAGGTACACAGTTTAAAGGGGTTTGGTAACTTATTCATGTTCCATTCAAATTTTAAAGACTTGTATGTCAAGAAGAAGTAATGCGGGTTTAGATGTAATTTTCTACAAAATTTAAATGCAAGACATTTCACTGATACTTTACAAGCCTCAATATTGACTTTTCCTTCCTTGACATTAAGGTTGGACGGACTACTAGAGAATTATATAGTACTCCACTACTCTTGGTTTAAACGCACTTCTTTTTTTACAGGCTAAGTAATGTTCACAAATAGTGCTACTGCAGATTGTGAAGAGAAATATTTTCATTTTCTAAAGGGTATAGCTGACAACCACTAACCAAAACTCTAGTAATTTAGTAATACAGTAATAGTGCCCTAAACATTCTCGGTTCAAATATACGTTAATGCAGACACGGGCTAAACAGAAACTAGAAACCAAATAATGTTTAAAATTTATGTAATGTCTAAATTATGTACACGAATTCATATAGCTATACTTCGTACATTTAACACTGGTATATAATATGCTATATAGTTTAGGAGGATATGGAATAGATGACGTACGCTTCGAAGACAGAACAGTACAACAGACCTTATCATATAGACAAAGAAGAACTAAGGTGAATATCGACAAACATTTGGTAACCGTACTCTAGATCAGAAAATGACAAGGAACTTCCCATCGGATTACTCTACTGATTTTCTCTAAAGGGAGAAGCCTAAAATTGTATTATTCGTAAGTTCCAGCTGTTATCCAGATGTTTTCCTTTTTCTGGGAATAACAACCATAATTTTCCCCGTGGTAAATATCTTTTTACAGAGGAAATTTATATAACTTAGCTCGGGTTTTAGTGGCTCTGTTAAAACTAGCTGAAGAATGCATAAATGGAAAAAATACGAAAATTATTGCACTTCATTTTACTGTATATACTTACTATATGAAGTCTTAAAGGTCATTGGAGAAGAAAAATATGTTTATAAGACGTCATTTAGTACTTTTAGCTTGAATATTCATAACGGTTTATACATTTAAATATTAGCAATACTACTATTATTAGAAAAGTGCATTGTTAACGCTGAAGCGCAATGGAGGAATGAAATGTATGTACAGAACTTGTAATTACAGCTGTACAAATACAAATATATATGACTATAATATTGGGTCTTTAAAACATATGTAATTCGTTCCGCGGCCATTCTCCATTGCGCGAGAGAACCTAGGGTCATTGCGAAAAGTTTACCGTCAGAGGCGCACTAAAATTGTTATCTTATTATACATGTTGGAAATATTGGTTTTCTGCTCTCAAACAGCATCTCCTAACAATGTCGCTCACTCACCTATGCTCAGCTGCAGGAATCCTTTTCTAACACTTCTACATAACAGGAACTGAATGATAATGTCATGCAAGAAATCACAAGGATTCCTCTGCTAATCTTACACGAATGAGAGAAACTTTTTACAAGATAAACAGGTTATTATGCGTTTTAATGACCCTATTCCACATGTTCAATCAATAACATAAAGAACGTCGATTAAAGCGAAAATAAAACGTATTGGGTATAGCTCTATTGGCTGGCATTTCAAAATGTTCACATATAAAACATATGTTTTGTCGTTGCAACTTAATACAACAGGAGACGTGATCGTATTCGATCTGGTAAACCAATTTAATACAATTGAAACTTTGTTATCATGCAAACTTCGGCGCCAATCAACTATTCTACATGCTGACCAGAGGTTATTATGATCATTACAGTAGTGCCACTAGGAAATAGGTGTGTTCATCGTTTGAAAATTGACACTACAGCTTATTTATACTGGTAAAATTGTTGGATAAGGTCTACAAATTCCACTTCCTTTAAGACACATAATAAATACTTACGTATTAATGAAAACAACCACCACACAGTTATCAGGTCGGACGAAGGCTGCGGAGCTAATGTTAGTACTCTCGTTGGCCAATTTGGGCAACTTGATGTGACGAGATCCTGGAAGTATAAAGCACGAGAAATGGGCAATGGCGTAGAACAGTGGCTGCTTGTAGAATTCTTTAGCTGAGGCGTTAACAATTATGGGAGCATCGAGGTTATTACCAACCCATGTGGGGCCTCCTTCTAAATCTAACGCCAAGTTCCAGTCCAACCACCCCGTCACCCAATGGCTCAGCGTCTGAAAACATCAGCATGGAGCATGTTCTTGTGCGAATCAGAAACATTAACAGGAGTCACAATATTTGTTTTAATTTTTACATTCTGAGTGATGTAATCCATTGTCTAGGTAACGCAACGAATGATTTTGAATTTATTTAGGGAGGTTTAACTTCAAGAACACACTGTAAAGTATGGAATAAAATGTAGTAGAGTATAACAGTTACTGCTTTATTCTAAAAGTAGAGTAATAGGTTCATGTAATAATGATTTGTTAAAATAAAATATCAAAGATAATATCCGTAAATAAAACTAGAATTTAATTTTCTTGAATGCATTCATAAATCATAATCATAGTAATCCTACAGAATTAATGAATTATCAAATTCAGCACTAAAGTAATTATGAGTTTAAAATACGAGCCTTTGTCATTCGAAAGCAATTAACTGAACTGGGGTTTCGGAGCGTTGCTTCATCTTGTCCAATTCGCAGGAGTCTCCTGCCGAAGTCGATCATTACCTCGTGACTCCCGAGAGCGCCCAGACCCAGGATTACCTCTTCACTCACCCTCGCAACGAACACCCTCAATGTTGTAACGCTCTGCCCCAAGGTGAACTACATGAACGACTTTTCTTCCAAAAGCAAGATGTCTCACGATGCCACCGCTATCTTGTAGGACCGATGTGATTGCTTCGGTGAAAACCTCTGCGCCACATCAGGTCGAACCACGATCACAGCTGCACCTGTGTCCACCAGCATCCAGTACCGCTTCCCGTATACACATCCTTGAGCGATTATGTTGCCCATCCTCCTGCACAAGACTCACAGAATCACTCGAGTGGTCAGCGATGATAGCTCTGACGTGCCCCTCTTCATTCTGGTTCTTACTAGTTTTCTATTTGCTCATCAGTCAGTGTGGACAGTCCCTCTTCCGACGTCCTGGCCAGCCACACTACCAACAAACAGCTCTGGGAGATAGCTCTTGTCCTTGGACTATTCCCTCGTCCCACACGTACCGAATACTCTGGATCTTCCAGATGGGACAGTTGTTACCTTGGCCGCGTCCATCAGCGCATCGTGGATGATATGTTATTCGCCAAGTATCTGAATCATCTCGGCATCGTATACTCCGTCGACAAAGGAGTAGGTAACTTCCTGGGACACCTATCCGGCTGTGGGGTTCAGTAGTTCTTCATTATCCAGGGCGAACTTCTCAGAGCGTCTTCCCTGGCTGTTCCAGCCCTGACTTGAGCTGACTGCGATGGGCTGAGCCAGACGGTGGTTTCCGAACCTTTTTTGAGAGACTCCCAAATATCTTTGGACGCTACTGACGTGCAATCGCGTTCAGGACTCCTGTCGCCCGTCTTTGGGTGCTGCCGTCGACTCTATCTTCCAGGGCGTTAACGCGTTGGCCAAGGTTAGTCCTTCTGCCCAAAAGTTTCTCCTCAATCTTCTTCAATAGCTCTGTGTTTATTTTGGTCATTTCGGTCTTCATTTCGTCTTTAAGGCCCTTCATTTCTGGTTTCATTTATCTTTAAAGCCCTTCATCTCCATTTACATTTCATCTCTAAGGTCCTTCATTCATTTCCCATTATATCCTTCTTGGCTAGTAATTATCTTCTCCTCCACCGTGGTTTCCGAATCTCGCTTCTAGCACCAGTGTAACAAAATGTCACTATCAGTTACCTTTTATTCTCTATTCATTATTTTTACAACGGTAAAAGCTGCCTCAAATAACAAGTGACACAAACTATTTTACTTACTTTTTGCAATGTAAAATAACTATAGAATCTCCAACCTAACAATTCTCTCTCTCTCTCCATTCTTCCCCTTTGGACCGTGCCTTTCAACGTTGTATAGTTCTGTGACAATAGGTTGTTATTTACTAATATTCTGGTTCTTGGACTTCCTCCGTCCTCCGTCTGGCATCGCAATAATGTGTGGAATAATATGCAAAAAGTAATATACTGTGAACACATACTCCTAACTATACGTAGAAAAGGAAAAAAAAAGTATGTAAGTCTGTCTAACCATCTGTTCGCATTAAGTTTCTAATCTAAAGAATCACTGGATGGATTTCACTACTTTGCAGCGCATTTCCCCTTCAAGTTTTAGGTCAAGGGTTGTCGAATAGCAGTGATTTGGTTATACATGAGAAACTGCTTTATCTATATGCTTAAGTGTTAGTTCACTATACAAATGTGACACATTTTGAATATAGGCGATGATTTAATTGATGGACTGGTGGCCTTCTAATTTAACTCACCTGCAAAATGTTGACTGCGTAGGCTTCACCTCTATGCCAACTGCCCACTTGTACCGCTGGTTCTTTCTGGGGATGCACTGTAAAAGAGAAACGTGGTTTCACTCACCTACAAATATGTTCTTGTTAAAAGAAGATTATTATAATATATTACATATTATAATATATAGCTGTTGAAATATATATCAACAGCTTAGGAAAATGGTTTCACTATTATTAGGGGCAGCCAAATAAAATCGAACAGTCATAAAACACATTCCTCACAAACGTTGGCAACACTATTGTTACGTATCGATTCTATAATCTGTAGGGTAGAATAAATGCACAGTGAAAACGCACAGTGGCACAGGTAAACATAGTTATTTCTTTATTTCTCTGAAGGAGGGCGCAGAGAAAAGTGTGTTGGAAATGGAGCAAGCAAAGAAGAACAGAGAGATGTAGTTCGTTTCTTGTTGACTTAGTGTGCTGGAATATGCGAGATTTATCATTGCATGTCTGCCGTGCATGGCAAACACCGGATGTCCCCGACAAGTGTTCACGAGCGGTACAAGAAATCCCGCGAAGGACGCACATCACTGTGAGTCGATCCGCGCCTGGGATAGGCCCATTGAGCCCTTATACCTGAGGGATTGCGCCGATTGATGACCTGATCTGGAAAAATCGACAAATCACAGAGAAAGGAATTCGTTTTTTGGCATTAGCAGATCATTATAAAAGATCGCCTGCGCTAATCTGCGGGATAAACTTCAGAAATTTGGCTAGGAAAGACTTCATGGCCCTCCGTACAGCCCAGATCTTTCTCCCTTGTGATTTTCACATTTTGTCAGAATACGGCTTTCCTTCTAGGAGTATTAAGCGACTGATATGACAAAACGCATATTATCTGAAAAGCGCCACAATTAACTAAAACAAGACGTATTTTTCCTTGGTGACATTGTAACTGTTTTACTTGGAAGGTCGCACTTCTATTTGAATATGTATTTAATGTTATCTTTCTATGTTCCTTAGATATTTAATGGTAAAAGCTGAAAGAATGACAAATATATTGATTTAAAGTTCATAAACAACGATACGAGAAATGTTTTGAACTAACGCGGTGTCCGAAGTAAACAAATTAATTAATATCATAAACCTAATTGCTACGGAGATAATATCTCTGATACTGGAAGTTCCTGAATCCCTATTTTCTAATCCTCAGATTTCTGGCGTGTCATGTCGTTATTTGACTTAAAAGAAGTCCAACTTCCAGATTACTGTGGTGTAGCAGTCACGCTATACTATTTCAGCAGAAACGCTATTCATATACTTTGAATGCTATTACTTATAATCCTGCCGGCCTTAGTAAGGAACCTCAAATGTAATTAAAAGAACGTTGTAAGCTGTGTGCGGCGACGCCGTGGCCGAGCGATTAGCGCGCTCGCCTACCACCTAGGCGGCCCGGGTTCGATCCCAGGGACCCGCATGTGGTATTCGTGGTGGACGAACTGGCGTCAGGGCGGGTTTTCTCCGGGTACTCCGGTTTTCCCCGCCATCTCATTCCACCGGTGCTCCATCTTCATGTATCATCAGTATCACCGCCTGCGGTGCCGTAGTAGTAAAAGTGGGCGTTAAACACTACAACAACAACAATAAGCTGTGTGCAGCGGCCGCGGATTACAATAATCTATGTCGCACAAATTTTTTTCTATTTATTTTACGTTACTTTATACTACGTAGCCATATTGAGGCAGATCTGTTAGTTAATTCCTAGTAGATCGGTGTGTGGCGAACAGTCAACCTTCAAGATTTCATCCCTGTACCATACTATCTTGTTTTGTCACGAGTCCACAGAAGGATCAGTACAGGGCTGTACCTCCGAATTTGTCACGGGTAGATGGCTTTCATTATCTTTAGATAGATGGCACAACATTCACTATTAGCATCTAGTTTTCTTTAATACTGCCTACGCCATGAAGTGGAGAAGAAGACTACCGTTTTCGACATGAGGTGGAAATTTGGGTGGTATTTAACATCCAATCTGTTATTTTACCTTGGTGACTTAGGGAAGCCACGAAGAAACTAAAGTCAGATTATTTGTCCCAGGGGATTTGAACACGTTACCACCTGAGCCATCCCGCTTGATAGGCACTAATTTTTTCTCATATTACTGAAGTTTATTTATCTGAATGTCATTTGTTACGTTTTGTATGGAGGGCTGTCTCTGGGAAAGCCAAAAGCCTTATTTCTGAATAAATGCATATAATGACACTCCCTTGGTTTCATATTGTCTATTACAATGTGGTTAATGGTGATTAAGGTTATTAATTCCTGTAATCAAGTGAATCATCCCAAAGAAAAGTTGTTGTAAAGCGGAGAAAGAACTATGGTGTTGAAATTGTTCATAATTTTAGTGAGGTGTCCGAATTTAACGTGCGAGTTTTCTAGTGCTTCCTTTAAAAGTGAGAACTGCATTTGCGTAGAAAAGCACAACCCGAAAACTGTTATCACCTTTATATTTTGATTAGAAAGCTACTTTCACACTTTATCATTCCATACTGTTTATATTGCTACTTCAATATTTTAAATATGAGTAGTTTATGCGCCATACACGGTCTGCAGAAAGTGTATTAATTAAAGTACGTTGTTCAACAATATTCTAATGCACCAGCACCAAATCAATTGTGTTTTGATCATAGGTTAAAACACAACAACAAATGTTGGATCGTGTGTTGTTAAACGAAGTAGCAATGTTAATGAAAAGAGGATAATGTGATCATTTAGAAATGAACATCGCTGATGTGCATTTATGCGCATGTCTTCTTATAGTGCGTACATTCCATCCAGAGAGTACTAATACAATTTTCAGACCAGTATTTCACGCGCATTTTTGTTTTATTTACATCAGGTTCCCTTCCAAGGCCGGTGAGATTACATTTGTTTTCATCCAAAAGTAAATAAAAGTTGTATCGGGGATATTACAACATTGACCATTACTTAGCACCACTTACTTATGCTAGCCTCTGTGTAGAGCAGAAATTTGTCAGGGAAGACGTAGTGCACTTGGTCCAGTCGTGTAATAGGTGCTATCTGGGGGAATCCATCTGCATACCAGTGTAGAGCTATTCCAGATATGTACTTTCAAGCTTCGGCATCGCTTAGTTCCTAGGACAAATTTATTTTATGATTAAATGGTTACCATGAACTTTGAATATTGAGTAAGCGTTCAGTGCTGTGGTTAAGCCAAATTCCGTACTTACTGTAAATGCCCATTGTTGTACAGAGATCGCTGATCCTCCATCATGAGAAGTTTGATATCACGGAAACCTTTGGCATGCAGAGTTGGCCCAAGATGTTGTCGTATCCAGTCCCGCTCTTCCTCAGGTAACCAACCCATACTGTTATAGCCATAGTAAAAAATGAGCCCATCGTGGGGTTCATTTTGTGGAGATAGACCCCAAAATTCGAGTCCTTCAACTCTGTATTCTTCCAGAAATCTATACAACAGAAACCAAAACATTACCACGGCATAATTCCGACTTTGCAACCTAAGTCACCGAAAAAAAAACCTCCCCCCCTCTCCCCCTCGCTCCCTCTCTCCCTTCCTCCCCCCTCTCTCTCTCTCTCTCTCTCTCTCTCTCTCTCTCTCTCTGATACTCAGTCCTCAAATTGACAATTTTACTGGTTTTGACCAAATGTGGCGAAACGTTAATTTTAGTTATGTTCAATTCAAAGCAGAATTCATATGTGTGGTCATATGTACCTAACTTTATAAGCATATATCGGGTCTCCCATATAAACCAGGACGACATGCATGGCATTTGTGCCCTGGGCTCGGCAGTTGCCTCAGCCGAACGTATGTCGTGCGCAACCATTCTGCTTTAAACGTGTATACAATCTTATATGAACTCTTATCTTACAAAATATGCTAGAAGTGTCATCCTTTCTGGGTTAGATGGGCATTGTGTTTGGTAACTATATTCTGGCTGATGCGAGTGAGTTCTGACACTGTAATGTGTCTGATTTCATCCGTAATGCTTTCTATCTGTTCATCCAACGTGTGAGGATTTGTTCGTTACAATTTTTCTTTTAGCGTAACCCATGAGTAAAAATCTCACACGCTTAGATGTGGAGAACGAGAGGAATACAGACCAACCCTAATCACCTTGTCTTCAAACATTTACAAGATTGTAAGAAGAGAAGCTTCTGCTGTATGACCAAAGGCTGAATCCAGTTGAAAACACCCACACAATTTTGCTTCTATTGGCTGATGGAAAAATAGCGTCAATACAACATATTGGTACCTCTCTGCATTTATTGCCGTCTCAAAAAAGAATAGCTCCAATTATTCACCTTGCACTAACAACATACCAAACACCAATCTTGCTATCATTATGAGTGACTTCATTAACACCAATAGTTAGAGTTATTACTGTCCACACGACCATTAAGATGAAACCAGGCCTCATCCGAAAAGAGCACAACTGCGGGTCAAATAAATGATCATTCAATAATGCAACATACCATCCAGAATATCTCACTCTTGTGGCTGGATCAGCAGCTTTTAAACAACTGGTCCTTGTAAACTTGTACTGTTTGAGGTATAACAGCGTCTAGCTCAGAGTGTAGAAGAAAACAAAATCCCTAGTTGTGCTAATTTTGTGAGTTATCTGGTGACTCTTTAAGACTCGCACCAATATCATGTAGCTTTTTCTTTGTTAAAAATGCCCATGTGCGCGCATGCTTTTTGCTGAGACAGACCCAATAATTTAAAATTTAAAGTAAAAACAAATTAGAAACTAAGAGCTTCACTTATCTTAGTAATATTCCAAGTTGTTTGGTGCTAACAAGTTTCAAGTTGACTCCAACTCATTCTCAAAGCTATAGCAATTAAATATGCAACACTTTTATTTGTCTGAAATACATCATATATTATATTATTAAAGGATTAAGACCAAAACTAGACTCCATGTCAAGAAAAGCCTCTGCACCCCTTTTCATAGAACATGTACTGAAAATCTGAAACCAACTGAGCAAAAATTCCACAATAAGGAGCATTTTAAACTACCAAAACTTTAAAAAATGAAATTAGATGGAAATTAGGCTTAAAATATCAGTTTTTACAGTCTTAAAAGGTTTACTTGCAGGTAGGTGCGTGGACATTGAACCTCCTGTCTCCCTGTAAATGTTGTTGTTGTTGTTAGCTAATGTTGGATTTCTGACAATGAAGTCATTAATCCTCTTGCTCTCCAATATTTTTCACTGATGGATGGGGCACTAGAAGTGGCCGGGCATATTTGAAGGTGGTCTCGATCCATTTCCTCTTGCAGATCACATAGAGGACAGAGTGGTGAAGAATATATCCCAATTCTGTTTAAATGTTTTGCCAGACAATCATGTCCTGTAATCAACCTGAAGATTGCAACTGCTGCTTTTCGAGGATACTCAGGAATCACTGTTTGAATGTTTGGTAGTTCCCATCTTTTATTCTTTGATTTTTCATAGTAATATTTTGCAACAATTTTTTTGAATTCAGAGTTGACTAATCTTTTAGCTGCATAAAATGGTAGATTAACTATAGATTTTTGTACACCGCTGGTACCCTTTTTTGCAAGAAAATCAGCTTTCTCATTACCACTCAGTCCACAGTGAGCCGGTATCCATTGGAAGACTAGGTGTTTTTGAAGTGCTGTTAGATGGCTAAGCATCTTCCAACATTCTATAATAGTTTGGTTTTTTGGTGACAACTTGGAAGTAATTGCTATAATTGCTGCCCTGGAATCTGAGAGAATAACTGCTTGCTGAAAATGTGAAATTCTGTACAAAAGATTTTGTAGGGCCATTCGAATTGCTTCAATTTCTCCATCAAAGTGGGGCTCTAATGACCTAGCTGTCGACGGGCCCTTAAACCCTAACCACTCACTCACTCACTCACTCCATCAAAGTTTGTAGTTCCATAACTTAAAGATTTGTAATAGGAAAAGAGGTGACATGTGACTCCAGCACCTGCTCCATCTTGCCCTGTAAATGTAAACCCCGCACAACAGCCCACGAAGGGCCAAGGCCTACCGCCCAGCCGCTGCGTTCCCCACCTCTGCCCACTACAGGCGTCATTGGCGAGGTGCAGTACTGGAGGGTGAGACGTGGTCAGCACCCCGAGCCCTCCCGGCCAGTTATGCGGTTTTCTAGACCTGGGGCCGCTACTTCTTCATCAAGTAGCTCCTCAATTGGTCCCCCCGGGACCTAACGAGGCTGAGTGCACCCCGTGTCCTGTCTCCCTAGTCAGGGAGAATTAAGCATTTCGAATTCAAGCAATGCTTTTTTGCTAAACTATGCAATTTACTTTTAGTGTTATACTCATCCTATTTTAGTAATACATAAACATACTATTTCCATTAAAATAAATAATACTGAGTAAATTCAAACATCACATTCTCTATACTTTTTATTACTTGAATTTTATTTCGATAGCAATAAACATTCTTGTATATGTATGATGTAAACCTGCAACAAGATAATGCACTGAATTTCTGAAGCAGACGTAGGGACCTGAATTTTCGTTGCGTTGGTGGTCGTCAGTTTTAAGAGATGCTACTGAGAACTTTCACCCAAACCCAACACTGCCTTTACTTGTTACTGTGGAAAGATTTCGTAAAAACAAAACCCCCCACACTTTTCACAACAATGGAAACTATTTTATTTCTATGTCAAATCTTACAAAACCAAAAACTGTTTAAGCTTGAAATATCTGTGTAACCTTTTATATGCTAGCGTTTTTCTACTCTAAAATGAGTGCTGCTTGAAGAGTAAAATTCTGCTTACTTGATAACATAATTGGCATAAAGTTGGTGATATTTCTCTTGAAACTTTGTGTATCCTTTGAATGGCAATCTAGGTTCTTTCATCCACTCGGGCGCTGACCAGGAGACTGTCAACAACTTGATAGGATTAGGGCTCATTTGTTGCGCCCACCGAGTATAGTGTATCTGTTCAACATACAGAATAAAAATTACTGTTATATGACTTGTTTCTGAATTGTACACGAATCATAAGTCAGACATGGGTAATCTAGTAAACATCTGCCCAGTACTTCACCTTTAGTCCCTCATTGGCAGGTGAAGTGCAGAGGAGTTGCTTTTCTAGTAGCTAAATGTTGTAGTAAATTCGACATTAATGTATCTGGTGTTACTATTTTGCCAAATATACGAGTATAAAGTATTTTGTTAATATTATGAGCAGTATCCAATACATTTATCTCTTGGTCTATAACTTATTTATTAATCAATGAAAATGAAACATGTTATGTTGTTGTTTTCTAGTGCCTTGCATCTGGCTATGAAGCCATTAGCATTCGTGCTTTCCAATATTTTTGAACTGTAGTTTCTTCTGATCTTAATGCTTCACAGGTCTTCAAGTGGTCTTCATTCATTTCTGCTGTTATAAGCAAAAGAAAATTTGAAGTTTCTGCTTTTCTTTGGTGTATCCACTTTTTTGTTGGCACCACTGACATCGAAGCAGTCAAGCAAAATATCAGTCAACATGGACCACTAACATATGGATTAAACAGCGTGCCGCAACTGAATTTATTACAGCGTAAGGATTACACTTATCGATATCCACCGTTGAATGAGTGCTGTTTATGAGTGTGTTAACGTCAGCACTCAAGAGGTGCGTATGAAATAAACGTACGAAATACCCAAGTATATTGTGTGTGAAATACAAGGACCACAGAAGATATCCAGAGGCTATTTCGAAAAATTCAGGATATGCGTTTTATTTGTCATTAAGATATCTTAAAGTTACGGTATTTTAATGTAAATCATTTCTGAGAATACTTTTTTTTTTTCGGAAAATTATCCATGCAAAAGATAGTTTGGAATGGCAAAGTTACTTGAAAATCTTCGTGTCGGATCCTTGGAAGATGCTGAACTTGGATACAGGTTTCGTATTTAACATTTCTTTTTGTGTTATGATGTTCATGGAGAGACACAGGTGCACAGATGGTCAGGCAGGCACACAGGCCTTTTCTCCTAATAATGCTGTTTTGTTTTAGAGGGTGATCTAGAGCCTCCAATGAAACTCAACATTAATGTTTTGGATGAAATACAATTCTTCCTCTGCTTATGTAGTACAGAAATCAGAAACTGCTCATATAAACATGTAGAGCCAAATTTGCGTATATGCAGTGTATCTTGCCAATATGCATATATTTAGGAATTATTCTTTAGGCAGGGATTAAAGAAACATCAATTTTCTCCATTTACTCAAGGGAACAATAATAAGAAATGGCAAGAATGATTCAGATACTTCTCGTTATTTGTGTTACCTATGTTTTCAGGATGTATATGTAGATCATTTGTGTACATACTATCTCTAAAGTTTCTTGAATTGAAATATAACATTGTTTTGATTCAGTTGCTTAAGCCCAAAATTTTCAACACAGAATTCTGTTTTTATTTTGTTTCTCGTAGATTAGAGGCACTAGCTGAACTGCAGGATTTTATAAGTTTGGTTTAATTCACTTTTACTTTCTTTACCATGTATGTAATAGTAGGTAGAGAGGGTGTTATATTCCACCCAAAATTATATCCCTATATTTCACCTAAAATCAGCTTCAAGGACCCCGACCATTTTTAGAAAATGGTCTGTCTGTGTCTGTCTGTGTCTATCTATCTCTGTGTCTCTCTGTGTGTGTCTCTGTGTGTCTCTGTCTGTCTCTGTGTGTGTCTCTGTGTGTGTCTCTCTGTGTGTCTCTGTGTCTGTCTGTCTCTGTGTGTGTCTCTGTGTGTGTCTCTCTGTGTGTCTCTGTGTCTGTCTGTCTCTGTGTGTCTCTGTGTGTCTCTGTGTGTGTCTCTCTGTGTGTCTCTCTGTGTGCCTCTGTGTGTGTCTCTCTGTGTGTCTCTCTGTGTGTCTCTCTGTGTGTCTCTCTGTGTGTCTCTCTCTGTGTGTCTCTGTGTGTGTCTCTCTGTGTGTGTCTCTCTGTGTGTCTGTGTGTGTCTCTGTGTGTGTCTCTGTGTGTCTCTGTGTGTGTCTCTCTGTGTGTCTCTGTGTGTGTCTCTGTGTGTCTCTGTGTGTGTCTCTGTGTGTGTCTCTGTGTGTGTCTCTGTGTGTCTCTGTGTGTGTCTCTGTCTGTGTATCTGTGTGTGTCTCTGTCTGTGTATCTGTGTGTGTCTCTCTGTGTGTCTCTGTGTGTGTCTCTGTGTGTGTCTCTGTGTGTGTGTCTGTGTGTGTCTCTCTGTGTGTCTCTGTGTGTGTCTCTGTGTGTGTCTCTCTGTGTGTCTCTGTGTGTGTCTCTGTCTGTGTATCTGTGTGTGTCTCTCTGTGTGTCTGTGTGTGTGTGTCTGTGTGTGTGTCTGTGTGTGTCTCTGTGTGTGTCTCTCTGTGTGTCTCTGTGTGTGTCTCTGTGTGTGTCTCTGTGTGTGTCTCTGTCTGTGTATCTGTGTGTGTCTCTCTGTGTGTCTCTGTGTGTGTCTGTGTGTGTGTGTCTGTGTGTGTCTCTGTGTGTGTCTCTCTGTGTGTCTCTGTGTGTGTCTCTGTGTGTGTCTCTGTGTGTGTCTCTGTGTGTGTCTCTGTCTGTGTATCTGTGTGTGTCTCTCTGTGTGTCTCTGTGTGTGTGTCTGTGTGTGTGTCTGTGTGTGTCTCTGTGTGTGTCTCTCTGTGTGTCTCTGTGTGTGTCTGTGTGTGTGTGTCTGTGTGTGTCTCTGTGTGTGTCTCTCTGTGTGTCTCTGTGTGTGTCTCTGTGTGTGTCTCTCTGTGTGTCTCTGTGTGTGTCTCTCTGTGTGTCTCTGTGTGTGTCTCTGTGTGTGTCTCTGTGTGTGTCTCTGTGTGTGTCTCTCTGTGTGTCTCTGTGTGTGTCTCTCTGTGTGTCTCTGTGTGTGTCTCTGTCTGTGTATCTGTGTGTGTCTCTCTGTGTGTCTCTGTGTGTGTGTCTGTCTGTGTATCTGTGTGTGTCTCTCTGTGTGTCTCTGTGTGTGTCTCTGTCTGTGTATCTGTGTGTGTCTCTCTGTGTGTCTCTGTGTGTGTGTCTGTCTGTGTATCTGTGTGTGTCTCTCTGTGTGTCTCTGTGTGTGTCTCTGTCTGTGTATCTGTGTGTGTCTCTCTGTGTGTCTCTGTGTGTGTGTCTGTCTGTGTATCTGTGTGTGTGTCTGTGTGTGTGTCTGTGTGTGTCTCTGTGTGTCTCTCTGTGTGTCTCTGTGTGTGTCTCTGTCTGTGTATCTGTGTGTGTCTCTCTGTGTGTCTCTGTGTGTGTGTCTGTCTGTGTATCTGTGTGTGTCTCTCTGTGTGTCTCTGTGTGTGTCTCTGTCTGTGTATCTGTGTGTGTCTCTCTCTGTGTCTCTGTGTGTGTCTCTGTCTGTGTATCTGTGTGTGTCTCTCTGTGTGTCTCTGTGTGTGTCTCTGTGTGTGTCTCTCTGTGTGTCTCTGTGTGTGTCTCTGTGTGTGTCTCTGTCTGTGTATCTGTGTGTGTCTCTGTCTGTGTCTCTGTGTGTGTCTCTCTGTGTGTCTCTGTGTGTGTGTCTGTCTGTGTATCTGTGTGTGTCTCTCTGTGTATCTGTGTGTGTCTCTCTGTGTGTCTCTGTGTGTGTCTCTCTGTGTGTCTGTGTGTGTCTCTCTGTGTGTCTCTGTGTGTGTCTCTGTGTGTGTCTCTGTGTGTGTCTCTCTGTGTATCTGTGTGTGTCTCTCTGTGTGTCTCTGTGTGTGTGTCTCTGTGTGTGTGTCTGTGTGTGTGTATCTGTGTGTGTCTCTCTGTGTGTCTCTGTGTGTGTCTCTGTGTGTCTCTGTGTGTGTATCTGTGTGTGTCTCTCTCTGTGTCTCTGTGTGTGTCTCTGTCTGTGTATCTGTGTGTGTCTCTCTGTGTGTCTCTGTGTGTGTCTCTGTGTGTGTCTCTCTGTGTGTCTGTCTGTGTCTCTGTGTGTGTCTCTGTCTGTGTATCTGTGTGTGTCTCTGTCTGTGTATCTGTGTGTGTCTCTCTGTGTGTCTCTGTGTGTGTGTCTGTCTGTGTATCTGTGTGTGTCTCTCTGTGTGTCTCTGTGTGTGTGTCTGTGTGTGTGTCTGTGTGTGTCTCTGTGTGTCTCTCTGTGTGTCTCTGTCTGTGTATCTGTGTGTGTCTCTCTGTGTGTCTCTGTGTGTGTCTCTGTGTGTGTCTCTGTGTGTCTCTGTGTGTGTCTCTGTGTGTGTCTCTGTGTGTGTCTCTGTGTGTGTGTCTCTGTGTGTGTGTCTCTGTGTGTGTCTCTGTGTGTGTCTCTCTGTGTGTGTGTCTGTGTGTGTGTCTCTGTGTGTGTCTCTGTGTGTGTCTCTGTGTGTGTCTCTGTGTGTGTGTCTGTGTGTGTCTCTGTGTGTGTCTCTGTGTGTGTGTCTCTGTGTGTGTCTCTGTGTGTGTCTCTGTGTGTGTGTCTCTGTGTGTGTGTCTGTGTGTGTGTATCTGTGTGTGTCTCTCTGTGTGTCTCTGTGTGTGTCTCTGTGTGTCTCTGTGTGTGTCTCTGTGTGTGTCTCTGTGTGTGTCTCTGTGTGTGTCTCTGTGTGTGTCTCTGTGTGTGTCTCTGTGTGTGTCTCTGTGTGTGTGTCTGTGTGTGTGTCTGTGTGTGTCTCTGTGTGTCTCTCTGTGTGTCTCTGTCTGTGTATCTGTGTGTGTCTCTCTGTGTGTCTCTGTCTGTGTATCTGTGTGTGTCTCTCTGTGTGTCTCTGTGTGTGTCTCTGTGTGTGTCTCTCTGTGTGTCTCTGTGTGTGTCTCTGTCTGTGTATCTGTGTGTGTCTCTCTGTGTGTCTCTGTGTGTGTCTCTGTCTGTGTATCTGTGTGTGTCTCTCTGTGTGTCTCTGTGTGTGTGTCTGTGTGTGTCTCTGTCTGTGTATCTGTGTGTGTCTCTCTGTGTGTCTCTGTGTGTGTGTCTGTCTGTGTATCTCTGTGTGTCTCTCTGTGTGTCTCTGTGTGTCTCTGTGTGTGTGTCTGTGTGTGTCTCTGTGTGTGTCTCTCTGTGTGTCTCTGTGTGTGTCTCTGTCTGTGTATCTGTGTGTGTCTCTGTGTGTGTCTCTGTGTGTGTCTCTGTCTGTGTATCTGTGTGTGTCTCTCTGTGTGTCTCTGTGTGTGTGTCTGTGTGTGTCTCTGTGTGTGTCTCTCTGTGTGTCTCTGTGTGTGTCTCTGTCTGTGTATCTGTGTGTGTCTCTCTGTGTGTCTCTGTGTGTGTCTCTGTCTGTGTATCTGTGTGTGTCTCTGTGTGTGTCTCTGTGTGTGTCTCTGTGTGTGTGTCTGTGTTTGTCTCTCTGTGTGTCTCTGTGTGTGTCTCTGTGTGTGTCTCTGTGTGTGCCTCTGTGTGTGTCTCTGTGTGTGTCTCTGTGTGTGTCTCTGTGTGTGTCTCTGTGTGTGTCTCTGTGTGTGTCTCTGTGTGTGTCTCTGTGTGTGTCTCTGTGTGTGTCTCTGTGTGTGTCTCTGTGTGTGTCTCTGTGTGTGTCTCTGTGTGTGTCTCTGTGTGTGTCTCTGTGCGTCTCTGTGTGTGTCTCTGTGTGTGTCTCTGTGTGCGTCTCTGTGTGTGTCTCTGTGTGTGTCTCTGTGTGTGTCTCTGTGTGTGTCTCTGTGCGTCTCTGTGTGTGTCTCTGTGTGTGTCTCTCTGTGTGTCTCTGTGTGTGTCTGTGTGTCTCTCTGTGTGTCTCTGTGTGTGTCTCTGTGTGTGTCTCTCTGTGTGTCTCTGTGTGTGTCTCTGTGTGTGTCTCTGTGTGTGTCTCTGTGTGTGTCTCTGTGTGTGTGTGTGTGTGTGTGTGCGTGCGTGCGTGCGTGTGTGTGTGCATCGTGCTCCAAAATTAAAAGTCAGTTAATTACCAAACTTAGTATTTCAAGGATGCGACTCGACGATTTCCAAGAAAATCCCCACACCTCAGACTACCCTTTACATGGAACATTTATAAAACATTTCTATCTTTTGAAAAATAGCTCTAATGATTTTTATTTTTTAAATGTTCCATTAATATCAGCGGCTTTTGACATCTCGAAACAATTGCTCAACAGCAATGGTGTTCACTCGCTTAATGGTGGTTTTGATTTTTGGGTTTCTATTGTGTTGATTTATGACACTGTATTCGATCTCTCTCTCTGTCTTACACACACACACACACGCACGCACACACGCACGCACACGCACACACACACTCTAGGGAGGATGAGGAATAATGCCAGTTAAAGGAAGCTTCCCACCCTTCCAGCCGAGAATTAACCCAGGACACTTTGCACAGCAGGCAGGTGCTCAACCGACTGAGTTACGAAGCCAGCGTGATTCTGTATTTCTGTCAAATGTTTAGGATATTTTTGGAAATGAAATGTATATCGTGAATGTTCTGGGAATCACCTCAAAAGTCCTCTTTATTCTGGATGGCTTATGTTTGACTGACAAACATAAAAGATAGACAAAATCTAAGGCCACAAAAAATTGGATCTCGTTAAAAGAAACAATTTATGTGAGGTACCTTTTTTGTTGCGTGAACCATGTTCCAGATATTTCTTGTTATTTCTTTGAATTTTCCAATACGTTTACCTTTCTCAAATAGATCTACGTTATTCTTTTTAATCTCTTGGCCATGCAAAGAGAACGGAATTCCCAAGCCATCACATAACGACCAGCTTTAAAAGATCTGAATATCGCTTCAAGCCTACTGTATTCCCATATTCCCCTTGCACCTACAAGAAAATCAGCAGTAAGATCATTTCTGCAAATGTTTATCGCGATAAACATGACGTAGGCAGCGGAATAAGTGTGTGTAAGAATATCCAGTAGCAGAGTAGAGAAAGTTATGTGAGTGTAAGACATCATCAGATTTGTATTATTATACACACCTGCCAACGATGTACTACGACCAATTACCACTGTGCATCAAAAATAAAGTACCATAAAAAGCGTTCAGGGAACCAAAATTAGCAACACAGTAGTATCTGAGAATAAATCAAAAGGAACAGACATACCGCAGAAGGACTTCTTGAGTTTTGTTGTCGAGGGCGGAGAGACTGATACCCACTGCGTCTGTCAGAGCACCGCCGAATCCAAAAATTTCCTGGCGTTGTTCCTTAGGATATACCTTGCACCTCACAGCTGTCGCAGGGGAATCTAAAATGACAGTTGGAGTTTGCCTCAACTTTTAATCATACATAAATAACATCCTACAAATTAAAACCTTCAAATATGAAACAATTATCCAAAAATAATGATTTTTCGGGCTTACATGTAACTTAAAAATGCTAGTAGTCGAAAATTATTTTCTATGCTTAATTCAATTTCTTGAGAAAATTACATTTTGGTGAGGATTAAACCAAGTATGCCAAAATGTTTGTCTTTAACTTACAGTACGTATCTGCTACATCGGTGAAATTTCCCACTCTGGCTTCCAGACGTTTTCCTGCCCTATTTGACTCGTAGTGCAGAAACCTCGTGGTGTCACTTTGGAGTACATCATCCGCAGAAGGCCCTGGATCATCGCAGTACTGCGATGTGCATATACACACCTCCATGTGTTGACCATGTCGACGTGTTCGACAAGGAAGGCCTTGTAATGCAAAAATAGCAACAGTTAGCTCTAAGAACGCTACATTATTTAATTGAGAGTTTCAAACGCTCATAATTTCATAAAAACCATGGCTCTACTTTTGAATTTTTAGTTGATTTGTTTTTTGGTCAACATATTTACATTTGAAGTGGTACCGTATACTCAATTATATATTGATGGTGTTTAGAGGAGAAAATGCAAGTTCCAAGAAACATTGTTTTAATTTTAAAAATCTAAAACATTCATAAACTTCAGATAAGAATTTTCAACTATATTTCCCACGCATATTCTGGTTTCTAGAAAAGGGTCAGCGTACTGAGCTCGATTCACACTGGAATTGTTCAGTTATGCCCTAATCATAATACGACTACTGAAAAATAAAGCATTTCTCTGGAGTTTAATCTCAACTTAACAAGCGTGCACACACACTAAGGATTCCATAATTTCAGAATGAAACGACGGGACAGATACTAGAAGAACGAATAATTGAAACAAAATATTCTTCTGCCTTTCACACTTAGGCCATTTGCCTGTTTCCAACTTATGTCTTTAAATACACCTTTCTATCGACCTCCTTTTCGGTTCATAATCTAGCATGTCCAACCTCCTCTCTCTGGAGAATCTTACATAATGAATGGCTATACCCCACTCCACTCCTCAGTTGAAGGGACAGACAGCCACTATCCAGGGAAGGACACAAATAGGCGATTCCGTGGTCACTTTTAGGTTCATAGCTTGAATTTTCTGGGAATGTGCTCAGAAGATCCCTTCATTCTGGGTGATCTTTGTGTAAATGGTAAAAAGTAAGAAACAGACAGGAGCTTACTGAATACAAAATATGGATCTGGTTAAAACATACAATTTATGTCAAATACTTCGTTTCTTTTGAGTAAACCATTTCCGAAATATTCTTTCTTATTTGTTTGACTTTGCCAATACCTATACCTTTTGAAACAGAAAAATGTTTTTTTTTATCTCTTGGCCTTGCAAAGAGAATGGAATTTCAAAGGCATCGCATAGCAACCAAATCTTAAAACATTTCACTATCGTCTACTGTATTCCCATATTGATCTGGCACCCACAAGAAAATTAGCAATAAGATAATTTCTGCAAATGCTTGCCAATTAAAATGTAGTAGATAGACAAATAAAGTGTGTGTAAGAGTGAGTATAGCTCTACATATACTTGCGAACAGAGTTTCTCCAAATTGAACTATATTAAAAGTCTGTATCGCAATAGGTTAAATGACAATTGCTTGGTTTGTCTACTAAAGCTGGGCACTTCGACTCTGTTGCCAAATATTGACAGACTTCTTAAGCGTAAGCGGTACCAAAGAAGTACCAAATGAACAGATGTGTAGCGCACACATGAAAGCGGTTTCGTAAATCAAACGCAACGTACATATAACCAACCCGCCACTGCAACACAATGCACGGCTGGGGGTTAAAGAGAGGCAAAGTCCGCATTAAGTGGAAGGAGGCAAACCCAAACTCCCCTCTTTCGCAAATGCTGGACATCGCTGATCTAGCACCTTTCTATATATAAACTTTCATCACAACTAAGGATAGTTAAAATTATTGTACTTTATCAATTTATCTTCTTTTTACTATTTTTCCTCTGTTATTGCAATTACTGACGTTTTATTTACTGGCATTTTCACTTCACATATAGCTTTTACATTAGATTAAAAGTCCTTATCACATGCACTACAGAATGAATTTCTACCTACCAACGTTACGTTATCTTATAACAGGTGGCCTCTTTGTATTTAAAAGTTTGAAGTGTAAAATGTCTTTAAAAAAGCATTCTTTTCAAGAGGCGGGACAAATTTTGGCTTCATCAAACACTTTGGTAGGCAAAAGGGGACAAATTACTTAATTTCGGTACTACAGCCGCCGAAATTGTGACGTCTAGAATACCTAATACACGCACCAATTATTGTGGGGAAAATACCATGCCGTGCGGTAAAGATTAACTCCAAATGAACTTTCGTTACACAGATTTTATGGTATTCGTGCTGGATTTCTATTGCTAATTCGTCTTGTCCTATGTCGCATTTTCAGTGTCATTCCATTGTAAATTATCACAAGGCAAATGTTTTTTCCTGCTGTAACGGCTACGTTTAATAAGCCCAGTTCACAATGGAGAAACACTAACACTACGACGTAAGCGACACAACATTGCACCTCAAAATCTGGTGTTCAAATTATGTCAAATTCACAAAGGAGTGACGCAGCAGACGCGAAATGAGCGACACGCAAAAACCAGTGTTTACAATGAGCGACACTGCCGTCACAGCATGAGCAACATGCAACTCAATAGTCCCTCAAAATCTACTGTTCACAATGGTGAGCGACACTAGCGATATTACATTGCATCTCAGAATACAATGTTCATGATAAAGCGACACAATTTGGCACTACCGCATGAACCTCGGGCGAAAGCACACGTCGTTTCTTAGTATTTTTGTATGCACGTCCGTGACTCAGTTCATCCAATTAGGGTGCTTTAGCATTTCTTTGGAAAAATAATGCATTTCCCAAGATCTTTTTTTTTTTTTTTTTTTGTAGTGTCTAACACGCGCTTTTACTACTACGGCACCGAGGGCGGTGACACTGATGATACATGGAATGAAGACAGAGCACCGGTGGAATGAGA
This sequence comes from Tenodera sinensis, assembly GCA_030765045.1. NCBI lineage: Eukaryota > Metazoa > Arthropoda > Insecta > Mantodea > Mantidae > Tenodera > Tenodera sinensis. Next base: position 107,882,467 of record CM060961.1, read on the forward strand.
TGGTGGGGGAAACCGGAGCACCCGGAGAAAACCCGCCCTGACACCGCTTCGTCCACCACGAATACCATCTCTTCTTAACAAGTACAAATATACGTCGGCGGTAAACGTTAACTCCACTTCAAATTTTGTCTCATTCTTGCTCAATTCCTTTTGGTCTACTGTCATTCCATTCTGAATGCAGCATGATGCAACACAAATATCGCCACACGATACTCTTCTAAAGCACACACCATTTCGTTGCATTTTTAAATCATTTGAGCTCAATTCATACGACTCAGAGTAATTTAATATTTCTTCCGTGACAGAGTGCACTTTGGTGGGGCTAGATGCCATCTTAAGAGAAGACAAACGAATTCTGTGGATGCCGTCATGCCGCGCTGTTCAAGTTAACGTCAATTCAACTTTCGTAGCCTGGATTTTGTCCGTTCGTGCTTAACTCCTTTTGGTCAATCATCTTGCTGCTCATGTGTTGCCAGTGTCACTCCATTGTGAAGAGGGTATAAGGGTTGGTATTCCTGCTCACCAATTGATTCAAATGTTAGTGTACTTAACCACTTGGACTAACAGCAACAGGAAACATCCTACAGCCTTTCCAAAACTGTGCCCCAGTTTTACGGTGCTATCAGTGTTCCTGATACAAGGAAAACTAAGAATTACCTACGTATTTTGGAAATGCTGTTAATAGTGCGGCATGAGGTGAGTGAGGAACTATAAGGACATATATTATCTCAGGGTCCTTGAACGTCATCATTAATTAGGGGCAACGCAAGCGGTCCAAAGTAGGTTAATGTTTGCAAAGCTTTCTAATTGTGTTCAGTTAATTAAGTTAACTTCGTTCAAACAAATTTTAAACAACATTGTAATTTCTATAATATCAATGTGTATTTTCACTCAAAATAACAAATAAACACTGTGCTTACATGAATTTGCCTTGCGTAATACTTCTTTTGAAGAACTTTTTACGTTTCTATTCATCGCTTATCCTTCAAAAATCAAATACCTCACATCAATCGATATTTGCCGTGATTTAAATTTCATGCCCATCGCACTTTCTCTTCCATGGTAAGTGCATACAAAGAATGCCATAATGGCGTTACTTACACTGGGAAAAGTAGGCACTTACCTACCTTTTATGTAATAATGCTTCAAGTGACTAGAGCCCTGATAAGACGAAACTATCGCAGCTGTCAGTTACGAAAAATACACGCAAGATTGATGGTAAGGAAAGAGTTGGTTGCGTGTTTCATATTTCTATTTTATCGGACATTTTATTTATTTATTTATGTGGCATAGCTAAGGCCATTTCGGCTTCTCTTCCTCTGAACCACAGGTGGTCATCCAGGTAATCACGATTACACCACAGACGTCTCCTCTCCTGACGTCAAATACGCCCACACTCGCTCCGATTATTTCCCCATCGGCAGCCAGCACACGCGTGGGTTCATTAGTGACGTATTGGCTATCGAACAAATCTCATTCAAAACTGTCAAGTAATCCTTGAAAGCGTCCTTTCCAAATGGAATGGGAGGAAGGGTTTCTTTTGTTCTGCAGGAGAAAATGTGAGATATCTTATTTGCTCGAAACTTATTACTTACAAAAGAACAAGATACAACGGCATTAGAATTTGTCACAAAGATCACTCTAAACTTACAGGTACTACTCGGGACATGGATTGGGGCGCTGTTATCGCGTTTACATGCATAGCCTGTACATCTGTTATGCAGAGCACGCGTAGTTCTTCCAAATAAACAAATGCAATCATGGGCGTCGCGAAGCGGGGGCAAGAGGGAGAGGGCGGCCCCGCCCCCTTGTAAAATAGCACTAGCCTGCAACATTTTCCCGGTTTTGATGAACTTTGGGTATTTATATGGAAAAAAAATGCTGATTTCGAAAATGATAAGTTTTTCCGTAACATCTACCATTTTTATGCAATTCGAAATTTTATTAATTCAGCTGAACACTAGACCTATACAGAAATGTGTATGTATGACACAATAACTATGATTATTATAGGTCTATAATTTTATAACTTAAAATGAATAACACTCATTTTGGATCTTCAGAGCGTAAATACTATATATTTACAAAATAAGCCACCCCTTATGTTCTCCCGTGATGAGCTGATAACTAGTATAAACAGTTTGAGTGCGAGCGGCTAGTATTTATTCATCTATGCGCGACCATGTGCAGGCAATAAAGCTTTCAACCACTGAATCTTACACAAACATCCGTTAATTACTCACCCTTATAGGGACACATCAGATATTTCTGAACTTTAGATGTTTCTTATAACTCGCTGTGATCGGTAGTGCGATTTGCGGAAAAGGTTTATCATTTCTATTTCTTTATTTTTAGTTTGTAGTGTGTCATGGTAAATTTTTAACAATGGCTTCAACCTCTTCTAGGAGAAAATGTGTGAACAATCCAAGTAACTTCTGTTACATGAGGTTCTTTCTTACTACAGAAGCAGAAAACTAACATTACATCATTTATTAAAAAGGTGTATGCAGCATATTTTAATGTTAAGCTAGGAGATCAAAATCAAACATGGGCTCCACATACTATTTGCAAAATATGTAGTGAAAGACTAAGGCAGTGGTACAATGGAACACAGAAATCAATGAAGTTCGGGGTTCCAATAATATGGCGTGAACAAAAAAAAAATGATGAGTGTTACTTCTGCAGTGTAACGTACTTGGGTACAATAAAAAAAATAAAAAAAAAATATCCAGATGGTCTTGCATCAGATCTAACACCTGTGCCACATGGAGTAGATCTCCCTATTCCTGGTCCACCAACTCAACTAGAGGATACTGAGAGTTCAGTCTCTGGGTCAACAGAAAATTCCAATGTTGATGAGTATTTCCCAGCACACACTTTTGAAGACAAGTCACAGCATTTTAGTCAAGAGTTGAACGACTTAGTAAGAGACTTAAGTCTTATTAAGAACAAGAGCAAATTACTAGGATCGAGATTAAAAGAGAAAAATATGCTGGGCCCAGACACCACATTTTCCTGGTATAGGAATAGAATATCCTAAGATGGAAGACCAGCTTGTTTATTGCAGTGATGTACCAGGTTTAATTCAACAACTGGGAAGACGAACATATGGGTGTAAGGGGTAGTGATGCGCCTCCTATAGCCTCTCCAACCCAATTCCCATCCTCATCCTGCCCGTGGTGCACCCTGCTTTTAACAGATGAGGCTCTGGGGACCGAATCACAGTGGTATAACTGTTTCATCTAAAATGGAGGAAATACCATTTACATATGTGCTGGCCTATCACAGCACAACAGCGTCCCTCAGAGGCACATGAGGGGAAGGTCGGTGGATCTAAATACCACCTATTTAGTTCTCCCGGCTAGGTCCAATGGACCCGTTGACCAACGATAGGTGTGGTCCCCCTTGCAAAATGGGGGTTTAAGTCGGGTGATGTAACTGCCAAATTGTAAAACTGGTGCCCGTTAAGAAAACAGTTACATGAAAGCCACATACATGAATATGAGTCCTAAAGATAAACATTCCGGAGTTAAAACTGTCCCCCAATCGGATCTCCGGGTGGGGACATCTTTAGGCAAATTTCATCACAACAATGCCAATACTTTAAGAATTCTACAATGGAATGCAGGAGGCATGTCCCAGCCTAAAAAACAAGAGCTAATGAAAATATTAAAAGACCAAGATATAGATGTCTTCACAGTACAAGAAGCCAATATATCAGAAGAACAGGAAATATACTTTGAAATGGATCAGTACACTACACATATACTTCCAGAAGCTCGCCAAATAGCAAGTGGTATTCTTACAGGAATTAAAAGAAATATGAAAGCTACTATTCAAATCCAAAAAACAATGGAGGAACAAGATAAATCAGAAATAGTTAAAATTGAAGTGTGGAAAAGTAACTACCACTATAGAATTTACAGTATCTACAATCCTCCAGACAATACACTAGATCTAAATTCTATTCCCATAGAACCCAAAAGTATTTTAATAGGTGATTTTAATGCACACTCCCCTAGGTGGGGCTACAGAGATATAAATTCAGCAGGAAGAGTCATAGAAGACCTATTAAACTCATCAACAATGGAATTAATATTTAATCCAAATGATCCACCCACTTACCTTCATTATAATGGTTCGGGTACAAATCCTGATCTTCTGATGGTGTCATCTGACATAATTGACAATACAAAAAGATAAATAATAGAAGACCCAGGTTCAGGCCACAGAATCACCATAAACTCCATAAGAGGTCTAATAAATAAAAGTAACAAACCAAAAATTAAAACTTATTGGAATTTTAAAAAAGCAGATTGGTCCAGTTTCCAAAATGAGATAGAAGGGAAGTGTAATATACTGTTAGAATCAGAGTTCAAGTCAACAGATGAAATGAATAAAAAAATTTGTGAAATATTGACAGCAGCCAAAACACATATCCCCAAAGGAAAGTTAAAGAAATATAGCTACTTTTGGTCTCCATCTTTATCTAAGTTAAAACACGAAAGAAATATAGCAAGAGTCAAAGCCGAAAGAACCAAGTGTCCAGAAGATGTACAAAACTGGAGAAGAAAAGCAGCCATTTTTAAGAAAGAATTAATTACAGCAAAGAAGGCCAGTTTCACAAATTTTGTAGAACATATGGACTATAGGAAAGATGGAAATAAAATATACAAATTCCTTAATAAAACAAAATTATCAAAAAATACAACTGAACCATTAAAACATAATAACAAAAGCTTAACTACAGATAGGGAAATAGCAGAATCCCTTAACAAGTTTTATGCTCAGTCACAAAGAATACCCCAAGCGTATAAAAAATAAGATAAAACTATCCAAAAAACTATCAGAGAAACTAATAAGCCAAAAGATATACGAAATGATATTTTTATTCAGGATTTTAATGAAACAGAACTAGATTTAGCAATAGAACAATTACAGAACTAAAAATCTCCAGGACCTGACAAGATCCACCCAGAGTTTATTAAACACCTTGGCAGGAAAGGAAAAGAAATCCTACTTAAACTGTATAACACGTGTTGGAGAATGACTGTACCTTCCGACTGGAAAAAAGCCATTATCATCCCAATTTTAAAGAAAAAGAAACCCTCAAACAATATTAATAGTTTCAGGCCAGTATCTTTGACCAGTGTTATTGCAAAAGTGATGGAAAGAATGGTGGCATCTAGACTTAACTGGTTCCTAGAATATTACAACTTAATTAATAGTTCACAGACCGGCTTCAGACAGAATCATAGTACAAGTAAAAATGTACTCCTACTAAGCCAAGACATCAAGGAAGCTTTCAATAGACAGGAGGATACCTCGCCAGTATTCATTGATTTTAAATCAGCGTATGACTCAGTCTGGAGAAACAAATTAATTGAGAAGTTGCAATCAATAGGTGTGAAAAGTAATATGCTTAAATGGATAACTCAGTTTATTTCACAAAGATTTTGTGCCACAAAATATAATACATACATTTCCAAATATAAACAAACATACCGAGGACTTCCACAAGGTGCTGTTCTGAGCACAACACTCTTTAACATATATATAAATGACCTTCCATCAATAATAAAAACTTTAGAAACCAAAATTGCTTTATTTGCTGACGATGTAGTCATCTGGACTACAGGCTCTCCAAAGAAAAAAACCTGAATTAATTAGAGACAGAATAGAAACAGCCCTAAACAAAGTACATGAATGGAGCTCCAAAGATTTCATGACTATCAATGTGGAAAAAACAAATTATGCGCAGTCGGTGCTGAGATCTCCACTAGGAAACTTCGACCTCGCCGCCACTGAAGATGTCTGCCGTAGTCCCAGACGAAACGTTTGGGAAGAAGAAGGAACCCAATAGACCACGGCCCACAAGCCCAGTTAATATTGCATCTAGTAAATTATGAATTATTTACACTAAAATACAAACCTGTTAATATTAACATAAATTATAATGGTAAACCACTCAAAGCAGTTGATGATGCCAAATACTTAGGCATCACTTTCGACAGAAAGCTAAGTTGGAAAAAACATATAACAAAATTTCAGAAAAGGTTGAAAAGAAACTGCAAATCCTGAAAAGGTTAGCTGGTGCTAAATGGGGCTGCTCAAGGAGAGTCCTTAACACAACATACAAAATGTACGTTAAACCAAACCTCTTGTGCTGTTCTGAAGCTTTAATAACAGCAGCAAATGCTAACATCAATAAACTTGAACAAATACAAAATCAGGCTCTTCGCCTAATCACTGGAGCAGTTAAATCCACACCTATTGATGCCATGCTTGCCTTAACACGGACCCCATCATTAACAACAAAAATAGAAGAACAAGCATTGCTCCAACACGAGAAAATGTTACGACGGCCAAACTCTAAATGGACAGAAGAGAACCTCCCCCCTTCAATCCTTAAAACTCATAGTAGTTTCCTAGAAAAGGTAACACAGATTAAATCCAAATTGAACATTCCTAACACCAGAGAAAATCTACTTACAAGAGAAAATCCATTGGAATTATTGCAACCTACCTTCAATTTGGAATTAATAGAGGAAATAAGTAAATCAGACACACCAAAAGAAATACAAAAACTTCTAGCTCTGGAAACAATCAATACTAGATATCCCACAGAAGAATGGCTGCACATATATACTGATGGATCCTCCACGGAAAACCTTACTGGAGCTGGAGTTACGTGTTCACATTTTTCCTTTTATCATTCTGTTGGCAGAGACACAACAAATTATGATGGAGAAATAGAGGCTATATACATTGCTCTCCGACAATTATTAAATCTTCCCTTAAATAAATTTAACAAGGCAGTAATTCTTTCAGATTCTAAAGATGCAATTCAGGGAATATGTTCAAATACTACAAAGAAGTCAACAAAAATTAGAGAATGCTACAGAATGTTAACACAACTCCAAAAAGTTAATAAGACTGTTGATCTCCAATGGATTCCAGCACACTGTGGAGTCATGGGGAATGAAGCTGCAGACTCACTTGCAAAGAAAGGCACAACAATAAAACAAAAGTCTAAATTCAATTTCTCATATTCCTCAATAAAACGCTTGATCATTAAAAAATTTTCTCATTCATACCTACAAGAAATAGAAACAAATGCCAAAGGTAAAAAATGGATTACACTACTTTCCAACCCAGATATAATCCCCCAGAGACCAAGGAAAACAGTGGTTGCAGCCTTCCGACTACTGACAAATCACAACTGCTTAGCAAGTCATCTCTACAGAATAGGTATCTCAGCTTCACCAATATGTGTATTGTGTAATGATCCAGCAGAAATGAACGAAGACCACTTGAAGACCTGTGAAGCATTAAGATCAGAAGAAACTACAGTTCAGTGACTGTTCAGAACTACAGTTCACAGTTCTGTGACTTTGGTGGGTGTAAAGTAAAGAAGACAGATGTAGTCGAGATAAAGAAACACTTATTTCCGTAAACAGTAACTTTGTACACTCGTTGCAACAGCAAGAAAGTCTTTACCGATTCACCAACAGCACGGCTCCGAATTCGTAACACAAGAACTGTCCCTTCTCACACTTTACCGCTATTTATATCTCCCAGGCACTATTCTGGAAACTTCAGGAAAGTTCAGTTATTATTGCGGTCAAATACAAAGCAGACAATTCCAGAAGTGTCTATCCCTTTCTCTCTTTCGGCAAGCGCCCAACAATGCGGCCATTCTCTGTCTCTTCCCTTCGGCTCCTTTGCGGTAGTGCCGACAATAATGCGATGGGCGACACTGCTCCCTCCTCAAGGCTGGTCGTCCCGTACAGCACCATCGTAACGGGCCAGACGATCCAGGTGTACCACTAACATCTTCCCTCGGGGCACCTTCTGGATGCGGTAGACTACGTCGTTAATCCTCTTTACCACTCGGTACGGTCCTTGCCACGGTTCTTAAAGTTTTGGGCACCGTCCCTTGGTCCGGGTAGGGCAGTACAACCAGACCATGTCACCTTGCTGGAATCCTCGGCTGTTGGCTTGCCTGTCGTATTGGGTCTTCATGCGGTCGCTCGCCATCTGGATGTTCTGACGAGCCATCTCGTGCATGTCGTGGAGATGGTCTACTAGATTCTCCACATACTCGGTTGCCGGCTGTTTCGCTTCCGGGGGGCTCCCAAAAGCCAGGTCACAAGGGAGGCATAGCTCTCGGTCGAACATTAGGCTTACTGGTGTCATCCCGGTGGTGTCGTGTGTCGACGAACGGTAGGCCAGCAAGAACAGTGGTACCTTGAGGTCCCAGTCTCGCTGATGGCTGGCCACGACCTTCCTCAGGTGCTCCTCTAGGGTCTTGATGTATCTCTCGGCCATGCCGTCCGACTGTGGATGTAGGGGTGTTGTGCGGGTCTTGGTCACCCCAAGTCTTTCCAATGCCTTCTTCATTAGGTGCGACTCAAAATTGGTGCCCTGGTCGCTGTGGAGCTCTAACGGGACCCCAAAACGGCAGAACAGCTGTTCCACGAGGCAGTCTGTAATCGTCTTCGCCTCTTGGTTCGGGATGGCATACACCTCCGGCCACTTGGTGAAGTAGTCCACAGCTACCATCAGGTACTTGTTGCCTCGATCGGACACTGGGAATGGTCCAGCTATGTCGACGGCGATGCGTTCGAAGGGCGCTCCGACGTTGTACTGCTGCATGCGACCCCGGCTCCTAGTCTGGGCGCCGCGATTCGCCGCGCACACGTGACATTGACGGCACCAGTTCTCACCGTCTGCTCGGAGCCTCAGCCAGTAGTAGCGCTGTCGGAGTTTGTCGATCGTCCGGTTTGCTCCTAGGTGTCCACCCGAGGTACCGGCGTGCACTTCCTCCAAGACTTCCGGGACCTTACTTCGGGGAAGTACCAACTGCTCTTTCTGGGTCTTCCCATCAGGTGATTCCCATACCCGGAACAGCACGCCCTCTTTGGTCTTCAACGAGTCCCATTGGGCCCAGTACGACTTGTATGTAGCGCTTCTGGGTGCGATGTCCTCCCAGGTTGGTCTCGTCCCTGCCTGCACTTCTCTCAAGAGTGGCCCCAAGTCGGCGTCCGCCAGCTGCTCCCTCCTCAGGCCCGCGCTATCCCATCCATCCGCAGGCACTGCCGTGACCACTCTGACAGCTGCGGTACGCTCCTTCTCTTCCACTCCTGCACATTGGCCGCACTCTTCTGGTTTGGTTTGGTTTGGTTTGGTTTAAGGGCGCTCAACTTCTAGGTCATCAGCGCCCTTAAAAGATTCCTGGCAATAGCCAGACACAAACCTCATTCAAAAAATAAAAATACTAGCAACAAGAAAAGTTTACAAAGGCAAAAGGCAGTGGCAACAGCCAGATATGAAACAAGGTGACAAATCCGTCCAAAAGCAGAAACAGATAACCAAAAAATTCAAATCCTCAAATTGATACCGCACTCCGCCAAAAAATCAAAAACTCTATCAACCGCCGTCCCGTCGTCCGCCAGGACCCCCGCAAGTCCGGCAGGCAGCCGCAGAGAATCCCGAAGGCGCGCCAGAGAGCAACACTCCAGCAACACGCGGCGAACCGACAAAAGGTTGTCACACAGCGGACACAGAGGAGAAGGGTCCCCTTCAAACAGGCAACCACGCGAAAAATTGCAGTGGCCTATTCCCAATCGAGTCAAACCAACCTCCTCGCGACGAGATGCGCGACAGGAAGTCACCCAGTTCATCGGAAGTTCCTTCACCTCTCCAAGCCTACCACCGCGGAGAGCCGACCACTCGTCGCGCCAGGACGACAGCACCACTCTCCGCACCTCAAGCCCAAAGTCCTCCGAAGTAACACGCGAGATGGCAACACTGGGCTCTGCAGTTGCCGTCCCCGCTGCCAAATCTGCCATTTCATTCCCAGGCAAACCCACGCGACCGGGAATCCAAGCACACACCACGCCAACGCCAGAAGCGCGCAAAACATGGAGGGCATCCCGGATACGCCGCACAACAGGGTGGGGGCTGCACTAATGACAAAGATTCCGCAGTGCACCAAGGGAATCGCTCAAAATCAGGCAGTCACCCAACCCACGACGGCGAACATACAAAACGGCTCGATAAACTGCACAAAGCTCTGCAGCAAAAATGGAGGTGCTATTTGGAAAACCGAATGTATATGGTTCGGTTCCATAAACACAAGCACATCCAACAACGCTGGAGCCCCCCGACCCACCGGTGCAAACACATCGACGGTCAGTGCAGCCCGACAAAAATTCCAAGAAACACGTGCGGATACTTGAAACAGGCATCGCGGACCTCCGGTGCATGGCCATCTCAAGATCCACATGGGGCGCACCAGACAGCCAAGGGGGGCAAAGTCTCTCGCCCTTGGCGAACATCACAGGCAGCTCCACTCCAAGCTTCACCAGGAGCTCCCGGAAACGGAACCCCGCAGGCCCCGGATTAAGGGTGCCACCTCTACATCGTTCCCCCAGCGCGGCGGTGAAAAAAGAGGCGAACGCCGGGCGCCCAGGCACACATCCAAGCGCACAACCACAATTTGCCAAGAGAATCCCACGCCGACACCGCAGAGGAGGCTCCGCGGACTCGGCGCAAAGGCCCACCACCGGGCCCGTTGGAAAAGCCCCCGCCGCAATGCGGATGCCCCCACCATGGACCACGTCCAATCCTCTCAGCACAGATGGTCGCGCCGACGAACAAACAACACACCCATAGTCCAGCCTGGATCGGACCAACGCGCGACACATTCGCAACAAAATTGTTCGATCCGCTCCCCACGATTTTCCATTCAGCACCCGCACAACACCTAGGGAACGGTCACATCTCGCTCCCAGCTGTGCAACACGCGACGACCAACCAAGCCTCCCGTCCAAGATCAAACCCAGGAAGCGCGTCTCCCCTGCGAAGGGAAGCGAATCTGGACCAAATCGGAGCGAAGGTGGCAATCGTCTCCCACAGCGCCAGAAATCAACGCAGACTATCCTCTCAGTCGAGAAACGGAAGCCGCTTTTCACGCTCCACTCTCCAAGGTCGCCCAAACACTGCTGCAGGCGCCGTTGCAAGAACGCCGCGCGCCTAGAAGTGCAATAGACAGCGAAGTCGTCCACGAATAGGCATGACGAAACTCCAGGTGGAACACATTTCCAGATGGAGCCAATTGCTATAGCAAAGAGCGCGACACCCAGCACCGAACCCCGAGGCACTCCCTCCTCCCAAACAAAAGAACCAGAAAAAACCGAGCCGACCCTTACTCGGAAAAAGCGGTCCCTCATAAACTCCTGAATGAAAAGTGGCAGGCGTCCACGCATGCTCCAGGCACACAGGGAACGTAGAACCCCTGCTCGCCAGCACGCATCATAAGCCCTCTCAAGATCGAAAAATATGCCAACGGTTTGACAGTTCCCCATTAAGCCGTCCATCATCTGTGTCGACACCGACACAAGACGGTCAACAGCTGAACGGCGTCGTCGAAAACCACACCGGATGCCAGTCAGTAGGCCACGACTTTCCAACCACCACACCAATCGTCCATCGATCACGCGCTCCATCACCTTGCAAACGCAACTGGTGAGAGAAACAGGACGATAGCTGGAGGGAAGATGACGGTCCCCTCCAGCCCTCAAGATGGGAACAACGGCGGCCTCCCGCCAACCCTCCGGGAGCACATTGTCAACCCAAACACGACTACAGACCTCGAGCAGGAACGCCCCACCCTCAGGAGAGAGCCGCTGCAACATTTGCACACGAACACCGTCCGGTCCTGGCGCTGAACATCGCGAAGATTTCAGGGAACACTCCAGCTCCGCCATGGTGAAAAGGCGATTGCAATCTTCCACGCTTCCAGAACGAAACGAGAAGCCTTGAGATTCCACCTGAGTCCCAATTGGAAGGAACTCAGGGGAGCAGCCCCCCGAGCCAGACACCTGCGCGAAAGCACCGCCAAAGGCACTGGCCACCTCAAACGAATCAACAACAGCTCCTGTGGCTGCCCTCAGTCCCGCTATTGGTATTTGGGTCGTTTCAGCTGCAACACGCCCCAATCCATCCCACACAACCGAGGAAGGCGTGTGTCGGCCAAATGAAGCCACAAATCCGCTCCATGATGACTCCCTGCCATCCTCAATGACTTGTCTGGACCTGGCGCGCACCTTCCTGCACTCGACCAGGCTTTCCAAAGCAGGGCGACGCTGGAAAACCCGCACGAATGGCATTCCGACATTCCTCCGTCCACCAGGGGACGGGAAATCGACGGGGGTGTGCAGTCGACCGCGGAATCGATTGTTTAGCAGCAGAGAGAATCGTCTCCCTGAGATGCCGCGCCAAACCACCCACTGAGTCGCGCTCGTTGTACGCAAAGACAGCCAACTGGGTGTAAAGGTTCCAGCTGGCATGGTCCAAACGCCATCCGGGCACACGTGTGGAACACGTATGCTGCGCCAAGAGACCAATAAGACATGGGAAGCGGCCACTAGAGTGCAAATCAGAGATGACACTCCATTGTAAGGAGACCGCCAACCGAGGTGAACAAACCGCAAGATCAAGGTGCGAGAAGGTGCTGTGGGAGTCCGAAATGAATGCAGGCTCTCCAGTGCTGAGGAGAGCCAGGCTGCGACTGTCCAAGAAATCGGAAACGAGTCCACCTCTCGCACAAGCGCGACCCGAACCCCAAAGTTGGTGGTGCGCATTGAAGTCTCCCACCAACAGTAACGGTGCCGGCAACTGGGAAACCAGATCCTCCAAATCAACGTGCGAGAGGTCACGGGACGGAGGCAAATATACACCACAGATGGTGAAATGGATGTCTGGCAGTACAATCCTTACTGCAACCGACTGGATATCAGACTGCATTGGCACAGATTGCATACACGTCATCCCCCACAAGCATCACAGCGCCGCCATGCGCCGGAACACCCTCCTCCGGTGCAACACCACACCGCACTGGGGTGCACCGCCCCAGATGGAAAGCGTCTTGAGGACGCAGCTCAGTCTCCTGCAAACATGTGACCAGAGGCTCGCCCTCCCCGAGCAAGAGCTCACGCTCCGGCCCCCGAGCTCGAATGCCACGCACGCTCCATTGTAGGACAGTCACATTGCATTGTGTATGGGATAGGCAATTCCAAGGCAACCCTTCACTACCCTGGAGCAGGCGGTTGTCGAACCAATACAGCCCCCCTCTCTCCTGGGCCGACGCTCCCCTCGAACGCTCCCTCGCGCCTCCCCCCCCCCCCCACTGGGGGCCTCCCAGCGTGGGCAGACCGGTCCAAATCCATGTCCTCTGCCGAGGACGCGCGTCCTCCCACAGCAAACCCGGGCTCGAGCGCCTCCAACCGGCCGCCAACGGGGACCGGCGAAGATGAAAGACGCCGGTCCGAGTCCACCCCCGAAGACCCCCCAGAAGAGGATCCTCGAGGAGATCTCCCCGGACTCCCACATCCCTTTGATGCACCGGGATGAGCCCCATCCTCCCCGAGGAAATCGTTCCTTGTGTAGCTCCTCCCAAACTTTATCGGCGAGGCACTGCAAACAACAGGCTTGCCAGTCCTCCACGTCGAGCCCGGCATCCTCGCCGGTGATCGAACTGTTGAATTCCTTTCACCAACAGACCCCGCACACGTTGATACAGACGTGCGCGCCGATGCCGAGGGCCCCGGCATAGAGCCGCGGGCAACAAGTGTTCCCCCGGAAACCGCTGCCCCACCGAAATCGCCGGTCCGAGCTGCGATCTCTCTGCTCGCCACCGCCCCAGCCGCAACTGAGCTACAGGTTCCAGATCTAGGAACAGAGGGCTGGCGCAGACGCAAGATCCTCCGGGCCTCCGAGAAGGGCACCCTCTCCCCGACCCGCATCTCTTGGATCGCTCCCTCCTCCACAAAGCGGGGGCAGTCCCGGGAACTAGACGGATGCCCACCCCCGCAGCCCACACATGCAGGAACCGCAGCACATGCACCATCGTGGGATTCATCTCCACACTGAGGGCATGCAGCCAGTCCCCCACAAAGCTCACTGGCATGTCCAAAGCGCTGGCACTCAAAACACCTGAGTGGGTTCGGGATGAACGGCCCAACCTCGATGGATTCACACCCTGCCCCAATCCTTTGCGGGAGATCCACCCGACCAAAGGTCAGGAACAGGGTACTTGTCGGCTCCAACCCACCACCCTCTTCACGCTGAACCCGGCAAACGTGCATGACGCCTTGCTCCGTCAGACTCTCCTGAATCTCCCCATTGGACAATCCTTCCAACGCACGGGTGTCCATCACACCGCGCGAGGAGCTCAAGGCTCTGTGCACCTCGACACGCACAGGACAACCCGCTAGCATGCTCGCCTTCAGCATCTTAGACGCCTGGGCAGCCGAATGTGCTTCAACCAGGAGCGTGCCATTGCGAGATCCAGTGCACGACTCCACCGGACCAGCAATGTCATCCAAACCCCCCCGAATGGTAAATGGGCTCACCGATAAAAATTTCCCATCTCCCCCAGTTCGAGACATAACTAAGCAGCGAGGACCACTCGACTCCAAGTAATTGTTCGTCCCACATAGTCGGAGTGTGCAGATGAGCACTACGAAATTTTTAACCTAATCTCATTAATATTAATTTTAGATACCCAATTTAGTGGGGCTGGGTATGAAAGGTTTTTTCAGTATTCTACAATTTCGTTTATTGTTTAGCCATTTAGTGGTTAAACACCCCATTCGTTCTTATCGTTGTATTATTACATAATGGATAGGAGAGTTCCTTCATGATCTTCGGTACCTCTCCGCACTCTTCTGGGCAGGGTCTTCGGGACATGGCGTCTGCGTTGCCGTGGCTCTTCCCTCTGCGATGTTCGGAGGTGAAGTCGTACTCCTGCAACCTCTGGACCCAACGGGCTGTCTGGCCCTCCAGGTTTCTAAAGCTAAGTAGCCAGGTTAGGGCGGAGTGGTCTGTCCTCAGGTGGAATGGCTGACCGTAAAGGTACTTGTGGAAGTGCTCCAAGGTCTTCACTACCGCCAGTAGCTCTCGTCGGGTGACACAGTAGTTCTTCTCTGCCTAGGACAACGTCTTGCTGTAGTAGCCTATCACCCGCTCGTGGCCGTTCTGGACTTGGGATAGGACGCCTCCAATGCAATGGTCGCTGGCGTCGGTGTCCACAATGAAGGCGTCGCCTGGTTGTGGGAATCCCAAAATAGGAGCACTGCAGAGCGTCCTCTTCAGCAGCCGGAAAGCGCCTTCGGCGTCCTCCGTCCACACATAAGGTCGATGTTCTTCCGTCAGGCGAGTGAGGGGTTTGGCGATGCTGGAGAAACCCTTTATGAAGCGGCGGTAATAACTGCGCAATCCAAGGAAACTGCGCAGTTCTCGCTTATCCTTTGGGCGAGGCCAATCTCTCACGGCCTGTGTCTTCTCCGGATCCGTGGCCACTCCGGTTGGTGAGACTATGTGGCCCAAGTAGTTGACTTCCCTGCGGAAGAGCTGGCACTTCTTGGCGTTCAGCTCCAAGCCGATCGCCTGCAGCCTCTGTAGCACCTTGGTCAGTTTGTCAAGATGGTCTTCGAATGTCTTGCCGACGATGATGTCGTCTAGGTATAACAGGCAGGCGTCATAAGTCAATCCTCTCATTACTGACTCCACGAGGCGTTGGAAGGTAGCTGGTGCGTTGCAGAGACCAAAGGGCATAACTGTGAACTGCCAAAGCCCTTGGCCTGTCGAGAATGCGGTCTTCTCCTTGTCTCTCGGGTCTAGAGCCACCTGCCAGTAACCCGATTTCAGGTCCAGGGTTGAGAACCACTGCGCACCAGCAAGCGTGTCCAGGGTGTCGTCAATCCGGGGTAAGGGGAAGCAGTCCTTTCTGGTGACAGCGTTCAGCTTCCTGTAATCTACGCAGAAGCGTAGCTCGCCATTCTTCTTCTTCACCAGAACTACAGGGGAACACCAAGGACTGTCAGACTCTTCGATCACTCCCTTGGTTCTCATGTCCTCCAGCATGTCTCGTACCGCCGCTTGTTTAGCCAACGGAACGCGTCTAGGTGGTTGCCGAATAGGCCGGGCGTCTCCGGTGTCGATGTGGTGAAGCACTCGGTCCGTGCGGCCGTAATCGCTGCTGCCTTGGCTGAAGACGCGCTGATATCGTCTCAGCAGTTGTTGGACCTTCTCTCTCTGTTCAGCGGTCAGATGGTCGGCCGCCCTCTCCAGTAAGCCTTCCAGCCGGGGCCCCAGGTATTGCGTCGGCACCGGCTCCTGGGTCTTGTCTATTGGTGTCACGCTGACCACGGGCTCGCACGCCCCCAACTCCGTCCCGGCCTGGACGTCGTGATCGGTGTCTGTTGGGTTGAGCAGTCTCACCGGCAGCTCCTCTCGGCACGGCAACAATGTCCCGGCTACACAGAGCCCGTGCACATGCGTCTTCCGGTCCAGCAGCATGTTCTTCTTGCGCCGTCACTACCATATCGCTTCTCGCGGGGACAACTACGTCTTCCCTGAGAATGACCCTGCAGATTCCAAGGCGTTCTTGGGTGTGCCGGAGCATTACTTCCTCTCCATTAAGCCGCAGAACCTTCTTGCCGATGTCGACCGTCGCCTCGTGGCTCCTGAGGGCATCCAGTCCCAGTATCACCTCCTCAGCCACCTCCGCGACGAACACCCACAAACGCAAGACACTTCGCCCCAGGGTCAACTGCAGCAGGGCCTCCCTCTCCACAGGCAAGGTGTCACCCGATGCCGTCACTAGTTGGTACGATCGGCTCGGTTTTCTCGACGGCAAGCCCCTGGCTACGTCAGGTCTGATGACAGTCACGGCTGCTCCAGTGTCAACAAGCACGCGGCACGGCTTCCCTCTCACCCAACCGTCCGCGATGAGGCTGTCATCCATCTGTCGGCTGACGGCGCGCAGTGTCACGCCGACGTGCCCCTCGCCACGCCGGCAATTACTCGTTTTTCCGGCTGCTCTTCTTGGTGCCGACAGTCTCTCATCAGGTGTCCCGGCTGGCCACACCCCCAACACACGCCACCTGGTCTTCGTCGGCGTCCCTGGACTGGTCTGCGGTCTTCATCGTAGCGGACACTCCTTGTCTTCGAGGTCGGGGTAGCCGTCACTTTGGCCGCTTCCATCCTTAATGCGGCCGTTAGTGCCTCGTGGATGGTCTTGTAGTCGCCGAGCATCAGGCGTTGACGTATCTCGGCATCGCGTACCCCGTCGACGAAGGTATAGGCGGCTTCTCGGGATACGAATTCGGAGAGGAGATCGACCAAGGCTTTGCTGGCCAGCTGTTCGATTGCCAGGGCCAACTCCTGCAGCGTCTCCACTGGCAGTTGCATCCTAGATTTCAGTTGGCTGCGGTAGGCTGCGGCTAAGCGGTGGTTTCCGAACCGGTTCTCCAGGGCCTCCCAGATGTCCTTGGGCGCCGCCGCTGTCTGGACTGCGTTCAGCACCTCTGCGGCTCGTCCCTGGAGGCTGGCTATCAGCTGCGCGGCCTCTTCTTCTGGCGACCATTTGTTGTGCTTGGCCACTGTGTCGAATTGACGGCGGAAGACCTCAAACGTTGACGTGCCATCGTACTTCGGTGGTTTGACGCGCGTCGATGTTGTGTCGCGTGCTGGAGCCTCGCGCTTGTAGTTCTTGAGCTTTTCACTAAGCATCCCTTCCACCATTGCATTTAGCTCCTTGGCGCTACCGTCGACCCTGTCTTCGAGAACGCTAAGCCGTTCCCCGACATTCTCCAGGGCGTCAACGCGTTGGCCGAGGTCCTCCATCTTTCCACCGAGCTCTTCCACCTTTCCACCGAGCTCTTTCACATCCTTCCTTACGCCAGCCAGTTGCTCGTCAATTTTCGCCGATAGCTCCGTCTTCATCTCTTTCAGCTCGGCAGCGAGGTTGTCGTTTGCCGTCTTCATCTCTGCTTTCAGCTCTTGTAAAAAGCTCACCAATGTAGCATCCATCGTCATATCCCACTTCTGACACCAGTGTGACTTTGGTGGGTGTAAAGTAAAGAAGACAGATGTAGTCGAGATAAAGAAACACTTTTATTTCCGTAAACAGTAACTTTGTACACTCATTGCAACAGCAAGAAAGTCTTTACCGATTCACCAACAGCACGGCTCCGAATTCGTAACACAAGAACTGTCCCTTCTCACACTTTACCGCTATTTATATCTCCCAGGCACTATTCTGGAAAGTTCAGTTATTATTGCGGTCAAATACAAAGCAGACAATTCCAGAAGTCTCTATCCCTTTCTCTCTTTCGGCAAGCGCCCAACAATGCGGCCATTCTCTGTCTCTTCCCTTCGGCTCCTCTGCGGTAGTGCCGACAATAATGCGATGGGCGACAGTATTGTTGTTAGCTAATGCTGGATTTCTGACAATGAAGTCATTAACCCTCTTGCTCTCCAATATTTTTCACTGATGGATGGGGCACTAGAAGTGGCCGGGCATATTTGAAGGTGGTCTCGATCCATTTCCTCTTTCAGATCACATAAAGGACAAAGTGGTGAAGAATATATCCCAATTCTGTTTAAATGTTTTGCCAGACAATCATGTCCTGTAATCAACCTGAAGGTTGCAACTGTTGTTTTTCGAGGATACTCATGAATTACTGTTTGAATGTTTGGTAGTTCCCATCTTTTATTCTTTGATTTTTCATAGTAATATTTTGCAATAATTTTTTTGAATTCAGAGTTGACTAATCTTTTAGCTGCATAAAATGGTAATTAACTATTGATTTCTGCACATTGCCGGTACCCTTTTTTGCAAGAAAATCAGCTTTCTCATTACCACTCAGTCCACAGTGAGCTGGTATCCATTGGAAGACTAGGTGTTTTTGAAGTGCTGTTAGATGGGTAAGGATTTTCCAACATTCTATAATTGTTTGGTTTTTTGGTGACAACTTGGAAGTAATTGCTATAATTGCTGCCCTAGAATCTGAGAGAATAACTGCTTGCTGAAAATGTGAAATTCTGTACAAAAGATTCTGTAGGGCCATTCGAATTGCTTCAATTTCTCCATCAAAGTTTGTAGTTCCATAACTTAAAGATTTGTAATAGGAAAAGAGGTGACATGTGACTCCAGCACCTGCTCCATCTTGGTTTGATATCAATGATCCATCAGTATAAATATGGAGCCATTCGTGTTCTGGAAATCTAGTATGGATTGTCTCTAATGCCAATAATTTTAGAACACTAGTTGGAGTATCACTTTTCTTAACTTCTTCTGTCAGGTGTAAATAATATGTGATGTCTAATGTTTGTGTCGGATTGACTTTAGATATGAAGTTTTCCTTTGAATTAGGGAGGTATATATTCTTCATGATGTCTTGAATTTTGGAAAGAAAGCTCTCCTGAGTCTTTAGTGTATGTGTAAAATTTCTCTTGTGCCATGTATTGAATGGGAGTCTGATCAACTTTTCGTGTTGAATAAGAGCCGCTTTTTCTATTTCATATTCAATGGGGCATTGGTTGGTTAGTATTTCCAAAGCTGCTTTTGGTGTAGTTTTGATAGCACCTGTAATTAATCTCAGACTTTGGTTTTGAAAGATTTGAATCTTTTTTGTGTTTGCTGTTACAAGAACTTCACTGCAGTAAGTAAATAATGGCTTTATATATACATTGTATGTTGTGTTAAGAGTTGCTCTGAAACATCCCCACTTAATTCCTGTTAGACGTTTTAACAGTGAAAGGCGCCTCTCTGCTCTTTGCATTACATTTTCTATTTGTTTGGTCCATGTAAGTTTAGTATCAAATGTAACTCCTAAATACTTTGCTTCCTTTGTTTCTGGTAATTGTTGACCCTCAAAATTTAGTTTTATTTTTAGTGGCTTTTTTCTTAGTGATAAAAAATTTGGTAGTTCGATTTTGTTGTATTAACAGTCATTAAATTTTCTTTGGTCCACCTTTGTAATTTGGTTAAGGATTGTTGCATGGTTTTTCCTAGTTCCGTACTTTTTCTTTTTGGTTTTGAAGTCCACATTACTAAGTCATCAGCAAATAGTGCACACTTCACACCCGATTCTTGTATTTGTTGTGGCAGATCGTTAATAAATATACTAAAAAGTGTTGTGCTGAGTACTGCACCTTGTGGTAAGCCATGGTGTACTTGTTTGTATTTAGATATGTTTCTTCCATATTTGGTTGCAATAAAGCGTTGTGTTAGGAAATGACATAGCCATGAAAACATTGGACCTTGTATCCCTATTTTTTTGACTTTCTTTAGTAGTTTTGTTCTGCATATAGAATCATATGCACTTTGAAAATCAATAAAAACTGATAAATTATCTTCTTTTCTATTGAAGGAGTCTTCGATTTCTTGACTGAGAAGTAAGACTTGTTCATTTGTAGAGTGGAACTCTCTAAATCCAACTTGACATGGGGAAATTAAATTTTTTGATTCTAGAAACCAATTTAACCTGTTTGACACCATTCTTTCCATCACTTTTGCTATTATGCTAGTAAGAGCTATTGGTCTATAATTTTTTATTTCTGACGCTGTTTTGTCTTTCTTCAAGAGTGGGACAATTATTGCCTTTCGCCATTCAGCAGGTACAGTGGTTTTCCAGGATAGATTGTAGAGTTTTAGTAGTTGTTGTTTTGCTGTTTTTCCAAGGTTTTTTATGAACTCTGGATGTATGTGATCAGGTCCAGGAGACTTTTTGTTTTTTAGATTATTTATTGCAACGTTTAGTTCTTGCATATTACAATTTTGAAAAAAGATATTGCACTGAGTGTTAGGATCACATTCTCTTTCTTGTTTCAAATCTTTCTTAAATTCTTTACGTTCCTTTTTATTATTTCTTGTTACTTTATGTGAATTAGCATAATATTTATTGAATGTTTTGGCTATGGCTGCATCATTTGTTAATATTTTATTGTTGTGTATGATATGTGTGCTGTTGTTTTCTTTCCTATCCTTGACATTTTTTATGAACTTATGGGCTTTGTTACCATCTGTCCTATAATCCATTTTTTCTAAGAAATTATTAAAGTAATTCTTTTTAGCAGTATTAATTTCTTTTTTTAGTGAGGCACATTTCTTCCGCCATATTTGTGTATCCGATATGTTTTTTTTTTTTTTTGTTCAGCTGTATTTCTAGCTATCCCTTTGCTTTTTCAGTTCTTCTAACTGGGGGTTCCAAAAGGGGTTGAAATTTTTAATTCTTCCCCGAGGAATATGTTTTTTTGCGGTTTCTAGGGTGACTTTACAGAAATGTTTGTTCAAATGATCTGGTTGGTCATGTAGCTGTGAGTTTGTTTGTTCTTTAAATTTATGTTCCAGTTTAGTTTTATATTTGATCCAATCTGCTTTTTTGCTAAGTTTATTGCTAAGTTCAAAAGTATTGGAAAGCACGAATGCTTCATTGCAAGGCACTAGAAAACAACAACAACATATGATAATAACGACTGGCGTTAATGATGCTTCAAAACGAAGCCTAAAAGCCATTTTGTTGCATGAAAGAAGTGAATTTGCCTCAATACTACTTGCACATTCTGTTTTCCTCAGAGAGTCATTCGGAAATCTTGAAACCATTTTAGAAAAGATTAATTACCTGGAACATCAATGGCTATTGTGCAGGGACCTAAAGGTATCCAGTATCTTACTAGGACAAGGAGATTATATAAAATACCCATGTTTTTAGGCAAATGGGACAGTAGAGATAGGGCTAAACATTGGACGAGAGAATGGCCTAAGAGAAAACGTTTAACACCAGGAGAAAAAAATGTAATTTGTGCCAGTCTAGTTGATCCAAAGAAAATGTTATTACATCCATTGCATATAAAACTAGGCACTATAAAACAATTTGTGAAAGAATTGGACAAAAATGGTTTGTGTTTCAAATATTTGAGTAGTAAATTTTCTGTCATATGTGAAGCTAAGACAAAAGAGGGTGTATTTGATGGACCTCAGGCAAGGCAGCTGATGAAGGACAGTACATTTTTGGATGTCATGAATGATAGAGAACTTCAAGCATGGTGTGCTTTCTAAGAAGTAGTCAATAAGTTTCTGGGAAACTATCATGGCCAACTTGCTACCCAGCCAATGTGTACTTTCCCGGTGGACCACAAGGGAATCTCACATCTCACATCATCCCAAGGGCAACTTACAAATTTTAAGTACTTTATGTCCCGTGTTTAAGTAACCTTTAGATGGTAATTATTCAGTTATTTAACTATTACAAGTTAGCCATGGTAGCTTAGGGCTAAAGCAGCCACTCGATAAGTGGAAGATCCGTGGTTCAAATCCCAGCTATGGCATTGAATTTTTCAGTCCTGATTCTACCTCTTAAATGTTGCCCACTTACGGCTTGTGTGTTTAAAAACACCAGCAGTAAGTTTGTTGGCATAAATAAAATAATAATTAACACAATAATTGTTCACAATACATAAAACATATACAGCTTGTGTTTGTGACTGAGTTCTGACATCACTCACTTGTTCCCCACCACTCCAATCACTTCTTCATTTCTCCTCTCATGCGCATGTGGAGTGTCACTACAATCTGGACAAACTAAAAAAACTGATCAGCAAGTGATGTACAGTGTTACATTACAAACCTGTCAACCCAGCTCTTTATTTGGTGCTAATGCATTTAAACATTTTAAATAATAATTACCATCTGAAGGTTATTTAATCCTGGGATATAAAGTACTTACAATAGTAAGTCACCATTGGGGTAATTTGTCTCTGATGTGAGACTGCCTTTGTGGTTTACCAGGAGAAATACGAACTGGTTTGAGAATTTAATGCCATTCTGGCAGTTTGTCACAATAGCTCAGTGGTAGAGCAGCCGCCCGGTAAGCGGAAGGTCTGTGGTTCAAATCCCAGTTCTGGCATTGAATTTTTAAGTTCCAGTTCTACCTCTCAAACTTTGCCCACACACGGCTTGTGTGTTTAAAAACACCAACAGTAAGTTTGTTGGCATAAATAAATAATAATTTGTCTTCAGTTTTGAAGCTAAAAGCTTGTGTTTGCACCTAACTACTAGTGTGAGTAGTTGATTTCCCATGTAATGCATGCACAATAAAACTGCAGATGACTTTCCTCTGGAAGATAAACATTTATTGCCAAATAGAAAATAGCAGTAATAGAAATAAACTCTGCTTCTTATGACATAACTGTACATAACAGTGAAAATGGAAATACTGCTAAATTCTTGTAACTTAAACCTTGCATAACATACTCTATAAGGAAGAATATAAACTATCAATCACAGTTAAATGGAACTAAATATTAGCAATCTCACTGAGAGGTTAAGCCTCCATCTATCAACATAAATCATCTGTGTTTAATGGTGTTGTAGGTTCCTCATTACATAGTTCAGGTACACAAACACTTTGACCTGGATGTTTAGACAGAAAGAAAATAAGTACAGAAAAAAGAGAAATACAAGTGGCCTAGGTAGCACATGATATGAAGCCAAAAGCATTCACTATGCTACTTGGCAAAGCTTACTTGCATGTTGTTACAGTGACATTCTTATATTTAGTTTAGATGTAGTTATGCACTTGCTTTAGCAAAAGCTGCTATCATCAGTTTACAATGTAGTCTGTGGTTCTCTTCCACCAGTCCTTAATAATTTGATTTTATGCAACCTACCAGTTTATTACAGCTTACAAGCATTGGCTCATTTCCCAAACAGAATTTACAGAACTTGAACTTACACTACAGAAGATAGTAGCAATTGTTAGCATTTAAATTCAATTTTAGAAACTAATACATCCTTAAAACAAATAGAAAAACCTTAGCTATCAGTAGATGCTCTACAGACTACAGTTAAAGTTCAGTATACAAGGAAAACTTTCAATCACTTGTACTGTTTTACTATGCAGGCTACTATGGAAACTAGAGAACTGACTTTATTCCGTACCACATAAGTTGTTTCTCAGCTTTTCATATGTATCTCTGATGCTGAAAATTAAGCAATATTTGCTTTATATGTTGAAGCCCAATAAGAATTAAGTGATGCAAGCAGTTTGCACAACTAATGCATGTTTTACTGCTGTAGTCATAATAAGAGAGGTGAGGTTAGGTTTGTCTTGAGCTCAATTTTTTACACTTTTAATATTTAACCCCCTATTGCATGGTCTTAAGCAAACAGATATGTTAACTCAAGGTTTCGTAATATTTCAATAGTGCTTTTTTTATTATTATTTTTGAGATATCCTAGCCCTTAACAGTAAAATAAAACTATTTTATATCAAAGTATTATTTGGATATTCTTTAGAAAGAGTCCTGTGAGAATTTCATCTAAGTCCCACTCGGCAGTGTAAACTAATTCTTACGAAAGCTGCCAAAGTTACAGTGTTAATTCAGTGCTGCCAACAGCACTATTTCTCCATTAATTTGTTGCCAAACTTAAATTTGAATGTTTTAGTAGGACCCGGCAGTATGCTAGTGAACTTGTTAGAAGCAAGTTGTGAGGATGCAATGAATCGCTTCATTAACATAGCAGATTTAGCGCCTTTGTGTTATAATGACGAAGAATGTATACAATTCCTCTACAACGAGGGCCTGCTGAGAACCCCAAAGCTATGCAGGGAATGTGATGCCATGCTACACCCCACAACAAAAATTAATTAGTGTTAATTCAGCGTTTCCAGTGGAGATTTTTTAGTGGGTAGTGCCCTAGGGCGAAGCCTACAGTCTCCCCTCTGTGCCATCCCATCGCATGGGGCTCCGTAAATGGATTTTTTATCCACTCAAAAATAAAAAAAAAAAAGTAAATAAATAAAACAAGCCAGCATTTCATGGACCCAGTAACAAGGTAATAACGGTAATGTACACAATAATGCACACAACAATAGTATGGAGTCGCGCTAGCGATATATCTGTGTGGATTAGCGTTGTAGATTAGCCGATGCGCGTGCGAGTGTTTAACATGTTGGCAACAAAATCTATTGTGGTTGAAAAAGCAATGTTGGCAGATGTGAAAATCGTCTGCTAGTGACAGCTAGTGCATGCAGCACAACCTAGTGGCGATTCTGCTAACGACTGTCGGCGCATGCACAGTAAATAGCTTCGGACTTAGAATTTGGCCGGCAAGTGCTACGGGACTCTTTCTGAAGAGGAGCCGTATTATTTTATTTCACTACAATTGTGGTATTTGTTATTTTTTCTGTAGAAACTAAAATCCATGCAACTGCACTCAAATAGGCATGCCATCACATCAATTATTCCACGTGGGTTCACCCCATCCTTTATCACAGTCACATTTGTCATTGAAATTCAAATTCACAACATTTGGCTTTGAATAGAGGGCCAGTCCATTTTAAATCGCGTTAACAGTGTTATTTGAATCTTATAAATTAAGGTGAATGTGACATTTTATAAATACTGGCTTAAGAATAGGAGAAAGAGCACCATATGTAGCAAAAATATAATCCATGCTATAGAGGTTTAATAGGTTAGGCTAGCTCAGCTCAGCAGTTTTAAGAAAATTATGGTTTTGTATACTGCACCCCACTAAGAATTAAACGAAGCTCGCTTTGCTCACATAGCTAGTATGTATCTTACTACTATACTGATAAAACAAGTTAGAGGTGAGGTTAGTTTAGGTTTGCTCTATATACACAGTTTTAAGAAAACTAAGGTTTTATATACTGCAATTCACTAAGAATTAAGTGACAGGAGCAAACCGAGGAAGTTTTTATCAATCTCTTATAATGGGTCTTCAGATTTATTCAGTAAACTGGTAGTAAAGACCAGTCAATCTAAATTAATGACGTCCTCAATAGCTCAGTGAGCCCCTTGTCTCAAAGGGGAGGTGCGGAATATAACTTCAAGCTTTATGTGCTTCTAACTTTGTACACACATTGATGTACTGTGGCAATACAGAAGAACTGTTCTTCACTAGGACATTTGGTACATACTTTGCATGAGCAATAGAAGTGACCACCAATCACAAAATTTGCATGGTTAAATGCCATTTCCAAGCTGCAAGTATACAAGGGAGTCTATCATCATATTGGCTGTTGTGTGAATGATTTTTTCTGCTGTTGTCCGGAATTTCAACAAGTCCTGAGATAAAACATGATAAAAAACATTAAAAATCATACATATAAGTGCCTTTAGTTGTCGCTTGAGCTTCCTACTGTTCAGTGTGTTGCAAATCAATGCCATCATGTCTCTTAGTAAACAGTGTGTCCAGCAAAAGACTAACTTTTGCAGAAAATGTCTGCCATCACTCGAGAAGTTGAAGAGTCTGAAGAAAAAATCCATTGCGAAAGAACGCAGAATACCACCGAACACTGTCAACTTATCTGAAGAATAAGGGGAAAATTTTAAGCAGTGCCCCGAGTGAAATTGGAAAGAGTTGCAAAAGACTGGGAAATCCTGATGTCAATAAGTGCATGTTAAATTGGTTTTGCATGTACAGGATAAAAACATTCCTTTAGGTGGTTCCTTTGTTTGCTTGAAAGCAGATATTGTTACAATGTCAATTTTAGACATAATTTTTGTAATTCAAATTTTTTTCTTGTCCCTTCAGCTTCAAATTATCCAAGTTCCACTGTAGTATAGTTCTACACTAGGAGGCAATTTTGTAGCTACTGCTGTCGAGATTTGTTTCCATTCAAAGAGCTGGTGTATTTATGCAGTTAACATATTGTGGATAGGCAGAATAAAATCTACCTTATCAATTCCAGGACATGAGAGTTGTATATCTCAATAATTATGAAGGAATGTTGGACCATATGGTATATATTGAGTTTCAGTTTTCCATTTGTATGATTAAATGCCCTTATTAGTCAACAGATCATCTTCATAATCATCATTCCAAGTGTTATTATTACAGTCACAGCCATTCCACTGTGTATCAGCAAGAGCTAATTCAAATTTAAAATGATTTATTCTGCTATTAATTACAGAGATCATAGAATGAAATACTCTGAATTATATGCACAAGGTTTCCAAAGGTTCCAGAAGGGCAAATTTAAATAAATGAATACAGTTTGATTAATATTCTGATGCAGGGTTTTTAGCAGCGCTATATCTGTGATAGTTTTCACATTTCATTAGTTATACAATGAGAACACAGCAGTTTATATTTGTAATAGGAATGTGTTACACTTACATTTTACATATTTTTCAAACATTAGTTCTATATTCCATTTCTAACCAACGAAAGCACTTATATCCTACCGGACTTAGAAGAGAACCTGATATACATAACAGCATGTGCAAGCTGTGTGCATCTGCCACAGATTACGACGTAGTTCTATGTCAGAGGTGTTTATTTACTTAAAAAGAACTGTTAGAATATGAAATTTTAGTTCATACTGCATTTAGAAACAGATATACATATGTAATTAATGAAAACTTGTGGTTAACGGTGGTTAAGGTTAATAATTCTCATGAGTTATCAAAGTATGTATGGATTTTAAGGGTAAAGTGCAAATAATTTTACTGGTAATTGAGGACAGTGTAATGAGCAATATTACATCAATATTTGCTTCATTTGCGAGCTTATAATTTTACTTATAAAGAGTAGTATGTTTTCAGGTTAGGTGAGTTAAGTAGGTGAGACACAGAGAACATGGTGCAATGTGATAATGAATGGTGTACCAGAAGCTTTCTGCAAGGTCAACAATCTTGTACTATCTAGGCCAATAGATAATGCCTCAAAGTGTGAAGTGAAATGGATAGTAGGTATATATGGTAGCAAAAATACTATCCCTTTTTAAAACGGGTGACAAGAGTAGAACTGAGAACTTTAGGCCAATAGCTGTCTTATCTTCCATCTCAAAAATATTAGAAAAGGCCATGTATAATAGATGTTAAAAATTTATTCAAAAGTATAACATGTTATCTTTAGCGCAAAATGGCTTTACAAAGGCAAATCTACTGAAACAGCTATATTTAATCTTTTAGAGAGTGTGTATAGTTCATTAGATAAGAAAGAACATAATATAGGAATATTTTTAGACCTTAATAAAGCGTTTGATCTAGTTGATCACGAAATAATGTTGGAAAAACTAGAATGCTTTGGTATAAGAGGCGTAGCAAATAGTTGGTTTAGTTCATATTTAAATCAACGTGAACAATTAGTTGAATTAGTGCAAATAAACCACCATAATCTTACATCTGAAGTACATAGATTGGAAAAAAAACATGTAACTTGTGGAGTCACTCAAGGTTCAGTACTGGGACCTTTCTTATTTTTACTATACATAAATGACTTAGCAAATCATCTACATCCAAATAGGTTGTACTTATTATTTATTTATGCCAACAAACTTACTGTTGGTGTTTTTAAACACACAAGCCGTGTGTGGGCAAAGTATTATTTATTTATGCCAACAAACTTACTGTTGGTGTTTTTAAACATACAAGCCGTGTGTTTATATCCTGGGATATAAAGTACTTGCAATAGTAAGTCACCATTGGGGTAATTGTCTCTGATGTGAGACTGCCTTTGTGGTTTACCAGGAGAAATACGAACTGGCTTAAGAATTTAATGCCATTCTGGCAGTTTGTCACAATAGCTCAGTGGTTAGAGCGTCCGCCCGGTAAGCGGAAGGTCTGTGGTTCAAATCCCAGTTGTGGCATTGAATTTTTAAGTTCCAGTTCTACCTCTTAAAGGTTGTACTGTTTGCAGATGACACATCCATAGATGTAATGCAGGTATCGGCAAACATGTGCTCAATGAGGCCTCGCAACTATGACGTGTCAGGGGCAGCGCTTATTCTGTCTCCCCCTCCCCCTCCCTCGCAGCCTTAACTGGCACTGCATACACATTGATCACGGGCAAACTGTCCTCTCGTATTTACCTGCACTTCTAAACATGTCTGTCAAAGTGTAATTTAATACTAAGACTTAAAGATAAATTTCTATGCTTTAGAGCGCATGTAATTATTCCTGGTCTGTTAAATTTGATATCTAGAATAGCACTTTGATTATTTCTTCTCTCATCATGTAAGGAACCTAAGGTGTTTGTTGTGCTCTAAAGTTCAAAACGGCACTCATCAATGGAACATCAAGTGGCATTATGATACATGTCATAAGATCACCATACAATTATAGACAAGCATGTATTCATAAATTTACACCACGATTTAAATTAGCATAACACTGACGTAGTGTCCTTTATTCATTTTATTTTTTTTTTCAGATCTAGATCGGACGAACCAACTGCAACAGCTCAAAGAGCAATATTCAGATAATACACCTAATATTAATTCAAATATTACAACTGATAAACAACTTCACGCCAGCTATGCTGTTGCTTTGGAGATTGCTCAGTCACCGAAGTGTTTTAGTGATGGAGATTTCATAAAAAATGTGAGAGTAAAGTTGCCGACATAATTTGCCCTGAACAATATTTTTTAGTAATATTGCATTATCACCACGAACCATACTGAGAAGGATACATAAAATGGGAGAAATAGCCGAAAAAAGACTACAAACCGAGGTGCATGAATTTATAGCTGTTTCTCTTGCGTTGGATGAAAGCACTGACAACGTTGACACAGCACAATTGGTAATTTTCACTCGTGGAGTCACTAACAACCTCTCAAAACAATAATATATGCTTGAAGTCATTCCACTTAGGGAACATACAACAGGGACAGAATTATCTTAAGCATTTAAGAAATATGTAGAAGGAGAGAAACTGAATCCAAAAAAATGTTGTATCGCGATTAACACATGTTTATTTGCGTGCTATCCTGAGAGTGGCTACTTGCGATATATAACTAGATTTTCATGGTACATTGCAAATAGAAGTGAATTGAAATATATTGCTCAAATATCTAGGCCTACCTAAAGTATCGTAGACCACTCGTAGCTGAATTCAAGTATGTGTACTATTCCTTATTCCTCTGTAGCGAGCGAGTCCAGCACTGACACTGAACGAAGGTTAATGCCATCCCCTGATCTACATTACGTCATGTGTATTGTGGGTTGCATGTTGAGACGTCACACTCACCCCTCATTGAGTACATGTTTGCCGATGCCTGATGTAATGGGAAATGACAATGATGTTAAGTCTGATATACTGAGCTTAGACCAAAGAATGCAGGAATGGTTTGTACAAAACAGGTTAATAATAAATAAGAATAAATCTGTAGCCATTTCCTTCAGCCATATTCAGAATACTAATGTATATAAGTCACAAATAAAATTAGATAATGAATTGGTGCATTATAAACCTACTACTAAATTCTTGGGTGTATGGATTGACGAGCACCTGAAATGGAACACGCATGTTGAAAAACTCGCATCTAAGCTACGCCAGCTTTGTTTTATGTTCAGAACTATAAAAAATATTGCAAATTTGAACACTTTGAAGAATCTATACTTTCCTCATTTCAATAGCTTACTAAACTTTGGAGTGATTTTTTGTGGTAACTGTGATAAAGAAAATATAATTTTTAAAATTCAAAAACGAGTAATCAGAATAATAATGGGAAAGAAACAAAGGGATTCTGGTATCAATTTATTCAAATCACTCCATACATTGCTACTTTCTTGTCTATATATACTAGAAGTCCTGATGTTTGTTAGAAAACACTTGGTTTATTTTCATACAAACTCTAAAAAACATAATTATCTCACTAGAAATAGGCATAAACTGAGCACGGTTACACATAATACTTCACTATTCAGCAAAAGTGTAAGACACTCTGGAATTACCTTATATAACAAGTTACCCGATAATATTAAACTTACCACCTCAGAAACTGCATTTAAGCACAAGGTGAAACATCTGCTATTGCATCATTGTTTTTACTCAGTTGAAGAGTTTGTAAATACTTTTCCGTGAACCCCTTCTGGGTGTGCAATTTATTATACCTGTATATAATTATTTTATTTGTATTCATGTTTATTCATTTTGACGATACCATGAATTCTTGTAATTCCCAAGGTTGACAATAAATCTAATCTAATCTAATCAAATGGTAGCCATTCTTCATTTTGTGGAACACTTACTACCACGCAAAAAACATCACATAGTAAATTTTGTGATTGGTTTGTGGGAAATATGCTAGATGAAGAGAAAAAACAATTAACACACTGAAAAGGATACATACTAAGGTACCAATTATCAAAATATCTGCACTTATACTCCTAACAGCCAGAATTTCAAAGTCAGCTCCATATACCGCCCGTCTCTGTAGCATGATGGTTAGCGTGTCTACCTCACGTTCCAGAGGTTGTGAGTTCGATCCTCGCTTAGGGTAAGTTATCCAGATAGAGTTTTTCCTGAGGTTTTCCCTTATCCTGAGAAGACGAATGTTGGGTAACTTAAAGTTCCATGGACCTCGGGCTCATTTGAGCATCATTTCACCCATTTTATTCATTCACCGCCCGGTATGACACAATGTTGGAAGACGTCAAGAACAGAAAAAAAACTCCATTTACCATCATGACTGAAGTGGCTTAAAGCAAAGGCAGCTGTCTTCTGTGACAAGGGGTCTGGAAAGTTGGTAGCATACTACGAAAAATGTCTACACTGGCACAGCAACTATACACAGAAGTAGCGTGTAGGTGTAACTAAATGTTGCAAATAAAATATTTCTGATTTTCTCTGTGGTTTTGGTTGCAACCAATCAGACATTAAAAAAAAAGAGGCCCTCATATAAGATAAAAACAAACAGCTTTAAATGTATCATTTAATGTGTTCTTACATGAAACAAAGAAAAAATATAAAATGTGGATATTTGTATTGCTTTTAAACACATTCAACAATGACAAGTCATTTAAGTTGTTTAAATGCAAAACTTATAATAAGTTAACTTCTAGTATAAGCTAACCTTCTAGCTAAGATCCACAGTTAGACCTTTATCAGTTACTGTTCTCTCTTTTAAGTTTATTATACATTTTGAAAAAAATTTAAATTGAACAAGAATGATGTAAAAGATTTTTAAAGGAACATTACTAATTATAATCTTAAAAACTAACAAAATGTTGAGGAACAATTTTACATTAATGAGTTCTCTTAAAAACAGCACATATTTTCTTTTGAATACATACAATATTTCTGGATCCAAAACAGAAAAGCAACATCTGGAATGTTGGTACTACCGCTTAAGATTTCACAAGCCATTTCTTCCAACTGTTTGTTCTTGTGCATCATCATCTTCAAGGGCAAGTAATTCCCTTGGAACAAGTTCGTCTTTTGCCTGTGTGGATGCAAACATATTTTATTAATGTAATGGGGCAAAGAAAATAAGGCAAATAGAAATTGAAATATTTACTTTCTGCATATAAAAGTATACAGGGTGCTAGGGAACAAATGCAGAAACTCTAATGGGTACCTCTTGACATTAAGCTAGAGCAGTGATCTGCAAACTGACTGTCACAATTACAGCCCCTATAACTTTAGGGGAGGAAGGTCAACATAGTAA
Organism: Tenodera sinensis; assembly: GCA_030765045.1. NCBI lineage: Eukaryota > Metazoa > Arthropoda > Insecta > Mantodea > Mantidae > Tenodera > Tenodera sinensis. The sequence continues at coordinate 107,914,743 of CM060961.1, forward strand.
GGTTGACAGGGACAGACTGAGCATTACTACAACAGAGTATAGTGACAGTATCTAAACCAGTGTATATGTCTATAAACAAGAATGGGAAGAACAGTCTTATTAACTTTTTGGAGTTGTGTTAACATTTTGTAGCATTCTCTAATTTTTGTTGACTTCTTTGTAGTACTTGAACATATTCCCTGAATTTATATAATCCCCCAGAGACCAAGGAAAACAGCGGTTGCAGCCTTCCGACTACTGACAAATCACGACTGCTTAGCAAGTCATCTCTACAGAATAGGTATCTCAGCCTCACCAATATGTGTCCTGTGTAACGATCCAGCAGAAATGAATGAAGAACACTTGAAGACCTGTGAAGCATTAAGATCAGAAGAAACTACAGTTCAAAAGTATTGGAAAGCACGAATGCTAATGGCTTCATTGCCAGATGCAAGGCACTAGAAAACAACAACAGAATGGGAAGAACAATCTTTTATTACGCCTCGAGGGAAAAACATTAGATGCCTTCTTTGCTTAGAAGTTTTACTAGGGACCTTGAAATGTTATATATATCATAAAGATCACAGGTTAAGTATCTTATAGAATTATTATTACTATGACTATCATTATTATTATTACTATGACTATCATTATCATTATTACTATGACTATCATTATTATTATTATTACTATGACTATCATTATCATTATTACTATGACTATCATTATCATTATTACTATGACTATCATTATCATTATTACTATGACTATCATCATTATTACTATGACTATCATTATCATTATTACTATGACTATCATTATCATTATTACTATGACTATCATTATCATTATTACTATGACTATCATTATCATTATTATTATCATTATCATTATCATTATCATCATTATTATTATTAATATTTTTATTATTATACCAACCAACGTTGGTATATAAGTTTAATGTCTTTCAAGGATGCAACACGAAGATTTTGAAGAAAATTACTCCACCCTAAACTACCCTTTACATGGAAAATTTTGATTATCTTGAAAATGGCTTTGACGATTTTGATTAAAAGGCCATATGTTTGAGATATTTTTATGACAAATCAAATGTATGTCTTGTATTTTCTGGCTGTAGCCCATGAAGCCCTATTTCCTCTGGATGATATCTGCATGACTGGTAAACCATAAGAGATAGAACAAATGTTACTGTACAAAAAATGTAGATGTTGCTAAAACACGCAATTTATGTCTAATAAATTTTTTTATAGAGTAAACCATTTCAGAGATATTCCTTGCTATTTCTGTAAGTTTTGGAGACTTTATACTTCTTTCAAATGGAACATTGCTATTCATTTTTTTATATGTTAAGTGTGCAAAGAGAACGGAATTTGAAAGCTTTAAAAGATTTGACAATCGCTCAAAGCCTACTTTATTCGCATATTTCTGATGCATGTGCAAGAAAACAAGCAATAAGGTAATTTCTTCAAATGTTTATCTCAACTAACACAAAGAAGATAGAAGAATAAAAGTTTGTAAGAATGGTTAGTACAAGAGTAGAGTCATGTGAGTGTAACACATCACATTTTTTACACATAGCGCACTTCATTGAGCTTTTTGTTATCAGTTTTTCCATATGTGTAAATGACACCTGTCTCTCTTCCTAATGCTAGGATCATTTTCTTGCAATGTGGAGCATACAAATTGAAATGGTGCTATATGTATTTAGGCTTTCACGGCCGGTTTTTTGACTATTCAAAATGTTTAGTTCTTCCGGGCTTGTAGGCCTTGGTATCTACCATGCCTTCTAGACCATGGCCTACAAGCCTGGAAGAACTAAACATTTAGAATAGTCAAATGGTGCTCCTCTACAGCTTCTCTTGCAGCAATTTCTCTTGGAGGATGTCCTCATACATATTTATTTTGGATATTGTTTAGTTTTGCTTCCGCGATGACTTGGTCAGAATTTCGGCAAAGTCCCACCCGGCAGTGTGTACGAATGGTCACGAAATTTGCCGAAGTTGCTGTGTTAATGCAGCACTGCCAACAGCAGAAGGCCCCTAGGAGTTTGTTGCCAATAGTAAGTTTGAATGTTTTTGCGAGAGTCGGCAGTATACTGTTGACCTTCTTAGAAGCAACTAGTGCAATGGCTAGGTTTATCAGTACCGTCATACGGGGTAATTTCGGACGCTTTTTATGTATTTTTCGCGGTCAGTTGCTAATGATCAGACGTAGGCAGTTTGTTTAAATTTGTATAGATGTATTAATAATCAACGAGCTGAATATATGCTGACATTTTAAATTAATTATGTACCCTGATATTTTAAAAAATAATGAGTGTCCGAAGTTACCTCACTAGTTGGGGTAACTTCGGACAGTCTATAATTTTTAATATATGTCCATAATTCCCCCAGTTATGGGGTTAATTCGGACACACAATAATAAAAAATATATATTACATTATAGAAAAGGACATTTATAATGTGTAAAAGTATATAGGTGTCATTTATTTAAAGATTAGATTACAAAAGTTAATACAAAGCTGCATAAACACAAAGTTCAAAACATTAATAAACAAACAGGAACATTTATAGAGAGTCCTTATCAAAAACAAAAATGCCTCTTTTCTCCTTGGGTGCTGGAAGTATTTTACTGATCTGGTCTTTCGTTACTGTGTCTTCGTCATCTACATCTGGGAATGTGAACATCCTCTTGCTTCCATCATGGGGTCGCAAAAATTTCACAACCACGTCTCGTGCTCCTATATCAGTTACCACGCCAACATACTCTCTAGGATGTGATCTGTTTCCAGACACGTAGTCGTACCTCACGACAACGAAAGTTTCGATGTCAAGAGTAGGTGCCGATGCTGGTGTGGAATCCTCTGCTGGCATGGGAGTATTCTGATCTTCTGAATTCTCGTGACAATCTTGCTGGTTTTCCTCACTAATTTCGTTTCCAGCAAAATGACCACCCACAATAGATTTTCCTGGAGGAACATTCAGCTTGCGACGGCGGCGTGTGGTTCTGGTGGAAGTACCGTATCATGCTGCTGAGAGTACCGTCTCGAAACTGGAAGACCAAGATGATGCCTTTTCAATTGGGTCTGAATGCTCTGGAAATTTGTTGAGGACCTTCTGTGGATCAAAAGGCATTAGACCCGTGGCACAGAAACCACTTCTTATGTTGTCTACTTTCCGTGCTTCTATCTCTGAGAAGTGCAGGGAAGGCATCTCTAGAGATAGGGCCACGTGTGCACATTTTCCAGTTTGTCAGCACGTCTCTCCAAGCCTTTTTAAAGGGCCCGAAAAAACACACGTCTAGGGGCTGTAGGATGTGCGTGCTATTCGGGGGAAGAAGAATGAATGAGATGTTGTACTTCTCACATTGCTCAATCACTAACAGTGATACATGGCTTGACAAATTATCGCCAATCATGATTTTCCTTCCGCTTAGCTTTTTGAAATAAGGCAATGCCACTGATAAAAACCAATCTTCAAAAATTGGAAGATCAAACCACCCACTCTTGTTTCTGTTGTATCTTGCATTCGGTGGCCGTCCTTCCTGCCAGGTGTCCCATAAATGCTCAGCCTTATATAGGATATATGGAGGAAGTAGTTTTCCATCTCCACTAACGCACATCATGAGAGAAATGCTTGCTTTGGAGAAATCCATTATCCTCTCTGCATGCTTAATGCCCCTCTTAACAATCACATGTTTCCTTGCAGGATCATCACAAAAATTTGTCTCGTCATAGTTTATGATGTTTTCTGGTGGAGTACCTTCTAAGGTATCCCGCACATTATCAAAAAATCCCCTGACAGACTTAAGGGTGACCTCTGCACGAGCTCTTTTGATGTTCTCGGATAATCGAACTGAAAGAACATTAGAATGCCTTTTCAAAAAGGACCTTATCCATTCCACACCAGGGAGATTGTCGGTAAATCGCTTCTCCTTTCTTCCCATTCTGTCAAGGTATCCTTTTACAATGCAGCGAATGTCAGTTGAAGTGAGAGGGTATCCCCAATGAGATGCTCTAAGGATACCATGTACCAACATTTTCTCTTCTTCATTATCCAGGACAGATGGTGTTCCGATTGCTTTAGGATTTGTGCGATTCACTTTATTCTCTAACGTGGATCGCGGTATCTGAAAGTACTCCTGTGCTTTTCGATACGACATTTTCCCTGATTTAATTGCTTTTACTGCTTCATCAAGTTTCTTTTCTTCATAGTTGCAGTACATTTGGCTTCCCAATCTTCTTTTGTACACACGTGGCATTGTCCGAATTTACCCCAAGGTCGAACAGATTTGCAAATAAATATGCAGGAAATTCAAACTATACACGTAAACTCAACCAATAAATCTTAGTGACGTTTATACATAACCAGGCGAACTGAAGTCAATAATTAACAGCGACTGGATTGTTAAACTAGACGTGTGTACCAAGAAGTTATACCGACAACAGTAAAAGCTAAAATGAAGCTGACAACAATGCCCACTATCGAGCGCACTATTCTTACTAAATACACAATCAACATGCCAAACTAAGTGCGGGAATGTGTCCTTCATACAGATGTCGCTAGCGCGGAAATTGTACTTCACTTGTTCCAGAATGACAAACTGTAGAACAAAAAAAGGTGTTTTGTCCGAATTTACCTCATGTGTCTGAATTTACCCCAGTTGACGGTATATTGGATTTGGCACCTCTGTGCTTAAATGAAGAGGCATGCATGCAGTTCCTGTACGACGAGGGCCTGTTGAGGACTCGAATGCTATGCAGGGAATGTGATGCTGTGCTACACCACTCGAAAATTAAAAAAAAAAAATAAAATAAAATAAATAAAAATAAATAAATAAAAAAGAACGATAATTAATAAAAATAATATAAATATAATAATATAATACTATTAAATAAAATATATAAATAATATATATAATATAATATTAAATAATATTACAATAAAATATATAAAATAAATAAAAAAGAACGATAAATAATAAAAATAATATAAATATAATATAAATCTAATAACATTAAAAATAATAATATAAAATTAAACAAACAAAAAAGAACGATAAATAGTAAACATAATAAAAATATAATAATATAATAGCGATAGCGGTGTATGTCTGTGGCGGCAACGACGCGAGTGAGTGCATTTGTGTTTAATGTGTTGGCAACGAAAACTAGTGTAGTGTAAAAAGCAATGTTGGCAGATGTGAAAATCGTCTGTTAGCCATGCAGTGAAATCTAGTGGACTATTTTGAAACTACTGTAGGCACATGCGCAGTAAGTAATTTCGGACTTAGAATCTGGCTGGCAAGTGGAAAGTGAGCTAAACTAAACAAGAGCCTTTATTTTTACGCTGCTTGTCAAGAATTTCTTGGAAGAGTCTTCTTCACTGCAGCATGTTTGCTTTCCACTGAAAGTTACCTTTTATACATGACATGTCAATAATATTTAAGAACAGAACAATAGACCATGCTTTTCTCTTCCCCTTTACTGTTTAATCCACCACCATCTTGTACAGTGTCTACAGCTTCTTTTGTAGCATTGTGATCTAAAATAATTTGAGGTTATCTTTTGATACATTTAGTGACTTTTGCATCATGAGGCAGAGTGTTTTGCAGAATAACATACTTGTTTTTCTTCACAATATGTATAAAAGTGTTGTATCCTTTATGAAAGCAAATGCTGATGTGGAACTAGCAATCACCTTGGTCTGTAATATTTTTGGTGGAATGGAAGGCTTGTTTTTTCGTGATATTTCTTTCCATCAGCATTTGTCCTAGGTTATAGAAGGTGAGAAAGTTATCCCAAGCAATGTTATGTCCTTTCAAGCTGTTTGACAAATCAGTCACAATCTTTAGGTCTTGATTCTTTTTAGGGGCACTACCTGATCGTTTCCCAGTATGTGGCTGGGTATTCCATGCATAACTTGTTTCATTGTCACAAAGTAGTCCGGACTCGATGACATATTTTGCTAGTTTACTAGACAGATGCCAACAGAAAGGGCAGATTACCTGAATGCAAGAAGTTGCTCATCTACTATAACAATCATATTGGGATTGTATACTTAGGTAATAACCTAAAAGTCCTAACTACCATCAAAATATCTATACAAATTGAATAAATATACACATACAAACTATGGAACACTTCATAATTCATAAAATCATTACTGTTACAGAACAAGAACTAAAAACAAGCTGAAATCTATCATGCATAGGTTGGCACTGTATGAGAAATATGCTGGAATATAAGTCTACAATAAACTGCCCAGCAATATCAGAGCTACTAAAGACACAAAATAGTTTAGCAAAACATAACAAGTGTATTGACAAGGGCTACTAGAGGAATATATGAATGATGAGCTAGAGCCTTAGTTCTCATAATGCCTTTTTGTAACTTACCTTGGGAAAATATTAGTTTTTTTTATAATATATTAACTTGTTATCTAAGGAAAGTATATATTGTACACATGGACATATATATTATACACTTTGTTCTAATTTTGTTTATGAAAAGTTTATGTATTGTTAATACTTCTTGACGAGTCACCAGTTTACTGGGCTTCTGCTCACAAATTATAAGCATATGTGACAATAAACCACCGCATCTTACCCTCTTCCTCAACTTCCATGTTCTACCACAATTGTGGCATCAGGGATCCCGAGGCTCACATTTTCCTTTTGAATCCGACTTTACTTAAGGTGAGTGATTAGCCCAATGCTTAAGGTCCCTATTTTATCCACAGGGTACTCGAGTAGATCCTCAGTTCTTGAGGTAGGGATTGGACATTTCCTCCCAACCCAGAAAGGTTTTGGTTTTCCCACCAATACTTGGAGGCTGTTTGCAGTGGTTTCTCACTGGACAATGGGGTTGCCACTTCCCTACGCTTGCACAATTTTTTTTCACCACTTTTTAACAGTTCTCCCTTAGCATGTGTTTTCTAACTCTCAACATTCATTTTTTACACAGTCATGTTATTGCAACTCACAAGTTAGCCACCATATTCCTTACTGGCTGTTGCATATTCTGTTCATGTTCACAATTTAAAAAGAATCAATTCTTAATCAATGGGGCTTTTCCTATTCACAAATAAAACTTTTAAGTATAATATGCTACAAGAGAAACATTAATCATAATTGTGAACAGATTTTAAACAGTAATAATGTTAAAAAGTTGTAGATTAATTTGCTTTTCTTCCTCAGAGTGCTTCACTCAGGAATCAATAGAGCGTTAACTGCGGTCATGTGCTTACAGCCGCTACAAGCATTTGTGTGTTTCAAGTGGCTTGCTTATTTTGGCAGCGATATATGTAAACAGTATCTAATTTTTTCCACTTATCTCCATATAAATGCATTCCTGCAGCATTAGAACGGGTGAGCATTTGTATTTTCAATTAACAGAGGGAGAAACAATTTGAAACAAAAAGCTTTGCTTCTCATGTAACTTTTAGCCTTGCTTGAATTAGCCAACAAATTTATGCCCTACAGATGGTCATTCTCTGTTCCTATACAATGCAGATAATTTGTTGGATAATATATGAATCTTATCTTTTTAAGCAATCAAGCAAGCTGAACTTTCACATACTTTAATGCATCATTCTTTAATTTGCCATCATGCAAAATCTGCACCTTTGTACCTCTAACAGTTTGTATGACATATTCTTAGTTTTATAATAATATATTCCATAATAATTGTGCTGCTTTAAGTATCTACGAAATGCATGCTTTAATATTTATGGGCTTAATATTCGTAATCCTAAAATATACAACCACATTTAAGAAGTTAACTTACCACATGGTCATGAGCAATTTCAACTTCTGCATCCCTAACAACACTCAGGTAGATGTTGACTCCACTGAAGAAGGTAGACAACATGTTTGCTAGAAGTTTTTCCTTCAGAGCCAGAAGAAACACTGAGTTCTTTACTATAGCCATTTGCAGCTCACATGGCAATGGGCGCTCACGCCATATTGCAAGGTCTGCCTGAAGCACAAATAGAATAATTAGAGTTTAAGAGGTAGAACTGGAACTTAAAAATTCAATGCCACAACTGGGATTTGAACCACAGACCTTCCGCTTGCCGGGCGGACGCTCTAACCACTGAGCTATTGTGACAAACTGCCAGAATAGCATTAAATTCTCAAGCCAGTTCGTATTTCTCCTGGTAAACCACAAAGGCAGTCTCACATCAGAAACAATTACCCCAATGGTGACTTACTATTGTAAGTACTTTATATCCCAGGATTAAATAACCTTCACATGGTAATTATTATTTATTTATGCCAACAAACTTACTGTTGAGAATTTAATGCCATTCTGGCAGTTTGTCACAATAGCTCAGTGGTTAGAGCGTCCCCCCGGCAAGCGGAAGGTCTGTGGTTCAAATCCCAGTTGTGGCATTGAATTTTTAAGTTCCAGTTCTACCTCTTAAACTTTGCCCACACACGGCTTGTGTGTTTAAAAACACCAACAGTAAGTTTGTTGGCATAAATAAATAATAATTACCATGTGAAGGTTATTTAATTCTGGGATATAAAGTACTTACAATAGTAAGTCACCATTGGGGTAATTGTTTCTGATGTGAGACTGCCTTTGTGGTTTACCAGGAGAAATACGAACTGGCTTGAGAATTTAATGCCATTCTGGCAGTTTGTCACAATAGCTCAGTGGTTAGAGCGTCCGCCTGGCAAGCGGAAGGTCTGTGGTTCAAATCCCAGTTGTGGCATTGAATTTTTAAGTTCCAGTTCTACCTCTTAGACTTTGCCCACACACGGCTTGTGTGTTTAAAAACACCAACAGTAAGTTTGTTGGCATAAATAAATAAGAATAATTAGATATACTATTTTAATGTGATGTTTCAGAAAGGTAGACTACCTAAGATCATTTGATACAGATCTGTAACTGCTATGTAAACATTTTGCAACCAAGGACATAATGCTTACAGAAGAATGTGATACTTGCCCCAGTTTTCTGTATATGCTTATAAAATGCTGCTAAATACTAAACCACAACTATGGAACATATTCAATATCCAACCAGGATTATAATAATTCAAAAGACAATACTGTAGTGTGTTCGTAGATTGGCCAGATTGCCTCGCAGAAGCACCAGGTCAGGGAAGGACTGGTGAGCCCTCTGCCAGAGTTAAACATAAACAAACAGCAAGTCATGGGTATGGAATACTTTATTACTGTACTAACTTACATTAGGCTTACTTGCATCATAATAATGTTCAAATTGATGACCTATACTTTTGAAAACTTTCCTTATATCTCTGAAAACTATTCAAGTTTACCAAAACTCCCCATACTATTTATGAACTTCTTTACCATGCTACAAATATTGAGGTTTGATGTGCAGTGAGTGCACACAGAATTATCAGTCTCATGTTTTACGACACAATCACACGTTTATGTAAATTCTATTTTAAATAACTTCTTTTTTCAGCAACTAACAAGGAATGAAAGATTGTGTGGCTGGTTTCAGCAGGATTCAGCTACAGCACACACTACTGCGTATTCTATGTATGAATTCTGAAGGGTTTATGGTGACAGAATAATTAGTTGAGGATTGTGGCATCCTCATTCCCCTGACCTTACTCTGTGATTTTTATTTATGGGGAGTGTTAAAGAATGAACTGTACACATCAATTCCGCACATCTTACAAGAATTGAACGTCACTGAGAAATACAGGTAACTGGTCAACATGAACTTTTGGCAGTAAACCAGAGCTGTTTTCGGAGATACAGGGAATGTATTTGTGTTGAAGGTCATTAAATTTCAACATCTATTGTGATGCAGGTAAGCCCAATGTAAGCTAGTGCAGCAGTTAGTGTTCCATACCCATGACTTGCCGGTTGTTTATGTTTAACTCTGGTGGAGGGTGTGCCCGACTTCGCCCACTCTGCTGTTCCCACGGAGCAGTCCAGCTGATCTATCAATGCACTGTAGTGTAATCTTGTGTACATTACAAAGAATATTTCTCAGAAACAAAACAAACAATAGGCGTGTTTGATTTTTTTGGCTTTGCCCATAACAGAGGCTTTGACTTGAAAAACACTTTACCTAAAGCTCTATTAGTGTCAGAGAGAGTCAGCTTGTACACTTGCATAATAATGAGCAATTCATTCAGTGTTTGATAGTAGCAGCAGCTTATTCTGTTTTTAGACAGTATGGTGGTGGTGACGGTGGCGGTGGTGGTGGTAGTCCTGATTACACTGTGGGGAAGCATAGGTCCTTGATAAAAGCATGCCATTGAACTCTGTTGTTCACCAATGCTCTAATTTCATTCCAACTATTCGCAGTCAGCTCGACTTCCTCCCTGGCTGTGGTGCAGCTGTTGCCCTAGGTCTTCCTCTTCACTCCTCAGTCCCTGGCGATTCCAGTCAAATGTCATTTTAGTAATGTTGTCATTCTCTCTCCTTAACACATGTCCAACCCACTTCCACTTCCTAAACTTGATCTCTTTACTAATTCTGTGCTGATCTGCTCTTCTCCAAAGTTCCTTGTTAGGTATAATCTCAGGCCATTAGATACACATAATATTTCTCAGGCATTGATTTACAAAGACTTGTAGTTCCTTGTCAATTAGCTTCATTGCCTTCCAACTTTCATAACCATACACTAAGACTGATCTTACATTTGCGCTAAAGTCTTAATTTCAGCTGTAAACAAATTTGCTTCGATCTCCAAATTGATTTGAACTAAAAAAAGGCATTTCTTGCTTTCTTTATTCTGGCAGTGACATCTCATCCGAGCTACCATTCACTGAGATTATACTTCCCAGATATGTAAATTCACCTGTACTTCTATCTCTGCTCCTTCTAACATACAGCAGAATCAGCACTATTATGGATTTTCATTTCTTTTGTTTTATATTTATTTCCAATCCAAAATTGGCTGTGAATTTATACAGGCCTTGAATTTTACTATTTATATCTGAGAATTAATGAGCTGACAGCTGCATTTGTAAATTGGAATGAGTTTTTGTTTCCTCTGGTGAAGAAAATTACAAACTATTTTACATCATCTCCTGCAGTTAAAAGACATGAAGGAAACATAGATGGAAAAGGAGAAAATTAAGATAGGCCCACAGCAGCAGTATTTTATGATAAGCTAGATACTCAGAAGGTGGTCTAGGATAATCATGTTATGCATTCAATGAATATGCATAGTAGCAGTGAGGATCTTCCTGGTTGTTGAGACTTGGACAAGAAGGAATCCTGCAACAAATGAGTGGTAAAACTAAAAGAAATAATTGGGCAGAACTTGCTAAGAAGTTAGTGGATTGGGTCCTGAAAGTACATCATGAGTATGCACATTTTGCACCACTGGTTTTTAAAATTAAAAAAATTAAATTGAGTTTTGTTTGAATTCCTATGGTTCTCAGCATCCCATTCTTGGCTGGGTATGAACAATTTTGCTCAGGAGTCTCTTTCTCAGGCTAAGAGGTTCATTTACATGCCATAAATCTATGATATGGGACCACAGGCTTTAGGAGTAGGAATACCCCAGATATGGAGGGGGTTCGGCACCAAAGCAAGGTCTATTGCATCTATGCCCCCACGGGGGCACCCTGGGGAGGAAGGATGAGGTGAGGGAACACACCAGATGGCCAGATCCAGACCAATAGTACACACATTGACAGAAGTACCTAAGGTTTCCCAAGTTTCACGACACCTCAAAGTCTGTAGGCCTTCTGAGGCCATCTTAGGGGGACCCCACGGCACAGTCCAATGCCCCCTCCCCCTACTTGATCCCACAGACAAGGGACAGAAAGAGTTTCTGTGCAGATATTATCCCTACCAAGCTGCATGTAATGCCTTCACTTACACTTGTAACCCTGAAAGAACCAACAGGATGAACGATGAATGAAATGACTGCAGTGAAATGAAAGGACAGGAAATTTGGGGATGTAATTATCCTTGAAAACTCATGGGTCATGAAGACTGGTCACAGGAATCGAACCCACAACCTCCAAAATGCGAGTCTCATACATTACCATGGTGCCAACTCACTCGGTTACCACAGGCTTTACTTCTGCTGAATTGTAGAAGATGAGTATTTGGCCAACCCAAAACTGCTAATGAAATTGTAACAAAAATTCACAATGCTGCACTCAGTGATTGCCAAGTGAAGTTAGGCGAGCTGGCTCACATTGCAGAAAACTCAACAGGCCATGTCCACTACATTTTACAGAAAGTTTTGGTATAGGAAAACTTGGCAAATGTCACATTTACTAACAAAAGACCAAAAGCGCATTCAAATAACATTTCTCAAGTATTTAGATTCGTTTAAATGCAATTTCAGTGGGTTTCTCCTGCTTCATAACAGCAGATGAAACATGAACTTATCACTAAACACGAAAGACAAAAGAGCAATCCAAACGGTGGATGAAACAGATGGAACTGCTGTTATTTGCCACAGTATTATACCATTTGTGTAAAAAGTAATTCTTCTATTCATGTTATTACCTTACAATATCACCTTAAAACAATATAATCACTTATCAGGATATTTGAACATAACTCCTGCAAATAAGTATAAAGTAGAAATACTCAAATTACTAAAACAAAACCAGCTCTAATCTGTGAAGGAACATTCATAATACTGTATGAATAAAATTTAACTATGTTCCTTTTCCCTTTGTTTCATGTGATTGGAGCTGAACCTAAAAGCGGACAATGACCTTATATCTACTCAAACTAACAAGATTGTAATTTATGAAAACTGTATTTAAATTATGTACACATTATATGTGTTTATATACATTGACAATGCCTTTATCTCCTATATGATTGCTGGTTGCTTAGTTAATAAATTAATAAATGCATAATTTGTTGTGTAAATATCTAAATTTGTCCATGTAAATTGTAATTTGAAGTGGCAAAATTATCTTGAGAATCTTCATGTCATTCTCAGAAGACGCTGAACCTGAATACCAAGTACGGCATTCATCCAACTTTTATTTTTTAGTTACACTGTTCTCTCCCTCTATCCCTCTCATACACATGTATAAACATGGACCTTCTCTATTTTGCTTTTAGTTTTGGATTCAGGCAGTTTCAAAACAATTATTACCAGTGAAATTTCAATACTAATCTTTGAAAGAAATGCAATACCACTACTTACCATTAGTAAATAGCAGAGAAAATAAAAAAGAATATTAACTGTAGAATTTTTAAATTGTAAAATTATACTAAAGCTTACCCCTACATATCCATCACGAATCTTAGGTTGATAAATCAGATTTTCTGGTAGATTTAAGTAAGTAGCCAGACACTGTGGCAAGCTCTTTACATTCCTGGGATAATGTCCTTGCATTTTCTTAGTGATCACTAAGTCAGCAACCTGTAAAATATAGAAGAAATTTTGCTGCATACTTCTCACACAAATAGGCAAACTTTTATATTAAAAAACTAGAGCTGTGCTCACCTGTGTATCAAACACCTTATTGAGTGTTACACCATGTTTGTGATACAAACAGTCAGAAATCAGACGGCAATTGTGAATGACTTTTTCAATTTCATTGCTCTGTAGAATATTCTTCAATTCATTTTCAAATGTCCCATCTCCCATTGTTTGGATGTCAAAAACAAATGCTCTCTGAGATGTTGATATGCACATCAGTGTCACAGGATTGTTTCTACCCAAGGTAGCGCCTTCAAAGCTGACACCCACACAATGTTCCGTTTTTATGATATCAACCTAAACAAAATGATAAATCAGGTATTATTAATTTCATATGTACTCCAAAAGTGTTTAATTTTCTGTATGACAAACTTCCACTAAAAATGGTAGGCATTTTTGTATGTACACAACAGCATACGTAAACTGAAATGACAGCTTAGTATTTAAAAAGGAGGTTGACAAATTATAGTAAAACCTCATTTATCTGAACTAACTGGGACCAAAGGCAATGCGGAAAATCGAAAATACAGATAATCTGGGTTATATGGGCAATAAGCAAAGAAAATTCTTAAATAAGCACACTTGCCATTTATGACGATAATAAACTATGTCTTGTAACAAAATTATGTACACGATGTGTGTATTGTTCACAAGACATTAAAAAATATAAAATCTTAATCACATAAAATCACATCATTTCACAACAAAGAGTTGATCCACAATCTTCTGTTTTAAACACACGTGGCATCTGAATGAAGTATGGTCACAGAAATGCTTTATCATTAATAGTTCAGCTGGAGTGGTGTTGGGCTGATGCTCCAAGTACAGCTTGTCTAAAATGTCGTGATACTCCGTATGTGCAAGTGAGGAGAAATGCAGAGAAGTGGTGAGAGTGGTGGGGAAGCAAGAGACTAGAAGGTTACCAGAACTTGGAGGCTGTCACATATACAACGTATGAACTTATCACTCTCACAGCAGCTGGAAGATTCATCCCCACTTCTCTTTTATGCAAGTGGACTGCTCAGTGCTATTACGCATCTTTGCTTCAGGAGTGGGGGAATGTCAGGATGTTTTAGACAAAGCTAGTCGCTATGTGGTGGTTAGAAACTCTGTTCTCTTTACATAACCAGCAGAAAGGGAGAGGTAGAGGAAGAAGAAAAGGGGCAAATGTGTGCTCTAACCAGATCCATATTTTATCCAGTAAGACATATTTCCGAGAAACTGTCCAATCAGAGGGTAATTTGGGGTATAGGGATTTTCTTAAAAAAGTTTGTGTCGCATCCTGGAAGATGCTGAACTTAAATACCAAGTTTAGTATTTAAGTAACTTTTGTTTTTTAATTATGTTACAGAAACATGCAAACCTTTTTCCTAAATTACTATTTCTTCTTTATACAGGGACCTTAAAGTACATATTTCCAGTGAAATATGGTATTGAATTTTAGAGTGGAGGGCAATATCTTCTTTATCTACTATGCACATGGTAGAGAAGGTAAACTTGGGAGCACTTTAATTGAATTGACAACTGGTGCTAAATATCGTTGCTTTGTTAGGAATTGGAACATCAACTGTCTGATTGAAAAAAAATGGAAGGAGCAATTTATTGATGGTGGGAAGCATACAAAAATTATGTATAATACGTCGAATAACACACTTATCAAAATTTTCTATATTTGTGACACGCTTTGGTTCACGGTGCACTTTTCCAGGAGTTCCAAAACAGGTGTCCTATTCTTCGTATTGTTTCCCTTCCTTGGCAATGTTTCTTATAGTTCTTTCAGGCACTTTAGTTGCAGCACTAGCTCTTTCTTGCACTTTCTTCAGTGGAATCAATAACTCAACAGAAACTGCTTCGCTTTTCATGAACACATGGACATTGTTCACAACTTCCCTAGTTTGGCTATTGCCAAGTTTTGATAAAATTGGAGGCATTTTACTTCATATAAGAATGCAAAAGACAATAACCTAACAATAGTAATAACCCAATAATAATACCCTAACAATAGTAAGACAACCTAACAATAACCTCACCTTCAATAAACACACCAAAACACAGTCCAAGTTTAATTATAGAAACGCTAACTGTGCACAGCGAGGCCAAATATTATAAGCAGATGGCTGCAAGAGAGACGTCACTCATAATACTGCTTCCGCTAGACTGAACTAGCTGTATTCACTGTGCATACGTGAGAGTTGTAGGCTCACTAGCTCTCCAGATAACCACTGCAAAACCAGGCTTTACCGACACAGAACTAATGCCCGAGCTATAATAATGCAGTAAAAGGAACAGCTAAAGCTATCAGGTATTCTAGTGTATAGGATTAAAAAGGAACTAGTGAAAGGACCTCTAAGAATGCCACGAAAAAGAAAGCAAACAGGGCAGGACAATAAAAAAAGAAAAAAGAAAACGCTAGGTTATTGCAATAAGATGGAATAGTGCAAAGTGGAGTGCAGCGAATTTTTCATTCCTTACCATTTGAAAATATTTTACCCACATTGAACATAATTTTGTCACGGTAAAATCACAGTGCTGATACCCTACCAAATTTCTCAAGGGCCACTCTACGTCGGCTCTTACATGATTTGTGGTTCAAATATGAAAGAAGGCATACATATAGTACATGTTGCAATGTTGCACCCCATTTAGCGTGTACTGTCTTCTAAGGCTGAGATGCACTTTAGAAACTGTTTTCAAAAGCTTCAACACAGCAATTCACTTGATGTTTCTTTTGCGTGGATATGAACATTTAAGACATCACACCACATTCATGCCCTTATTGTTGTGCAAAATCTGTCTACGCTTTCCTTGTTGATGTTACTAAATTCAGCAACTGCTCAAATGGCGTCTCAAATCATTTTAGCAATTTTCTTCACATTACCTTCAGCTTTTATGGGGAAGGATGGCCTGGTTTTGATTAGTCCCTGATGTCTTCTCTAACCTTTTTAAGTTTCTTAAACCACTAGAAAACTTGATATAAAATATATGCTTTGCACAAAGAACTTCTGTAGATTTCATGGTTTCTGTGGCAGATCTTTTGAGCTTTACGAGGAATTTGGTGTTAACACAATGTTCTACTTTAGCCCTCAGTATTAGGTACATCAACGGAGCTCAGATACAATATGGCATACCATGAAAGACACTACAAAGCAGGGTTGCCAACCCGTGCGATAATTATGGCAGCATATGGTAATTTGAATGTATGTACTCATGGTTGTCAACCCATACAATAATTATGGGGTGTACGATAATTTTGATACCAACAAAATATCATTTTCATTGGTTTGTCACACCAGTGAACTTAAATTAATTACAAATAGTAACACCACTTTTGCCCTCTTGGCTGTTTTCACCCCTCTAACGCAGCCATTTTATATCCTACTAATGCTTTTAGCCTTTATCCTCGTATTGCCAGTGTGCCCAGATCTTGTAATCTCAATGAAGGCACTGTTCAGAAAATTGATGATCAATGGAAAAAACTTGGAATAAGTGATATTCTGTGTGAAATAAAAAACATGTCTGAACCTGACAGTTTGTGGAGTGCTGTTAAACATGCCACCTTGGTGGCAATACTGATTTCAAACAACTGGCAGAGGTTGCATTATCAATGATTTCATTGCCCCATAGGAACACTTCTTGTGAAAGTTTTTTCCAAACCAGGTTTAATAAAACCCAAAATTAGGAACAGATTTGTACTAGATACGGTAAATGGACTTATTCAATCATCTCAGCTTATGAAAAAATGTGGGTTCGAAAATCTGCAAGCGAAATGTTAAAGTTTATCTCAACAAGAAATTTGGATAATGCTGCAACAGTTGAGCAAGATGATGAACTTTCAGATGAATAGTGCGAGAAACATAAGTGGTAAAGTTGTAACATCGATTGAGCTCATCAATCTTGTAAGTGGATAACATAAACATCAATACTATTACATTTTCATAAGTGTTAGGCTGATACATTTATTGTTGTAGCATTTGGTTTATGATGTACAATAATTTTGAATCCAAATCTATAATTTTGAGTGGCCAGTACGATAATTTTACTTTTAAACATTGGCAACCCTGGTACAAAGCCTTGTAAATTGAAGGATTTTACTTACTTTACATTACTACAATAATTATGCATTATTTATGTGTATTTTGCTGTAAGACGTGTAACACTTTTTTTACAGGTAAAGGTACAGGACTCAGAGACCGGGTCCCCTCAGGCTTGCACCATCCCATGGGGGGCCCAGAAATCAGTAGGCCCACCTCCAATCTGGAGTGAGATTTTCAGAGCACATCCTTTTCCCCTGCCATGCTGTTGCCGTGATACTCGTCCACACTCCCAACCCTGAAAGAAACCTAATGGGATGAAGGCTGAAATGAAATTAACATGTAACAAAATGGAGGGATAGAGAATTCAGAGGATATGGAAATCCTTCCCACCATTCATCTGACAAGCCAGGAAAACCTCCGAAAAAAAAAGCCCATGGGTCAAGAAGGTTGGCCATAGGGATTGAACTCACGACCTTCCAAATGCAGGCCACAGGCATTCCTGTCTAAGCTGTCCTACTTGGTTTGTTGCAACGATGTTACACCTAATATATTTCAGACTTAACTTCATTTAACATTCTAACTGTAAGTATTCCTTTACTTAATCAACTTAATCATGTGCCACAAACCAACTAATTGTAAAGCAAATCTTAAGATGCACCTGAGTAATACCACTTATGATAGGCAGGAGGATACTTTCAATGGAGCACTTCCTCTTTGGAATTGCAGAATAACGACTCTGCTGTTAGGAATTCATTCCATTAATTTGCTTCCTACTCCATTGGAGTTCATTCTGTGAGATTAAATTCCAATCCCGTTTCCTCACTTCTATGATATCACTCCATCAGCTTCAATCACAGCCAAGTAAAGTTCACCTTGTGTGAAAGGTAGAACTGGAACTTAAAAATTCAATGCCCACACACAGCTTGTGTGTTTAAAAACACCAACAGTAAGTTTGTTGGCATAAATAAATAATATTCACCTTGTGTATTAGAGGTTGCTATATTCCTTGAACTTGTATGTTAAGTGATGTATAAATTGCTCAACTATTTTGGCATTAGTTTTCCACACTATTGATTTTAATTAGCTGGTATTGTGACTGCACTTCATGCAAATAGTAATGTATATAGTCTGTAAAGGCTATCAATTATATTTACAGTAATGAAGCTTAGTAACGGCCACACTGTAGCCAAGTGGTTAGACCATTCGCTTCTCAACAAAGCGGCACGGGTTCAATTCCAGGCAACTGCATGTGGGATTCATGATGGAAGAAGAGGCGCTGGGGCAGGTTTTCTCTGGGTTCCTTCACCATCTCATTCCACCAGTGCTCCATCTTCAGTCCATGTATCATCAGTGTCACCACCTGTAGTGCTGTAGTAGTAAAAGCAGGCATTAAACACTACAAAAAAAGCTTAATAATAATCTATATAATTGGTCTTATTGGTTGTCTCCTTAGCACAGTGGTAGTGCTCCTGCTTCCCAAGTGGGAGTCCTGGGTTCAATTCCCGGTGCTAGTGTGGAGATTTTCTAACACTAGGAGATGTTGTGCCAGATGTACTCAGCTTTATTAAGCCTCTGAGGGGTCAATTGAGGAAGTACTTGATTGGGTATGTGCAAGCCTCGGACAGCATGGTGACGTTAGGCATAGACTCTCCTCAGTGTGTGAGGTAAGAAGGTCACTGGCAAAGAACTACTGTCCGTACTATAACACTGATTTGACTTGAAAAATGATCTAACAAATTCATATTTGGTGTTCCTTCTTAATTTACCAATATATCATCTCTTCCTAGCTTCCCCATCCATAACTACAAATATTTATGGAAAATGTTATATAACATAATAACCTTCACAGGTTACACAAAGTTTAAGCACATATGCTTCATTACGAACTGATGTTAACTAATACTGCTGCCTACTGTGTCACGGTTGACGCCTTTTAGCTGAGTAGTTGTTTGCTTTACATGATGAAAGCAAGAGGTTACAGGCTTCTGGTTTATTTTAAAAGCTGTCTCTAACCCTCCTCAACATTTGGTTTCGCTTGGTCCCTGATGTAAACTCAATAATAAAAAATTTTCCACTGATAACTTTGCAGTGCACAGATATAAAATTTTCCAAAAACATTTAATTTAAAAAATTGTAAAACTTGACTGAGTAAACATAGAGAATTCAAAGTAGGCAGGTGGCAGCACCATAGTTTATTCTAGCTAAGAAAAAAATATAAACGTATTCTAGCAGTTAGTATAATAGAGCATGATGAGCACAGAAACAGCAGATATTGGACTTTTACTAAAACGGTGGTGGGCCTATAGAAATGTATAATGACTCTAAAAAGGATATAACCTGATAGACAAAAAATTCTGCATAGGATAATGTGTTTAAACCTGAAATTTATAACTGAATATTTACACCATGCTATTACGAACCTGGCAACAGTGCAAGAGTAGAAAAGGACGGAACAGCAACTTGTATGTGCTAGATAGAGTCAGACCCATTTAACTCCATATTGTCATCTAAGGGTGAGACAAGCTATAGTTACTGACTGCATGTGGTGATTTTGAATTACTGTATTAGTTAACATCTTATATAATGCTAGCATTACGAACTTGGATGTTAGGAAAATGTAATAAGAGGGACCAATAATGATGCATCATGCTGCAAACAAACTGAATCACGAAGTCGCAGTCTTATTAAGCTGATTAAGACACTGATCCAAGCATTTTGTCCTCTTCAGATACTCTTAGAAAGAGAACCCTCAAGCTATTTTCAAAATGACCTAAAACCTCAATGTCCCCTTCCCTTAGAAGCTTGCACAATCAAGTGTTATGGAACAAACCAGAACCTTCTGAGAACTGAGCAATATACGTAGATACACACTGCCTTAACCCAATAGACTTTGCTAACTATGCAGATCTTAACAGTTAACGTTAATATACATTTTCTCTTTGTTGACATCTGTAATTATAAATTGAGGTGACACACAAATTCGGGATGTTTGCAGGACATTTGGCAAACAAATTACTAAACATACCAGCTTCATCTGACTAAATGGGGAGAGTGCATGATTGGAGAGGATATTTTTCAGCTGGTCTTTTGTACATAATGCTAAAAGTTGTCTTGCATTTGTTGTTGTTGTAGTGTTTAACGCCCGCTTTTACTACTACGGCACCGCAGGCGGTGACACTGATGATACATGAAGATGGAGCACCGGTGGAATGAGATGGCGGGGGAAACCGGAGCACCCGGAGAAAACCCGCCCTGACGCCGCTTCGTCCACCACGAATACCACATGCGGGTCCCTGGGATCGAACCCGGGCTGCCTAGGTGGTAGGCGAGTGTCTTGCATTTGAACAATCAAAGCACCTAATACTTGTTTATTATTTATTTATGCCAACAAACTTACTGTTGGTGTTTTTAAGCACACAAGCCTAGTGAGCTGAGGGTCTGTGGTTCAAATCCTGGCTGTGGCATTGAATTTTTCACTTCCAATTCTCAAACAGTACTGGTTTATTACCCACATAAAACAAAAGTTCAAGTGTGTGTGATGGTTTTTGACTAAAGTGAATTTGTAGTATATTGAGAGGTAGAACTGGAACTTAAAAATTCCAACAGTAAGTTTGTTGGCATAAATAAATAATAATTGTAGTATATTGTTAATTTTTACGACTCACTTATTATTTATCTATCATCTTTTTGATGTGGCGAATGACCATGCTAGGATCTGTGCGGGGTGACATCATGCAAATTTATTGTCGGTGTAACGCCTCTGTTTCATTCCTTGAAATAAACACACTGGTGATAACGCAAGCAGGCACTCTACTTGATCATGTACTATTCCCAATGTTCACTGCACAGAAGTCAGAGAGATACTAACCTGACACCCCTATGGTCTTGTATGTACAAAACCATAAACCACTGCCCAATTATCAGCCATTAGTTACATCTAAACAATACCTCTGTTAGTGTTTATTTCAAGCCAATACAGATGAGGGTTTTATATGGCATAAAACATGACTTCTACATTCTTATTGTGACATCAGTTGCGGCACACAACAAAGGATGGTTGGAGCCAAGCTACCTCACACCACATGCCAAGCACAGATCAAAGGCACTCAAGGTCAAGCTGCCCTACACTACTAAGTGGCGTATCCACTTCCATCCCCTGTGTAACCACAGAGGGGGGACTCTTTTTAGGAAATCAGGAATTGGCCTAATGGAAAGACCCACGGAAGTAGTAGTACTCGGTTGCGACCTTCCCTGGTTTTAGGGAGGGGGGGGGGGGGTGTCAGTTCTCACATAGATTCCTTCATACATTAAGTGTCCCACACTACTCACACGTGATAAAAATCAGAACGGCAGAACCAAAAGGGGTTTTCTATTTTATTCAAGAAGTGTCCAGCAAATAGCATATTTGTAGAAGTTCCAGAAAAGGTGAAGTTCAAGAAAGATCCATGTTACCTCATCCACACTACATAAGGAGGCAAGCTACAAGAGTTTGTAGTCACCCAGTTTTTAGTTTTAGTGTGCATGTGTGGGCTGATGTGTACCGTCACATAAAATGATGGTGAAGCAGTTAATGAGTGTTGAGTGATTGTATCATGTCATCTGTTTGAGAGACAGAGAAAGTGAACAAAGACAAAGGAGTGAGTCCAGGTTATGAGAAGAAAACAGCTGTGAGATTTAATACTATGATAGACTATAGACTGTGTTAAGGTCAGTAAAAGAGAACTGTATATTTATGCAAAAGTTTTACAACAAAATAAAATAACTGGACTGGATTTTTGCTATTTTGTCACACTGGTGTCAGAAGTGGGATTTCTTGAATTGTCATTTTGTTACATTATTAATAATTCATTGAATATGAAAATGTTCCAATGTTATTGCTTATGACTAACCATTAAAGATATAGGAAGCCTGGCCTAAATACAATTTTTATGTCAGAGTATTAATAAACTTACAAGGAATGAACTGATGTTTACATTCTGAAAATCAATAAACATTAGTTCTTTTACTTTGCTTAGAAAGGTTTTCGACATTACATATTTTACATGTAAATTATATATTTACTCATGCAACCCTGACTTTAACTGTATTTCTCATTCTGCATTATTTCCTGATATTCTTTTCCACTGTTGGTGGGCAAATAAAATATTAAATTACAATTGGAAAGTTTCTCTAGTTTATCATCTTGAAACTCCTTGTCAAACAGATGACCACAAACAACTATGCACAGTTAACAGTCTATAGGTCATTTAGGACTGTTAGGGTTGGTCTGGGTGGCTCAGTTGGTTAGAGGCTGGCCTACTGATCCCATGGTCGAGGGTTCAAATCCAGCCAAGACCAATGTTTTTAAGTGTTCTTAAAAATGTGAGCTCCATGTCAGTAGGTTTACTGGCATGTAAAAGAACTCCTATGGAATGAAATTCCAGCACACTGGCAATGCTGATATGATCCTGGCAACTGACAGTGTGGTTAAACAACAAAATAATTTTTATTTTTGTTTTTACAGACTGTTAGAAAAGTCTTCTCTCATTAATGCCTATAGATCCTGCATTTCCAATCCTCAAACAACTTTATAGAATCCTCTATGACATCTCTCTAATTCTATCTTCTCTTATCCTAACCCTAATTAGTTGCTTCATAGAGATTATTCAGGAACCTTCACTGTACCGAATCCACAGCAGTTTTCTTCAGAATGACCAGAAGTTCCTTTATTATTGTCAGTGCTACAGCATAATTAAAAAAACGGATTTTATACCACCGCTGATCACGTTCTATTTGTGTAAACAAATAAATGATTAATGCCTAACACAAAGCTATAACGCAGGAGGCTGAACAACAAGCATCCCAATAGCAAGTTCAAGCATCCCAATATTAAAATAATAAGCTTGATTATCTTTTAACTGCCTAGCATTACTTAGCTGCTTTTCTTTTTATTACCTGGAGAGGTGTTTGGAAAGAAGTGTGGTCACTTTCATAGGTCCTAAATAAATTATAATTAGAATACAAACAGCTGCTTCCAATCCTAAAAATGTCTTAACAGGAGATACTGAGTATATTGATTATATGCCACTTCTAATACTAGCCTCTGTCATTTTTATATAGCTCTCAGTAAATGATGGCGGACAAGATTTAAGATAAACAAATAGTGCAACCCCTTCTAAACTCAAATTACGAGGGGCCTTCCATAATGAATTACACATTTTTTTTAAAAAAAAAAGAAAAGAATAGTACGAACCTTTATGCCTTGGCAGGTATATCTACTTTCTCACTACAGTCTCCAATAAGCTATATACACTTGCACCACCGTGTGGTAACTTCTGCAGGCCCTCCAGGAACCACTTCTTTGGAGTTTATTGCACTCACCTCAGGACAGCTGCTTGCAGTTCCTGTAAGTCGGCAAAATGATGTCCATCTGAGTCCCACAACACAGGGGCCATGCATGTGTGCCGTACAGAACATCTTTGGCAGTGGGGCTTATGGTAGAGGAGCCAGAAACTCGCCAGTCATGTGCTTGGACATGAAGCCTTCTGGATTCTAGTTATGGCTCTGGAGATCACACATTCTTGCACTGTGGCTTTTCGCTGCATCCAGGGATCTGGCAGAGAACTTCTCCAACTTCAGGTGTTTGAGCACTATGTGGTGCAGTGTTTCTGGGAAGTCCTTTGGTAGCCTCCAGTTCCATGAACGTGATGCACTTGTTCTGATTAAGCCACTCCACTCTTGAAATGTTGACTGGTGGTGTCACAGTCACAGGCCTTCCCGAACTGATTCCTTTCTCCGTTTATGTGCACCACTTTTCCAACCATCCACCCAGTGGTAAAAATTTTTCAATACTGTGCAGACTCCCCACACACTGCCAGCAATTGCCTGTGAATATCCACAATGGTTACACCCTCTTACCACAGAAACCATGTAATCCAGGGCTGTCCATAATGATCACACTCCATGGTGTCCGCTCACGTAATGAACAACTGTTGAAGAAATGTGCTGCAGTGTGCAGTGATTTCACTTCTTTGCAACATCCTGCCACCAGTAGACAGAACGAAGTACTAGTAACTTGCAACTGTCATGATGAGCCAAATAGCAGACCAAGAGTGATGGAGAAAAATAAAGTGTAATTTATCATGGAATGCCCCTCATATATCCAGAAAAGAAGAATGGCTAAGAAGACATGATTAGGTTCAATGTGGCACATAAATTAACGAAAATATATCTCATTTCCCTCTGTTCTATTAGAATACCTTTTCATAAGATTTACTTTGTTACTGAGAAATAATTTCACACTACTATTTTGATTACAATATTCATAATGTCAGAGAACCACCCATTCTAACAAAATAAAAAGAAAATACATATTATGCATATTCCTGCTTTGGTGTGTCTGTAACATGTTAGATTATGAAAAAGGTTTTCTAAGCTTAGAGGGAACTCACTAAACAAAAACAATGAACTACTTTTATTACATTAAATTTGTTTGATTACATTACATACAACAACATAACATTATATTCCATAAATATTTTCAAAAGCACTTACTGCATCCATGAAGAACTTTCCTTTACGTTCAATCAGAACATTACTCCTAATACGCTTGTTTGCCTCAGCATACTCGTCAACTGTAAGTCTTGGCTTTCTACCTGCAAAACAACAGTATCAATAAAAGTACATGGATGTTTAATATGGCAAAAAAAATTGCTAACATGCTAAGGCTGTCCTATTTTATCTGCATAGGTCAGCTCTGTATACAAGATGGTATCCAAAATATTCGGGACTGGTGCTGCCATCTCAACAGTAGTTACAGTATAGTTTTATAATGATAGGGGCAACACTAATATATCTGATGAGCAGAGACCGGAACTTAGGCAGGATGCCTTTTTTTTTTAAATGTGTCAAATCTATCTTCAATTTGAAAGTGCTGTACAAATTATACCTTTGTGATTGAAATGTCATACTTTTATGTTGCCTTTTTAAATATAAATGCCTATTTTTAGAAATAAATGCTTTTTATTGCCTTTATCTCATTATTTATCAATTATTTATTATTATTAAACATTTCCTTCAGGTACATTTTATCTCAATAACTGTTAGTCCGTGACAATGAAAGTTACTTTGCCAAATGTATATTATTGTCTATAAGTTGCAGACAATATAGTCGTCCTTCATTCAGTACATTATTTTCTTTGCAACAATGAGTACTGCTGCACAAATAAATGTATAGATAACAGAAAGCGTTTTGAATTATTGCTTGTGTTCATTTTAGACGGCAATAATGAGTATCGGTCTAACTTTGTTTTTCTTTCAGTTTTCATTACGAGGACGTTGTAGCTAGCAGCAAGATTCTAAAATTCAGTGTTACTTTACGCAGTAAATTACAAAGTTAGATTAATACTTTTGGATCTGATGTATTTTGTACTGACAGTAAAATATTCACATGCAAAATATGTGAGCAGTCAGTGAACTACGAAAAGAAGTATTTTATAACGCAACATATCGGCACAATGAAACGCAAAATTGCACTTTCTGAGGCTACTGGGAAGAAGGTTTCTTTGCTTCCAACACTAATTGCAACATTGAGTCGAAAATCCCAGTTTGCATTCGACTTATGTAGAGCTTTCCACAGTGCTGGAATCCCTTTGTGGAAATGACAGAATCCTACATTATTGCAACCTTTAAAGAAGTTGGTGAAACTTGTGGATGATGCAATACAAAGACTGGACAGTGTATCAGGGAAACGGGGTTCATTAGTTAGCGAAAAGTTTTATCGAAAAATTGTGATCTGGATAAGCTTAGAAACATTTAAAAAATTCTACAAGGTGACAATTCTGTTGCAGTTGAAATGGATCCTACAATGATGCTATGTTTTAGATTTGCTCCAATAACCTCTGTCGATGTTGAATGGTCATTTTGTCATATAAAAAATGTTATCTGACAGGAGACTCAACATGACCCCAGAGAACTCAAAAAAGCATTTGGTTGTCATATGCGACAAATAAGGCACTGCAATATGCTTGCCGGTTTAAAAAAATTCATTTTGGTGTCAATTACAACACTAGCATTTTGTTTAAAACTTTGAAGTTCTTTCAAATATGAGGATCGTGTTATTGAATAGTGTAATCTATTAAATAAATGGATTTTTCTAATTGCCTTTTATTGCCTGTTTTAGTATTTATAATGCCTTTTTTCCTGCCTATTTTAGCTATTTATAATGGCTTTTTGCCTGCCTATTTTGATGATTTATAATGCCTAAATTTCCGGTCTCTGCTGATGAGTGAGTGTTCAAAGTTTTATGCAGCTGGGTAGATGTGCTGAGATTCTACAGTATTTTTCATGATACTCTGTGTATAGTGTGTGATGATTTACGATGGATCCAAGATTAGAACAGAGAGTGTGCATCAAATTCTGTGCAAATCTCGAGGAAAATACTACGGAAACCTTCATAATAATTAAACAAGTGTTTTGAAGGCAAAGCACGAGCTGTATGTGTGTGTTTGAGTGGCATGCTCAGTTCAGGCCCAACCGTACAGCTACTCAATACAAAGCTCACACCAGTACACCTGACATTGTTGTCAAAGCTCAACACCTTTTTCATAAGGATAGGCGTAAAACCATTGAAGACCAACAAATTTAACTGATGAATTGGGCATGCATTGTGCCAAGAATTCTGACCGCTGATCAGAAGAAACAGTGTGTTGAATTTTGCACGTAGCATCAGGCCTTATCTGATGACCCACCTTCTTGTCCAGGGTCATCATCACTAGCAATGAGAGCTGGATGTACGCTTATGATCTCGAGACAAACAATCCTCCCTTTTTGAAGATTTTTAAAGAATACAATATACAATTGACTCCAATCAACAGATAAAAAATTTACTTGTTAAAAATTTGCTTGGCTCTAAAACACTAAAGACAGCATTGCAGCAAATAAAAAATCTGGAATATACCAAATAGAATGCAATAACTGCAACCAGGTGTATATAGGAAAAACTAAGAGGAATTTGGAAATGAGAACAAAAGAACATTTCAGATGTATAAAACAAACATTTAGAAAAATCAGCACTTGCCACCCATTTTGAGAAAGAAAATCACGACATTAATCTGGATCCAAAATTATTAAAGCACATATCAGGAAACCAAGAATTGTCAACGTTGGAACAGATCTTCATCTGGAAAAACAAAGAGTTTTCAATTTTGATATACCATAAGGCGATCTGTTATACATGTTCCTAAAACCACCACTAAAGCAGTCTAGAGGAGATACCAGTCCTGTGAACCAGCCTCTTGAAACCGAAATTATGTCAATATATACAGTTGATAATAGAAAGAAACAAAAGGAGATTCTAGTCGATAGTTAAGGGGAAGACGTAATAAAGCTGAATAGATTAAAGACTCAAGAATGGAAGCCTAGGCAGATTTAAATGAGTGATAAGGTTACGATTGTTGTATGTACAAAGCTCTAACGATTCCGCGGGCTGATTCCTATCTTACCATGACGTGCTCTAAAGTTGGCCAATGGAAACTGCTTCCTTCATGTCGCCCGTGCATAAACAAATGCAACGCAACACACCCTCGTCTTGAATCGAGCCGAGAGAACACACGTGCAATTCGGGATTTGTACGTAAGCTAGCGCATATACATAATTCGGCAGTTGCTAAAGGGTGACAAAGTTAAAGTGTTATAACGTTGTAGTTGAAGTTACAAAGTTACATTCTATTTAAATATTGTCGGTAGTTCTCTACAAATCTGGAAATTTGCAAATTAAGTTCAATGTTGGTTAATTCTTCGTTTGGTTCCATTCCTACAACTCACGCATACCCTGCAGATTAGGACCTCTTGCTAGAGCTAGTCCGGACACCAAACACGAGATCTTATAGGTCTTAAAGGCGACGTCTTCGACAGAGAGGAATATTTGCATCACTCTACAGTTCAGTCGAAGTCTGGTTGGTAATGGGGGAAAGCTAGCCTCCGAAACTTGTACCGGGAAAATTAAAAGTTAGTGTTGTTTAGTGTTATTAATCAACTCAAAATTCATATCTTAATACCCCTCTCGTCCTTCTTCTCTTTTTAGAGCTCTATAGAATTCTACTGACTTTATTTTCTATATCACCCAATATCTCATCTGTCTACTCCTCCATTCTTTCTCCTAATTTCTATGTCTACCATTCCTATATTTTCCACATTTTGGCTACACCACTACACCAAGTCTTTATTTCCCATTTTTCTTTGCTGATCCATAATATTCTTAAAAACAAATTGTTTTCAGAATTTGAATATTTTTTCTATTTGTTTCTAAATACGATAGCATAATTATTTTAATGGTGACACTTTCTTCCATATGTATTAATATATCTCAAATGTTAATACTTTGTGTGAACATAATCATACTTCACAACAGTAGTCCACATTTTACATATTCTTATTTTAAAAGCATAAGCAAAATGGTAGGTTTCTATCTCAATAATACTTTTTGAGATAGTGCACCTAAATAAAGTATAACAGTTCAGAAAATTCAATTTAAAGTATTTGCTTGCTTAAAATGAAATTAAACTATTAAGTTTCTTACCTAATAATACAGGGATCCAAATACCTGTGAACTGCTACACTGTGTTTTCCACTACGAACACGGAAATACACTAACAGCAGCTGATACACACAAGGTCATGAGCATCACTTGCTTTTCTCTGCTCTGCTCACAATCAGTATTGAGTTGACACGATATCGTGTGGCTGAATTATTACAAGTGTAATAATTCTAACTGAGGGTTCCAAGAAAAAACAGCAAAAAAACATATTCCTAGTGGAAGAATTAAAAATTTCAAACCCTTTTGGAACCCCCAGTTAGAAGAACTGAAAAAGCAAAGGGATATAGCTAGAAATACAGTTGAACAAACAAAAAACATATTCGATACACAAATATGGCGAAAGAAATGTGCCTCACCAAAAAAGGAAATTAATGCTGCTAAAAAGAATCACTTTAATAATTTCTTAGAAAAAATGGATTATAGGACAGATGGTAACAAATCTCATAAGTTCATAAAAAATGTCAAGGACAGGAAAGAAAACAACAGCACACCTATCATACACAACAATAAAATATTAACAAATGATGCAGCCATAGCCAAAACATTCAATAAATATTATGCTAATTCACATAAAGTAACAAGAAATAATAAAAAGGAACGTAAAGAATTTAAGAAAGATTTGAAACAAGAAAGAGAATGTGATCCTAACACTCAGTGCAATATCTTTTTTCAAAATTTTAATATGCAAGAACTGAACATTTCAATAAATAATCTAAAAAACAAAGTCTCCTGGACCAGATCACATACACCCAGAGTTCATAAAAAACCTTGGAAAAACAGCAAAACAACTCTACAATCTATCCTGGAAAACCACTGTATCTGCTGAATGACGAAAAGCAATTATTGCCCCACTCTTGAAGAAAGACAAAACAGCATCAAAAATCAAAAATTATAGACCAATAGGTCTTACTAGCATAATAGCAAAAGTGATGGAAAGAATGGTGCCAAACAGGTTAAATTGGTTTCTAGAATCACAAAATTTAATATCCCCATCTCAAGCTGGATTCAGAGAGTTCCACTCTACAAATGAACAAGTCTTACTTCTCAGTCAAGAAATCAGACTCCTTCAATAGAAAAGTAGATAATTTATCAGTTTTTATTGATTTCTAAAGTGCATATGATTCTATATGCAGAATAAAACTACTAAAGAAAGTAAAAAAAATAGGGATACAAGGTCCAATGTTTTCATGGCTATGTAATTTCCTAACACAACGCTTTATTGCAACCAGATATGGAAGAAATATATCTAAATACAAACAAGTACACCGTGGCTTACCACAAGGCGCAGTGCTCAGCACAACACTTTTTAATATATTTATTAATGATCTGCCACAACAAATACAAAAATAAGGTGTGAAGGGTGCACTATTTGCTGATGACTTAGTAATGTGGACTTCAAAACCAAAAAGCAAAAGTACAGAACTAGAAAAAACCATGCAACAATCCTTAACCAACTTACAAAGGTGCACCAAAGAAAATTTAATGACTGTGAGACAGAATATTAGAAGACCCCAAAAGAAAATCGTTTATGTGAATATTTGTTAAAAGTGTAATTTGTTTTTTGATGTTGGTATGTGTTGGTCAAATGATGAAAACGTGTTAATAATGTTCATTGTTACGAACAACTAAGTTTGCCCAAAGACGTCATAAATATTTCCATATTTGATTTTAATATATATGTATAAATATTAGAATTATATGTGTTCCATAATAAAAGTAGGGGAGGATGGTTAGGGATCGCTTCCCTAACAAGAAAGAACTATTTGATGGACGCATACGCGGATGTATACGAAATAGGCGGTGTCACGTGTGTAATCGAGGTGAAAGGACATATTTAGGTAGTGTGAACATAGAATTTTCACCAGACTTTCATCAAGCATTAGTTCCACTAAATGAAAAAGTGGAAAAGTTTTAAATCATTTAGAATGGTGCTAAGAGGAATTATTTAATGTAAAATATTGATAAAGTGTTAATAAAATAATACATTGTGGTGAAGAAACATCGTGTGATTTTTCATTCCATCCGTTACCATACCCTGAGATCACAAAGATTTCAATAGCTCAAATACACAACAAAGCATATATACAAAAACCGCACCAAATGGCTTGCCTAACGTGGAACACGAATTTTGGATGGAATGGAAATTACGGGAAATGAACTTACGCGAAATACCAAGTGACGCCATATCTTCACGCCAAAAAGAAAGACAACGCCATTAGACCATCATTTGAAATAGAATACATCAGAACATCGATGAACAGATAATCAACGCGGGAAAACACCAGAGATCGTCTAGCGAAGCCAACCGCCCAGGAGACGCACGTAACTGGACAAAACAACGAGAAAAAAGTAGGACCAAAATTTTTTATTTTTACATCCACTTTATTTTTATTTGTATGTTAATGCGAAGCAGCAAAATAGCAGGACTTTTAAGCCAAAGTGAACTGAATAAAGAAACTAAAATGTCGCAAAAAGAGAGAGCTCTAGTAACAGGAGTAGAGGAAGGGGCAGATAGGCCTAGTTATCAAATAAAACCAGAAAGCGAGGAACAGGCAGCGATAGGAAAAGACCAAAGGTTATTAATGATCATGTCTGAAAGACTAGAACAAAGTTTAGGTCAAAAAATGGAACAAAACAAGGTAGAATTAGGTCAGAAAATGGAACAAAACGTAGAATTGAGACAGAGCATAGAACAAAGTTTAGGTCAGAAAATAGAGGGAGTGAGAGAGGACTTGGAAAATAATAAAAAAGAAATAGGTCAGAAACTGGAACAGAATAAGGAAGAGATAGGTCAGAAAGTGGAGAAAGTGAGAAAGGACTTAGAACAGAAAATAGAATTAGGAAGACAGGAGTGTAAAGAAAATGTGAAAGCAATGGAAACTAATTTAAAATTAGTACATAAAAACTTAAATGAAACAAAGGAAGCCTTAGAAGCTAGGATAGAAATCATAGGAGATAGGATGAGAAAAATTGAATCGGAAATGAGAGAAAATAAGATCGTATTAGAAGAAGAAATTGCTAGATGTAGAGATGAAATAACAGAATGTAATACAAGTGTAGACTGTAAGATTACAAATGTAAAAGCAGAAATAACTGAGGAATTAAGGAAAGAGATTGAGGTAGTAAAGAAAGGCATTATTAATGAAACTGAAGAACAAATTGTAATTCCTAAAATTAAGACTATGGCTGATGTAGTACATTCGCAACAGGATGCTATAAATGATATGAAACAAAGTCACTTAGAAATAAAGAATGATTTAAAATCAATTTGTGAAGAAATGACAAAAGGAAAAGAAAGTTTGGCTAATGTAAATGATGTTGTGAATGCACTAAAAAGGCAAGATGATTTAGATGTAAGTAATGTACAAGATGAGAGTTATTTGAATAATGTACAAAATG
The DNA here is from genome assembly GCA_030765045.1 of Tenodera sinensis. Classification (NCBI taxonomy): domain Eukaryota; kingdom Metazoa; phylum Arthropoda; class Insecta; order Mantodea; family Mantidae; genus Tenodera; species Tenodera sinensis. The sequence goes on from CM060961.1 coordinate 107,947,155, forward strand.
TTGACTCACCATACAGAGAAAGAGGTTCACAATCAAACAATGACACAACACACAACACATGCTACACCAACAGCATACTACATGAAATCACACCACCTATATTTGACGAGGAGAAGGGAGACGATCCAAAACTCTTTGTTAAGGAGATGGAAGAGTATTTTAAAGTGAAAAGGATACCAAATGAGCTTAAGATGATGATAGTCAAGAAAAGCTTAAAAAAACAAGGCATTAGAATGGCTTAGGTTAACACTAGCTGGTCATGAATCGTATAGCTCATTCAGAAATCTATTCCTATCAAGGTATTGGGGCCCAGCTAAGCAAAACCAAACTAGGGTAGAGCTAGCGACAGGTAGATATGATCCAACCAAAGGGTTATCACTAGTCGATTATTTTATGAAAGTAGCCAACAAAGCAAAGCTATTAGACCCTAACCTGTCGGAAGCAGAGTTAATCACCAGCATAACAAGACATTTCCCAGACACAGTGAGAACAGGGTTAATTGTTGCGAGACCAGTAGATTTTGCAGACATGATAGAATTACTGACAGCCTTCGAAACACAAAATGGTCAGCCTAATGAGCATAGACATAGGAACAGTCACCCAAACTCACCCACCTTAAACCGGAGCACGGCTACGAACAACCAGAATGAGGGAGAAGATAGAAATATTAGGAGCACCCATGACAGGGGGAGAGGGGCACACCATTTCCCACAACCACACAATCATGGCGAAAGAATGGAGAACACAAGACAGCGGTACCACGACACAATACCAAAGGGTGAATCGAGATACAGAACGCATAGATATGATGGGGGGTGACCAGGGGACCGTACCCATCAAGTGAATCACATATGATTCTGTAGGGAATACTTAAATAGCCAAAGGTCGTCACACAATAGGGGTTCACGCCAAAGGGGCAGAAACCAATGGAACACCGACAACGTAAGACAACAGGAACAGAATGAAAATGTGCCGAATAGGACCGATGCTGCACAGAATTCAGAAACAATCACCTCTAACGCCCAGGAAAACTAAGTACAAGTCAACTTTGTGTCCCGGAAGTTGACCTGTGTGGCAGTAGGGGCAATATTGACCAACATAATATTGGTACCTTGAGGAGACAGGCAAGTGAAAGAAAGGAAATAACCAAACCACCAATGATTAGGCTGAAGGTATGGGGTATCGAATTGCCAGCAATGATTGATACAGGAGCCAGCACATCAGTAAGTGATGAACAGCTATTCCAGGAATTAATAACAAAGAGAAATGCTGAATTCTTGCCTGTGTGTGGAGTGTATTGCAGCACAGCAATTGGCAAGAAAAAGGAACATGTTAAACACCAGGTAAGGCTGGTAATAGAAATCGGAAGCTGGAAGTTCGATTTTATTGCCCTGGTAATACCTACACTAACAGCTACCCTAATCATTGGCAGTGATTTGCTTAATCTTTGGAGGTCAGTGATCAATTATGACCTACATGAATTCATTATCAAGGAAGGAACCTCAGAATGCACCGCGAAGTTCCTGGAGGAAGAAACATGCCAGGAGGAACCAGACCAGACAGGGATCCATCCGGATGAGCAGTTCTTTGTGGAGAACATCAATGTCCACGAGAATAGGTTGGTAGACCTAAGGATAAGTAAGGAGAAAACAGGTTGGACGAACGAGGAGGAAACTAATGTTTGCAGCCATTGGATCTGCACAGAAGATGAATACGTAACCTCGAACAACTACCAACCTGAACCACCACCAACAGATGAAGAAGAACCAACATTACAGCTAATCGATGACAAGGTCTGGGGAGCACATGGCATCTCTGAAGAGGAAAGGAACCAACTTAGAAAAATATTAATTAAAAACAGGAAAGTTTTTAATAAAAAGCCCGGTACATGTAATAAATATGCACATACTTTTAAAGTCAAAGATACCACCCCCTATTCACATAAATCCAGGTTCATCCCCAACTCCATCAGGGAGGAAGATGACAGAGTGATCCAGAAAATGTTGGCAGACGGAATAATAGAGCCATCGGACTCATGTTATGTGAATCCAGTGGTATGGATCCATAAGAAAGAGGGAAAATTGAGGATGACCATCGAAGCAAGAAAAATAAATATGCATACCTTGCCAGATCATTACAGGCCTAAGGGGGTAGACCAACTGATATCAAAATTGAAGGGAGGTCAACATTTTACTAGTCTTGACCTGACAGCATCATTCTGGCAAATTCCTCTTCATCCAGACGTCACGAAATATACCTGCTTCCTGCACAAAGGAAAGGTGTACCATTTTTTAAAACGTGCCTTTAGATTATCGACCAGTAGCAGTGCACTACCGAGGGCTCTAGACAAAGTTTTCGGGGATACTATCGAGGCTTTTGTAACACAATATGTTGACGATTTTTTAATATACAGCAAGAATCCCGAGTCACACTTACATCACATAGATTATGTATTGTCCAAGTTTCAGGAAAGCAACATGACCCTGAACTTGGAAAAGTGTGAATTTTTTGTAAAAGAGACAGAATTTCTAGGCCACATCATTACGCCTGATGGTATACAACCTAATCCGGAGAGAGTCAAGGCCATAGAGTGTATACCACCCCCACGTAACTTGAAACAGTTGAGAACGCATTTTACAGTACCAGTCAAAATCTGTGATCAACTACACTAAGGAATTAGTGCCCCTTAGAGAACTGTTGAGAAAGGATACTAAGTGGGAATGGAATGCCGAACACCAGGTAGCCTTTGAGAAAATCAAAGAACTTTTTAAGCACAGTATTCTCCTGGAACGACCGGATCCAAATTCACCTTTTCTAATATACACCGATGCTAGTGCGCACTCATATGGAGCAATATTGGCACAAGAAGATGCAGATGGCAACAAACATGTGATTGCCACAGCTTCTAGATTTCTAAACAAGATAGAAGCCAATGCCTGCATAACGGAATTAGAAATAGGTGCAATCCATTTTGCGTTACAAAAATTCAGGCAATATATCTACCATTATAAAATAATTATATATACTGATCACGTAAGCCTGTCCATCCAAAAATGCAAGCTAACCAACTCCAAAACCTCAAGGTACATACACGAAATAACACTGCATGACACAGAGGTCAGACATATCCCAGGCAAGGAGAACATCTTTAGTGACTTATTGTCAAGATTAAGATCGGAGAGTCACATACCCGAGACGATATACAATCCACACCATGAAATTAAAATCATGCAGATAAATAGTAAGGAAAGCAACGAAATCTTACAAGGCTTCAAAAACATGGCAAAGCTACAGCAAGAAGACCCTGAATTGAAAAGGTTATTCGACAAGGCTCCAGACATAGTACCACAATTGGAAGCCAAGATAGGGAAATTTAAGAACATCCTGTTTAAATTACATGGTCGCGACGTAAGGAAGTGGAAAATGATGGTACCAAATTCCTTACAGGACAGGGTTATTTTGGCATTCCATCACTCGATGCTTCACTCTGGTACTGAGAGAACAATGCTTGCAATTGAGTAAGTACTGTACATCAAACATCTTGGCAAGAAAGTCAGGAAGTTAATTTCCTCATGCGACCTATGTCAGAAGGCCAAGCCAATTAATGTAAGATACGATGTCGTTCCACAATCCATCATGAGAAACGAGAAAAATGCATTGGTGTGCATCGACGAACATGGCGAGCTACCAAGGGGGAAAGATGGAAACAGATACATCTTTGTCATGTTTGATGTTTTCACAAAATTCACTAAGATATACCCCATTAGGAACATTAAAAGTAGAACTTGCCTAAATAAAATCATCAAGGACTACATCCCAAAATATGGGAATACAAAAACTATACTATCAGATAATGCAGCAATGCATAAAAGTAAATTATTCCAGGACACCTTAAGAACATTAGGAATAAAATTATACTATTCCTCAACTTATTATCCTCAAGGAAACCCGACAGAAAGAACAATGAGGGATATAAGTATATATTTCCGCCTACTTTGCCACAAAGACCACACTTCCTGGACGGAAAAATCCGGGTACATAGAGGAGGTGATTAACCATTCGGTGAACCCCACGACCAAGTTCGCCCCAATCGAATTGATGACCAACACAAAACCCAAAAGGTTGACAATTGACATTGACACTACGATGGCTGCTCAAAGGGAATTGACAGAGAAGGAAAAATGTCAATTGGCATTCAGAAGGTTACAGCGAAAGGCAGAAAAAGGGAGGAACAAGGTAAAAAGATTTATTAGGAAATGGTCCTCACAAATTGGAGAAAAGGTGCTCTTAAGAAGCCACAAAGCATCCAAGGCATCTGAGAAAAGATCTGGAAAGATGGAACTACTGTACACTGGACCACTGGTCATAACAGAACAGCTGGGTGACCACACGTATGAGCTACAGAATACAAATGGCAAGTTGGTAGGAAGATACCATAAAAATAAATTAAAACCATACAAAGAAAGGACCAAATAGTCTTTGCCAAAAAATATGTAAGGCAGGAATAGTAGAGATGATGGAAAATAATTTTTAATGGGTTACTTATAGAAGATTATGTTCAGATTGGAAAATACAACAAGAAAGAAAACCAACATAGTCATTGGCTATATTGACCACCAAGAGCATTGTCAACAAAGACAGAAGAGTACACTGATTGTCTTTAAAGAAGCGAATAGCGACGGAAAATAATGTGTTTTTGACATAAGGATGTCAGGGACAAAAATAAAAAGGAATCAATTGTGATGACAAAGATAAAATACTTTTGACACAAAGGTGTCGAGGGTGAATTGAGAAGAAAAATAATACAATTGCAGAATAATTATAAGTATAGAAGTTTTCTCTTATAGAGATAAGAGACAAAGAGGTGACAATTAGTGAAGTAAGAAAAACCATAGTCAGAAAAGCAATGCCCATGAATTAAGATGGATATAGCCAATTCTAAGCTTGAAGAAATGTTGAACCAAACAATAATGAATAAGAACCCAATTAAAAAAAAATGATACCATTAGTAACATCAGAGTTTAAGAATTGACTCAATGACCTGCCTATACATAATAAGCTTACAAGGCAAAGAAGGCAAAGAACTGAATAAAATGTTGCCATAAATATGATCATAATCATTAGCTCAAGATTAGTATCCTGTTTTTCTCTCCTCATAACAAGGAACATAAGTCAAAAGCCACACAATAAACCATGACACACTTAAATTATATTTGTGTCAATGTCAAATGTAAAATCTTAGGAATATGTGTTGTATAATAACTGAATATGTGTTGTATAATAACTGAATAAGTGATGTATAATAACTGAACATGTATTGTGTAGTAACTGAATATGTGAAATTTATAAAGACATGCTGTGTCATGCCAAAACAAAAGATAAAAACAAACAGCGAAGAAGACTGTAAAGAAAAAAAAAAAGATATTGTACAAAGTGATTGTATCAGAGGAATAGGGAGAAGTATTGTATTGTGTTTCAAGATTGTAAATATAGGTGACAACTTGAAAAACAGAACAAGGGGCATGTGAGACAGAATATTAGAAGACCCCAAAAGAAAATCGTTTATGTGAATATTTGTTAAAAGTGTAATTTGTTTTTTGATGTTGGTATGTGTTGGTCAATAGACAAAAACGTGTTAATAATGTTCATTGTTACGAACAACTAAGTTTGCCCAAAGACGTCATAAATATTTCCATATTTGATTTTAATATATATGTATAAATATTAGAATTATATGTGTTCCATAATAAAAGTAGGGGAGGATGGTTAGGGATCGCTTCCCTAACAAGAAAGAACTACTTGATGGACGCATACGCGGATGTATACGAAAAAGGCGGTGTCACGTGAGGACGCCATAATCTACCCACTCGCGTGTGTGTAATCGAGGTGAAAGGACATATTTAGGTAGTGTGAACATAGAATTTTCACCAGGCTTTCATCAAGCATTAGTTCCACTTAATGAAAAAGTGGAAACATTTTAAATCATTTAGAATGGTGCTAAGAGGAATTATTTAATATAAAATATCGATAAAGTGTTAATAAAATAATACATTGTGGTGAAGAAACATTGTGTGATTTTTCATTCCATCCGTTACCACATCCTGACATCACAAAGATCTCAATAGCTCAAAGACACAATGAAGCATATATACAAAAACCGCACCAACTATTAATACAACAAAATCAAACTACCAAATCTTTTCACTAAGAAAAAAACCACTAAAAATAAAACTAAATTTTGAGGGTCAACAATTACCAGAAACAAAGGAAGCAAAGTATTTAGGAGTTACATTTGATACCAAACTTACATGGGCCAAATAGAAAATGTAATGCAAAGAGCAGAGAGGTGCCTTTCACTGTTAAAACATCTAACAGGAATGAAGTGGGGATGTTCCAGAGCAACTCTTAACTCTTAACACAACATACAATGTATATATAAAGCCATTATTTACTTACTGCAGCAAAGTTCTTGTAACAGCAAACACAAAAAAAATTCAAATCTTTCAAAACCAAAGTCTGAGATTAATTAGAGGTGCTATCAAAACCACACCAATAGCAGCTATGGAAATACTAACCAACCAATACCCCATTAAATATGAAATAGAAAACGCGGCTCTTATTCAACACGAAAAGTTGATCAGACTCCCATTCAATACATGGCACAAGAAAAATTTTACACATACACTAAAGACTCAGGAGAGCTTTCCTTCCAAAATTCAAGACATCAAGAAGAATGTACACCTTCCTAATTCAAAGGAAAACTTCATATCTAGAGTCAATCCGACACATACATTAGACATCACATATTATTTACACCTGACAGAAGAAGTTAAGAAAAGTGATACTCCAACTAGTGTTCTAAAATTATTGGCGTTAGAGGCAATCCATACTAGATTTCCAGAACACGAATGGCTCCATATTTATACTGATGGATCATTGATATCAAACCAAGATGCAGCAGGTGCTGGAGTCACATGTCACCTCTTTTCCTATTACAAATCTTTAAGTTATGGAACTACAAACTTTGATGGAGAAATTGAAGCAATTCGAATGGCCCTACAAAATCTTTTGTACAGAATTTCACATTTTCAGCAAGCAGTTATTCTCTCAGATTCCAGGGCAGCAATTATAGCAATTACTTCCAAGTTGTCACCAAAAAACCAAACAATTATAGAATGTTGGAAAATCCTTACCCATCTAACAGCACTTCAAAAACACCTAGTCTTCCAATGGATACCAGCTCACTGTGGACTGAGTGGTAATGAGAAAGCTGATTTTCTTGCAAAAAAGGGTACCAGCGGTGTACAAAAATCTATAGTTAATCTACCATTTTATGCAGCTAAAAGATTAGTCAACTCTGAATTCAAAAAAATTAGTGCAAAATATTACTAATGAAAAATCAAAGAATAAAAGATGGGAACTACCAAACATTCAAACAGTAATTCCCGAGTATCCTCGAAAAACAGCAGTTGCAACCTTCAGGTTAATTACAGGACATGATTGTCTGGCAAAACATTTAAACAGAATTGGGATATATTCTTCACCACTCTGTCCTCTATGTGATCTGAAAGAGGAAATGGATCGAGGCCACCTTCAAATATGCCCGGCCACTTCTAGTGCCCCATCCATCAGTGAAAAATATTGGAGAGCAAGAGGATTAATGACTTCATTGTCAGAAATCCAGCATTAGCTAACAACAACATTATTACCAGTGTGCTTTATTATTTGGTCCTGTACTTAGTCCTCAACATCCTGGCTCAACATTTGTTTTCTACTGCACAGCGTGTATTTATGATTTTTTTGAGTCAACAGTTGTCGCCCATACATAAGTGAATACAATTTTGCATCCTTTTTTTAAGAGGATTAACTGACAGGGAGCGTGATGTTGCCCTTTTTCAACAAGACTCTGCAACAGCTCACGCAGCCAATCTTTCAATGAGCATTGAAAGTGTGTTTCAGGACAGAATTATTAGTCGAAATTTATGGTCCCCTTGGTCCCCTGACCTAACCCCTGCAATTTCTATCTCTAGGGTAACTTAAAGCATAAAGTGAACAAGACAAACCCACACATCCTGGAAGAATTAAAATAAAATATCCGTTAGGATATTAGGTTGTCACAGTAGCTTAATGGTTAGAGCACCCGCCTAGTAAGCAGAGGGTCTATGGTTCAAATCCCAGCTGTGGCATTGAATTTTTAAGTTCCAGTTCTACCTCTCAAATATCTGTTAGGAAATTGCCAGCATTCCTCAATGTGAGCTACGGCGAGTGATGGACTACTAAAAACTATTTTGTTGTTTAACGACGCTGTCAATTGCCAGGATCACATAAGCGTCGCCGGTGTGCCGGAATTTTGTCCCGCAGGAGTTCTTTTACATGCCAGTAAATCTACTGACATGGAGCTGTCATTTTTAAGCACACTTAAAAACCATTGGTCTGGGCCGGGTTTGAACCCGCGACTTTGGGATCAGTAGGCCAGCGTCTAACCAACTGAGCCACCCAGACTGACGGCGAGTGATGGATGATTTCCTAAAGAGGTGCCAAAAATGTATGGATAACGATGGTGGCCAGTTTCAGCATCTGCTATAATTATATTGGTAAGTAAAGCCTTTAAAAGTAATTTTAAAAATTGTATGGTTTTATCCACGCTGTTCTATGACAGTGGCAGTCGGAGGCAAGCGCAGAGGACCTGTACAGGCAAAACATAGTGCAGCCAGTTCACAGTCTTTTGGATCACCCGTTACTTGTGAAATCCTTTGAGGGTGTATAAAAAGTACTAAATGATGCAAACTTCCTAACACAATTTTTCAAAGCAGAGATGATTAACATTTACCTGTTCTTCCTTTTTGATTGCTCCATGGATTCTTATTCATAACTACATCTCCTGCAGTGACTTTCCCTGGAGGTTTATTTGGATGATAGGGAATCCCTGTTTTGTGCATCAGGTCCCAATTACCAGCTGCCTCACTGTCCTTGTTTGCTACATTGCATGATGGATCCAGTACTCGTACTGCAACAACCATACCATAGTTTCATGTATCTTCAGCACTCAATGTGACAGTTAACAGAAGGCATCTTTCTTGGAAGTGTTGAAAACAGTGTTGTAATCAAATTCAAAGGTAAGCCGATGCTCCTCATTTATTGTAACATTCTTAGCACTTGGCAAATAAACAGGCAAATAACCTAGGAAAACCATGTTCTTATGATATACAAAATTTTTTCTAAGCTTTGAAGTCCGAAACAACTACATGTGAAATTGTACTGTTACTTACTGTTTTTTATTTCATTTTCATAATACCGCATGATTCCCTCCAGGGGTTTGCCTGAAGGATGAAGTACACAATTTTTCAAGGTTATCACCTTGTACTTTACATCCATACTATGGAACTCCCCTTCCACAGTTTCAAGTTCTGTTTCAATAAACAAATGCTGTCCCTTTTGGTATTTTTCCGACATCTTGGTTCTGTAACAGAAAAGCAACTTATTAATGTCTGGTACCAGGAGGAGTTCAATACATTTAATATCAAGTATTTGCTGCAATTCAACAAATACAATAAATATTCAGAGGCTAAACTTCACTTATCTTTGGTAATTGTGAATTATTTCTAGTGACTAGAACAGGTTTATGAGTCGATCACTCACATGCTCAGTAGCAATGTTTATTATAGTCATCATTATGACCCTAGGTGACAGACTTTTACCTATCATATTACCAACTACTGAAAGCAAAACAAATTTGTTGACTAATCAATTGGCAGTATTTCAAAATTCATTAAGTGATCCTTATTCTTTAAAATAAACATTTTTCTCAAATTTATGGGTCCATTATTTCATCCTTGAAATAATAAAAATTTGTAAAAGTTTTGAAAGAACATGGAATAATATTGGTTCCTCAAAATAAATATAACAAAAATTTTATTCAGCTTTTCTACAAAGGATAAAATTTGAAATTGTACAAAATCTGACATTTACCAATTTAGCCATTTGGAATGTGACAGCGTTTATATTGGTAAACTAAAATGTGATTTAGAAACCAGGATAAATAACATTTTAGAAATATTAAGTATAGACAGACTGATAAATCATTGAGGCGGATCATTTTTGGCCATTTAATCATGAAATAAATCCACATGTTAAATTATTAAAACAATTAAATAGATCGATAGATTTGATGGTTTGGGAAAATATATTCATTTTGAAGAATAAGGAAGGCAGTGCCGTGGCCGAGCGGTTAGAGCATTCACCTACCACCTAGGCGGCCTGGATTCCATCCCAGGGACCTGCATATGGTATTCATGGTGGACGAAGTGGCGTCAGAGTAGGTTTTTCCAGATTCTCCAGTTTCCCCTGCCACTCATTCCACCAACTGCCCCATTATCACCTTTCCAGTAATCCATTTCGCCTGCATTTCATATCATCCTCTTCCTCACTCTCATACCTGGTGCTTGGCTGACCAACCACTTCCAGGACTTCACTCTATCTGGTCTATAGGTTTTTGTGCTTCCTGACAGGCATCTGACCCAATGCACTGGCTTGTAAGTGCTACATAAGGGGAGGGTAAAGAGGAAAGAACAAGGATACCATTATGAACCTTGGAATATTGCCAACTAATTCTGTTAACAAATGTTTTGCTTTCAGTAGTTGCTGCAATTACAGTTCAAATTGTCTGCTCTTAACTTCCGGTTCTCTACTCTTATAGTGATCATAATCACATTCTGGATTTCCTCCACGTTTCTATTAATCTCTTCTTCGTCATAAATGCCACAGTAAAAGAAAACTAAAGATGCAATATATGGTATTTTAAAAACTAATTTTCAAAGAATTTATAATTATAAATGAAGTTCTGTTATGAATATTATTTATATTTCAGGTTTTTGTTTTTTAGTCAAGCATCTGTTTGTTTCTATCACTTCAAACTCGTCTATAATTCTATAAAAGTCAGAAATTGCCCATAGACTATTTCAGTGCATCCATCGAGATATCTCTCCGATTTAAAGGACGACATACAGGGCAGCTCAGAATAACACTGAATAATTTTAAGGCATGATTCAGGAGTTATAATGAAGAATATTCTTTATCAGGAATGTATGTCCATAACATCTTGTTATTGAGCTATAGGGCATTAAAATTTTTGAAACACTGTGTTGGGTTAGATGAAATCCTGCCAAGCAGGTCACTGTTTTTTACTACAAGACATTAGGAGAGTTTTCATTTCTTGAGCAATGCACTTGTTTTTGGAAAGTTCCTGTTTCTTGCAATCGATGTATGGCAGTAAAGGTGCCATGATGAGGCAAACGTCTTCTTGGGTAAAGCTCAGCATAAAGGTCTCATGGCCCTTTCATATTTTCCCAGGCAGCATCATAAACGTAATGCATCTCTGCTAGTTCTCCTAAGAAAGGTAGAACATTTTTGTGCATTGTAAAGCTGAGAGTCCTTCCAGTAAATGAAGCAGTAGATGCTGATAGAGACTAACAACCAGAACCAAAAGGTCACAAAGCTCTATATAATATGTGATGGAATCCCTCATCGTTTAATGATAATGTAACAATGTTGACACAGAATACAAGTAATATTCCAAAATGCAAAGAAAACACAACATAAGTGATATTCCAATGCCAAAGCGGGAACCAGGATCTATGTGGCAGAATTTCATCTAACCCGACGCAGAGATTGAAAAAGTTAATGCACTCTAGCTCAATAACAAGTCATTTCCAGACATACATTCACTATAAGAAAATACTGAAATGGAATCCCTTAATCACGGTTTAAAATTACTCTATTATTCTGATTCATCCTGTATATTGTCACTCCAATAGAAATTATGAAAGTGCACAGAGCTTTCTAATATACCTGGGTCTGAGCAATTTTTGTTACATATTGAGACAGAATACTAGAAGACCCCAAAAGAAAATCGTTCATGTGAATGTTTGTTAAAAGTGTAATTTGTTCTTTGATGTTGGTATGATTTGGTTAAATGGCGAAAACGTGTTAAAAATGTTCATTGTTACGAACAACTAAGTTTGCCCAAAGACGTCATAAATCTTTCCATATTTGATTTTAATATATATGTATAAATATTAGAATTATATGTGTTCCATAATAAAAGTAGGGGAGGATGGTTAGGGACCGCTTCCCTAACAAGAAAGAACTATTTGATGGACGCATACGCGGATGTATACGAAATAGGCGGTGTCACGTGAGGTGATGCCATAAACTCTCACTCGCGTGTGTGTAAGCGAAGTGAAAGGACATATTTAGGTAGTGTGAACATAGAATTTTCACCAGACTTTCATCAAGCATTGGTTCCACTAAGTGAGAAAGTGGAAGCGTTTTAAATCATTTAGAATGGTGCTGAGAGGAATTACTTAATGTAAAGTATCGATGAAGTGTTAATAAAATAATACATTGTGGTGAAGAAACATTGTGTGATTTTTCATTCCATCCGTTACCAAGCCCTGAGATCACAAAGATCTCAATAGCACGAAGACACAACGTTATTAATAATTGCAAAAACTGCACCAATATTAAACAGTTTAATTGAAAATAACACTAGTTCCACGTCACAAAATGCCTTAGAATAATAAAATGTAATAATTTCAAGTCTGAAATGCATGCAAGACTACTTTCCCAAAAATGTACACAGATCCACAGCTTTACCATTGGAATGACATTACCATTCTACCCTGTTTACTGTGTCCTACATAATATTTGATCTTACCTTTAAATGTTTGCTGATACAGTATGCTTAACCCTTTAATCTTGTTTTGCAGGTTTTGCTGCTGGAGTTGAATCAGACAGGAATGCTTGATAAATGTACAAGAAAAGGATTACATGAAGGATCACTACAGTGATTCCAGCAGCCCAAACGTTGCTTGACACTGGTGACAGTCTTAGAATACCTGAAAAAAATATTAAAGTTTATAACAACTATAAATGTACTGATAAATTGTCACGTGCTTACACACTAGGAATGACTGCAATTAAAACAATAGGATAAAGTATAAACATAAGAAACCAAAATTGAGAAAAATTGAAACAAACATCTTCTGTATTTACATGCATAATTTACAGAACCATAATTAGACAGTTCCACTTTCACATTTGGAGATTACATGAGTCCATAATGATATACATTATAAAACACCAAAATCAACGAATATATATATATATATATATATATATATATATATATATATATATATATATATATATATATATATATATTAAAGGTCTGCACGGGCTGACATTCCTATGTTCAGCCTGGACAGGCCTCAATCAAACTCAAGCCCAGCCCCAGGAGAGATTATAATGTATCACTCAACCTGGGCCTGTTTGTGTAATGTTATTTTAAACAAAATTATTTTGGAATTATTATTATTATTATTATTATTATTATGGATGCCACGCAAGCACAAAACAAAGGACTGTTGGGGCTAAGCTACTTCACATCACATGCTGGACCAGCAAGCAGGCAAAGGCATTCAAGGTCAGGCTACCTCACACGTCTGTTAGTGTGTATATGACTAAAAACAATAGAAATAGCAACACAATCTCCGGAATCTTTGACAAAGATCTGGCTGCATCACTAGTGGTGTGTTTGTGGAACTCGAGAAAGGTCTGCGTGATGTAATCCCCCCTATATTAGGAGGTAAGGGAGCAACAGAGAGAAGATTAACGTTACAGACATGAGCCATTCAGTGTGTTAGTAAGTGCAACACAGCTGTGTGTGTGTGTCATTGTGATAAATACATTGATCATTGTGAAGAAGATCTGACAAGTGTCGAGTGATTGCCCCATCATAGTGCATAAGAGACAGAGAAAGTGAAGAAAGATACTGAAGGACAGATGGATTACGAGAAGTAAAAGTTGTGATAGCATGAAAGACTGTAGACTGTGTTAATTACAAAAATAAAACTATATGTGATACAATTTTAGAAGACAAAGTGATAGAAAAGTAACCGGAATGATTTTGCAAGTTTGTCACATGGTGTTAGAAGTGGTATTCGTCGAACTGCTGTTTTGTCACATTATATGTGAAATGTGTCAGCAGAATAATCATATAGAATTTCTAATAAAGAAATGCTGCGGTAATTGTGCTATTCTCAGAATTTCAACATCAGTGACCAAAAACATTATAAATTATTTTGTACCTCTTAATTATCAACCCTGGCCTGGCCTGAGTCCGACAAACATCTTGCAAATTAGACCTGAACCCAGCCTGCAGGTCGAGCAAGATCTAGACCTGAGGGCTTGGCTCGAGCCCCCGCAGACCGCTAATAAGCATATATATATTTCTTTTTGCTGACCCCGTAGCGCAGTTGGTAGAGCACCTGCCAGCTGTGCAAGGGGTCCCGGGATCAATTCCTGGCAGGGGGGGGGGGGGGGGTTGGAATTTTTCTCCAGCCAAGATTATTCCTCATCCTTCCCTGAGTCTGGAAGTATAATGGCAGCGCCATGACTGAGTGGTTAGACCGCTCGCCTGCCACCTACGTGGGACCTGCATGTGGTATTCGTGGTGGACGAAGCGGTGTCTGAGCAGTTTTTCTCTGGGTTCTCTGGTTTCCTCCGCCATTCATTCCACAAATTGCTCCATTATCACCCTTTCAATCATCCATTCTGCCTGCATTTCATATCATCCTCTTCCTTACTATCACACCAGGTGCTTTCAAGTCTTCACTCTAGTCCAGAGGTCACTCTGCTCCCCGATAGGCGTCTGACCCTGTGCACTGGCTTGTAAGTCCTACATAAGGGGAGGGTAATCAGGGAAAGAAGAAGAAAGTATCCTAAATCTGCTTCTATAGAGCACGGTTGTTAGGTCTACTGATTTTGCAGATCTGCTGCTTTTTTGCAAATCTATTCTCTACTGCTAAAAATTGAACGTACTTCAAAATCTGACTTTTTATGTATTTTCCACTTTCAAACACTATTTTCCTTAACATCATATAATTCACTTTTCTGAAAAAGATTTTCAGGCAAGGCATTTCCCCTGTGTATAAAAACAAGAGATTAATATGATTAACCTGTGTACAGAAACGGCATACCACATATTGTTTCTGCATTGCTAACTATTCTTGACTGCTACATTAAACCTGAACGTTTGAATTCCACTGAAATAGATAATTGAATACAGGGATCCAAAAGTATTTCTTCCTGTGGAAAACATGTATTTTGGTGACAAAGTTCAAATGTCTCTGACAAAATCATTCCTTCCTGACAAATATGTACAACTTTTCAAATCACGCTATGTTGATTTTTATGTTGAGTCAGTTCACAACATGCAAGTTATTTTTCATTAAGTAATCCTCTTCTTCCAATTTGGAAGTGTTAGAATCAGCTAAAATCAAAACAGTTCAGTCAATTGTACCACTTGCTTCTAGGTTTCCTAAGTTGGTGAAAGAAGAAATCCAACAAACAGATACAGAATGGAGGCTATTGCACAATGCTGACATTGCATGTGGCAGTAATTCTACAGCCCAAGAATTTTGGAGCAAATATATTATTATTCATGTCATAAATATGTATACACTAAGCAAAACTGCCGGTTAAAAAAATCTACTGTTTTCTCCAGCTTTTTTTTCTAATCAAATCTTCTGCTTTTACTTCAGCAGACATGGCAACACTGCTGGAGAGATATGTCACCACTTTGCAGTCCTGTAACTCAACCTGCCATCCGCTTTTATTAAGTTTTCTTTTACAGCAAAATCATGGTATGCCACGGGTAAATAATGCCATGTTTACAATATTGAGCATGTGAGGCTGGGAGAATCAATCTAAATAAGTGAAATTTGCTAGTTTTGCAAGATTTTAGGTTCTTTTTCCTTCTTCCCTTTCAAGAAATGCTAAAAATAATAGTCATTTAATAGAGAAGTACAGCTGAGTAAATGGATGTAGAAGCTGTGACAATAAGGTGTACAGCGTTACAAGAAATTATCTAGATGAGAAAAATTAAAAGCTAATTAATGTAAGCTTATGAAACAAATAAACCTTACGTCCCGTGAATCAGAAACCTAAGCTTATACATGGTGTTCACTTTTATTTGTACCTTTGCTTTCCAATTTGTCACTCTTTCAAGCGAGTCTATGGTTACCTAGAAATGCACTCCCGTTTTGCGCCATCTGACGATATATAGTTGTGGTATTTCTACCAGCATCAGCAGCTGACTCTATGGTTGGCATCATGTGCATTTTTTTAGAGTATTTTCCACTTGGAGTTGCCCCCTAGGGACTCTTGGTGGAATTCATACAACTATAACATGAGTATTCTTTGAACCGCATTATATAGAACCAAGTCTTCCAAGCTTTGAGTACTATGCAACATTGTTATTAGTCGAGGGCAATATGAAGTTGACAATATACCACTGCCTCTATATGTTGGAATGCTAATTTTGAACTGGATTGCTGAAGGAAGAGGGATATTAGTATAATATGAACTGTGGCATTGATTTTCTGGAACTCCTACATATTCCACCTTGCAGAATTCTAAAATAATTGTTAAATGGTAACCACAACTATTTTATGGTACTTTATTATGGTATGCCATGCATAAATGACATACAGGTATTTTGTATCTCTGAGATGCCTAACCAAAAATAACTATTCCTTACTTTCAAAAAATGTCTCAGTGTGGAACATCAAATGCTTAATTTAAAACACCCCACTGAAACAATGCTGAAGCTTTTCATATTTTTTCATGTATGGCTGTTTTACCTAAGGAAATCTAGTCCATCAAGTTTGCTATGTAACACATTCATTGAAATCTCTCCACTTTAAGACATTAAATGTGTTTAAAACTTTACTGACAACCAAACCACTGCCCTAAAATGTCCTTTATTTCTCAATTTCATGACAGAAAGTATTTCTACAAACCGCCAGAAGAAACTAGTGTTGTGCGCTCTATGGAAAACTTTGTGAAATGCCAAGCATGGCTCAATAACTAAACTAAGCACTCATGCAACATTTGACCTGGGTGCAATATCTGTTTTCTTAAGCTGGTTTCAACTAAAGGCTTGCCAGACAGCAATGACGCCATGTGTGACCATTGAAGGAACAAATAAAAATGAACACCCAGTTTAAACAGTCAATCATAAGCATTCCTTCCACTTCGTTAAAGAACACACACTTGCTTCACTCATGTTCTTTAGTGTAACCATTGCTTGCTAATTAATGTAAGCTTATATTAAATAAATAAAGAAGATAAAAGAAATAAGAGAAGAAACTCTATCCTCAACTCCCATGAATCTAAGTTTATAAAAGTGGTATAGCATAAGCATTGTTAAATAGCACACAAAAGCCAGCTTGGATGTTTTGATAGTGTAATGTTGACAGAGTTTGTTAGTTTAAAAACAATTTTGTTGTTTAATAACACTGTCAATTGTCAGGATCACATCAGCGCCACCAGTGTGCCAGAATGTTGTCCTACAGGAGTTCTTTTACATGTCAGTAAATCTGACATGGAGCTGTCGTTTTTAAGCACACTTAAAAACCATCGGTCTGGGCCAGCTTTGAACCTGCAACCTTGGTATCAGTAGGCCAGCATCTAACCAGACAGACATTGTGTTAGTCTGAAGTTGGCAGCAGTGTTGGTGGATTGACACAAACTACTAATATGTATATTGCTATAAACAACCTAATACTGCATAGAAGAAAGCCTCCCATGGGGTACAGAAGCTTGTCGCATTTGACTGCAGCTATATAAGTTGCAAGATATGTCTTAAATAAAAAAAGCCTATAATTCTATTGGCAAAAAAGGAATATTTCTACAGTATAAAACAGTCGTAATATTTGCATTTTACTAAATTTTGTATAATTTGAATTTAAAAGTAGTGGATTAAAAACCCTAATACCTTGACAAACCACCTTCATGTTGTTGTTAGCTAATGCTGGATTTCTGACAATAAAGTCATTAATCCTCTTGCTCTCCAATATTTAATATATTGATAGAGCAATAGCAGTATAGTAACCGATTTTTAGAGAGCATGTAAAATATGCTACACCAGGCAGGTCTTAAAATGAACAGCAGCACTACTTTACTACTACATTTACTGCATTCTTTTACTTTACTTTTATGTTTGGACTTGTGTACATACACTGTATATGGCTAAGATAATATGATGGGTAATGTTGCTGCAAAACGGTCCAAGGGCCACGTAACATCAGGCAGGCAATGTATGGGAAATAGTAATAGCAGCAATGTAACATTACTTGCACAACGTTGGAAGTGTATAGTTGGCAAAATGTTTAAGTTACATATATGTGAAGAAAGTGGCATTCATTTTATCACTTGATATGGCAATTGGTAACCTTTAAATATGAATTCATGATTTCATGTAATTCTGCAGTAGCTACCTTTATCATCTTAAAGTGTAAATATAGCTCCAAATAAATGTTTATTAATCAAATCTGTTCTATTTTTACTTTCTCTACTATGTTTACTAAAGTAGAGCAAGTATTGTATTCCACCCAAAATTTTGTTGTAGAGATTTCACCAGAAATATAAGTTTTGAGGCCCCCTGAATAAAAAAAAAAGCCTTTTTAGAAAAAATTCAGTGTGTTTGTGTGCGTCAGTAGATGGCATAGCTCAAAAACGAAAAGTTGGTTAAAAACCATAGTTGGTATTTAAGTTTAATGTCTTTCAAGGATGCAACACAAAGATTTTAAAGAAAATTCCTCTGCCCCAAACTACCCTTCACATGGACAATTTTTCGAAAATTTTGATTTTCTTGAAAATGGCTCTAACAATTATGATTAAAATGCCATATATTTGAGATATTTTTTATGATAAATGAAATGTATATCTTGAATTTTCTGGCTGTAGCCTACGAAGTCCTATTTACTCTGGATCACATTGGATGGTGTGACCGTAGTACTCTGCTACTCTCAGCAGCTGATACGGAGCTGTTTGGATCTCGAGGCGTCAAATTGTCAAAGCTTTGAACAAAACGTCTGGAAGATTTTCCACTACACCACAGCCCGCAAGCCTGGATAATCATTCTGTATTTATGACACCAGCCACGAAAGCCTACACAATTTTATTCACAATAATTGGTTACAATTCATGTACATACACGGCTTGTGTATGTGACTGCCTAAGTTCTGACATCACTCGCTTGTTCCCCACCACTCCAGTCACTTCTCCTTAATTTCTCCTCTCACGCATGTGCAGTGTCACCACCGCCTGGACAAACTACATTGTTTACTATTGGCGATGTATTATTTCCAATGGCAGGCCTAGAGTTGCGAGTTTCACTTTTTATTACAATCCATATTATGTTATTCTTCTTTGAAGAGTTAAGAATCTGTGCATCACAGTAATCATTTTTTGCAGCCTTTATTACACTATTAAAACTTTATTTAAAGCACCACCATAAATACAGTTTTTTCTGCAATAAATATCTGCAACAGTATGGTTTGAGAGATAAAGCATTTTTGTTGCCTATGAACTAGCATGCATTTTTATTCACCTCCACAATGAAAGAATTCCTTAATACCGAATCTCCTATTTTGCCTTATTGACCCTTGTGTTTCCTATCCCTTTTAGATTTTTAAAAATACAATTTCCATATTGTACCCAAAAATTTGATTGGCAAGTTACCTCAATAAATGAATTATTTTTTGCAGAAAAGACATAAGAAGTCACTGTGTGAGCACAGAATCTAATAACAAAGCAAAGCAAAAAGCCAAGGGTACAAATAAAAGGTGGCCTCATTGAGCTTTGTGTTTGTCTTCAGTGTTTAACCCTATGAAGTAAGTAAACATATGCTTCACTTCCGCTGTGCAGCTAATTGCTGCAATGAAAGTATGCATTCAAGTGTCGCCACTTTCCTAACGCAGTATTGGTATCTTTGTTTCTTTGGCTGGCAATGCTCCAAGCACCCATGCCACACCCTCACCCTCTGTAGCAGAAGACAGTATCCAGTTGGAGGAGCTAGGCTGGTATTCTACAGAAACCCCCCCCCCCCCTCTGCTACACTTTGTATCTTAGGACCTGTCAATTCCTCTGCATCTGTAGAGAATCTGGGAAATCACATTGGGCTAAAGTGGTGACAAGTACTAAAATTTGTCTACATAACTTCCATTAGACTTTGTTTTTTGCCCACATATAGCATTACACTGCACCCATTTATTGCACAACCAGTAGCAACACATGTAATTAACCATAATCTGAAAATCTGAATACAGGATATAGTAGTTATGTGTATAGTTATAGAGGTTATCCTGTAGAACAGCGGCGCCATGTGGTCAGCAGGCAGCTGTGTTGTGACTGAAGAGTGGTGTTATCAGCTACCTGTCCTTTAACACGTTGGTGACGTATATGTCGCCAATGCCGGAAGTATGTAATCTACGGAAGCACGTTAATGTTGTTCCTACTCTTAAAGTTATTATTGTTTTGTAATTAAGTGATGTGATGTAAGTTCTTGTGCGGTACGGTTGTGGCTTTAATCTGTATTCTACATACCTTAAAAAATGAAAAATTGGACTGAGGAAGAGATATTGTCGCCTTTTAGCGAGTTGTATAATGTCAGGTTGGCAAAACATTTGTGCATTGCAGTGCTATGTTCTTCCGTTGTATGTCCGTGACACACTACAACTGTCAGTGAACCATGTGACGCTGCTCATCTACAGCTTTACTGTTATAGATATATTTGGGATAAAGCAGTAATGCAGCCTACATTGCGTATTTGGGTCAACACTCATCACTAATTGCACACATGTAGCATTATAATGATGCACTCTTTTACTGCACAACTTATGGTAGCTAATATACATGTAACTGACAATAACTCACACTTCACACTAGGGATATGATAGTTACATTTATACATGTAGTTATATACAAATGATTGAAAAAGGAAGTTGCTCAAAGGGACGACCGATGGCCCCTACAACTTAAATGGGGCAACATGATCTTCTTTAACCACTACTTATCAACTTTGAATAACTTTGCACCCACACAGGATTCGCCACCATAACTATTTCTGACGAAACAGCATTTTTAGCAGATATACAATGTTCCCGATGACCATATAATCTGAAATAATTGTGTTACAAATGACGGCCTCTTCATAAACGTCCCTTTGACTTTATTTTTAACCCCTCCCCAATCTCATTACTAAAAAATGATATTTTGACGTTTAACGACGCTGTCAATTATTAGGATCACATCAGCGTTGCCGGTGTGCCGGAATTTCGTCCCACAGTTCTTTTACATGCCAGTAAATCTACTGACATGGAGCTGTCGTTTTTAAGCACACTTAAAATCCATCAGTCTGGGCCGGATTTGAACCCGCGACTTTGGGATCAGTAGGCCAACGTCTAACCAACTGAGCAACCCAACTGACTAGTCTCATGACTTCTCACCACCTGCCACCGTTTCAGTTTTGCTCCTTATTTAAACTTACAATAGTCTAAGTTGACAATCTCCAACTGTGTTTGGTACTTGCTAGGCTACTACTGCACTCTGCATATTTAATGCTAAATACTGACAAAATTTAACGAGAGTACCAGGCTTGTGAACTCCAATGCAGCAATATTAAAATACATTGTTTGCATCATTCTTTTTCACTTATCCGTTGTTTGCAAAGATTTTTACCTTCACATCACATTCATGTGCACTCTTACTTTAATCATAGTATACTTCCCGAACAACGCCCAATACACTATTGCACATAAAAACTTCCAGTGACAAAGTTGTCAAGAAAATAACGAAATTATTATTATATACATATAGAACATCTTCAGTACCAAGGCATACATGAATCACCATTTAAAGGCAAATGTTTACAGCGTGCAAAGCACACGGCCAACAAAATCCAGTCCTCGTGTCTTGGAGATCAAAACCAGATGTGGAGTGACAGTTGAAGGGCCAATAAAGGATTGTACTTCAGTGGAGGTTTTCAATAGGTTTTGGGTATCTGGGATGTGAGCAAGTTTTACAAGTTCTCTGGTAATCGTGTGCATTGCAGTTAAGTGATCAGTATGCAGTCGATCACAGAATAAAGGGTGAAATTTTTAAAAGAACAATTCTTAGTGTTTGATAATAACAGTAACATAATAATAAACCTGGTTGTGAGCGAAAGAGCGATAATCACGGCGACGGAACATAAGTAGCAATGCCGTGCTGGTTCTCCATTGTGCCTTCATGACGTGAAAACTCCTACAGATACAGCACTGCTCTCTCGCCACACTTTGCATCACTGGTCACCCGATGCTCCCACTTTAACACACAAGCTGTGCCCATCTGCCTATCCATGCTTTATACTTTAATTTTAAAATGTGCTGTAGGTTGTTTCTAATAACAATCAAGGCTTCTAAGAGCTGAGATAAGAAGCAATGCAAGCACGATGGCTATAGGGGATGCAATGCAAAGAACAAATGGCATAGACAGTTAACGAACACGTTTGCAAAGCAGGTGTAATATAAAGCTCCAGATTCGAATCCTGCCCCAATGACCATATACTTTTATTTTTTCTCAATCACCTGTACGTATAGCACCATTGTGTGACAGTGCCAGATGCATGGGAGGAGTGAGAGTGATGTTTAAGGGTCTGTCGACAGCTAGGTCATTTGGGCACCAAGCCAGAGCATGAGAACTTCACAAACCTAAGAGCTCAAAGCTAAAAAGTGAGTGACAAAGTTGAAATGGTAAAACGTTAAAATGAAACAAAGTTAATAAGTTAAAAGGATGAAAGCTAAAATGTGAAAAGGTTAAAAATATGAAAGTTAAAACAGTATGGAAAATGATAAAGCAGAATGTCAAAACACATCATCCTCTAGTAGTCTAAAACATCCAAAAGCTAAAAAGCAGGTTAAACATGCTTCATGGACCCAATGTCTACGAGAACCACAGTGCCTTATCTACAGCAAGTGGGTTGTTGCCCAAAACGGAATGCAGCATAACACCCAGACCAAGGGACTGGCGCTCTTAACATGGACAATCTAGGAAAACGTGACACAGAGAGTTGGACGTTGCACGTCAGACATATGGTGGCCAGGCAACAGATATCCATGAGTGGTGCAAGTGTGACCTATTCTTAAGCATGTTGAAATAACTTCTGACCTCCGACAGTCTGTGTAAGATGTCAGTCAGGGATTTACAGTGTCTTTGTCTGCAATTGAGTTCCAGGTAATGCCTCCCAAGATTGCTGCCAAACTGAAAAAAGTTGGCAACAGAAGAACTGCTGCACATCCATATAGTGCTTTTCTAATGGGAAGAGTTCTGATCTGCAGCTAATGAGATACGTTTACATGCACAGCATTGCAAGCTCATTACCCCCACTCTTCATATTTCTTGGCACGCGTCCAGCCCCGCTTAAGGGGAAAGCAATATGAAAACACAGCAGGACTCCGATTGGTTACTGGCCTTGAGACGCTCAAGGACAAACTCCTTCCCATTTGAAACGCATTGTAGGAGACTGTGTGTGGACAACTCTGGCAAATGGCATGGAGGCTTAGTGGCCACACCTGGCATGGCAGGATGTTGCCAGAGAATTAGACCTTTTCAATCTTATGGATTCCATGCCTAGCAAAATGAGGGCAGTTGTTGACACTCGTGGTTTTTGGATGAGGCATTAGCCCTATACTGATGTATGGTTTGAGTTTTATTTCATATTTTCAAGAATAAGAACATTTAATATAGATGTATATTTAAGGACATTCAGCTACTATGGTCATCAGCAGCCTTTTAAGGCTGGTTCAAAACCACCCCATTAACAACAGTTGGTTCACACCAGCCTGCTAACGGCAACGGGAATAGATAGTGGATATTGCACATTGGGATGTTATTTATTTCTTTTGACCAATGAAAAAAATTTTAACCTGTGCTCCAATTCAACTAACATAAAAACAGGTTAACCAATGGCAAATTTCGATAAAGTGAAGATCTAAGCGTGAAGCTATTGCACATTTCCGATTTAAAAAAAAAGGAGGAAGAGTCAGAGCTATTTCCAGTTGCAAGAAGCACTGCTAAAATTATTTCTGGTTTGATTTTCCCAGAATTGTGACTAGTGATAGCTATGGTTCCCACCGTCGGTTGTAAACCAGCCTTTAAAACGAATCATGGCAAAAGTCAGAGATAAAGCTGAATAAAAAATCATAGCAAAAGTAACAATTACAAACAAATATGCACTGTAATCATGCCAAAGGTCAGAATTAAAATACATTTACAAAAAGTCCAAAAGGTAAGAAAACTCTGTACCTATCTTACTAAACCTTTATTTAAAAGTTAACCATCTATAAATGTCTAAAAACCCTTGACTACTTGGT
Organism: Tenodera sinensis; assembly: GCA_030765045.1. NCBI lineage: Eukaryota > Metazoa > Arthropoda > Insecta > Mantodea > Mantidae > Tenodera > Tenodera sinensis. Next base: position 107,971,412 of record CM060961.1, read on the forward strand.
TATCATGCACCAGAAACTCTGCAAGACTGACTGCCAGTTGCAAAGATTCCCGAAAGTGCTCCAGGAAACACACTAGCAGCATGTGACGGAACAACAAAAATTTACCACACAGCGGAAAAACAGGGTCCCTCTTAAAAAGGTAACCATGTGCAAAACAACAGTGGTTAATATGCAACTGTGTCAAGATCATCTCATGATGAGATGTACGACAGGAAGTTACCCAGTTTGTCGGAATTTCCATCACTACTCTAAATTTATTACTGTGGAGAGCTGACCTCTCCGCATACCAGAACCGCTCTCCACACTTCAACCCTAAAGACTCCCAAAGTAACACAAGATATGGTAATACTGTGTTCTAAGGGGGCTGCTTTTGCTGCCTAATTTGCCATTTCATTTCTGGCAAACCAACATAACCAGGAATCCATGCACAAATCATGTTAATGCCAACAGCATTTAAAAACCAGAGGGCATCCTAAATACTGTGAGCAATAGGATGGTAGTTGTGCAGCTCATTAAGGCTCTGAAATGCACTAACGAAACCACTCAAAATAAGGCAGTTACCCAATTTGTGACAGCACACATAAAAGGCTCAGTATATATCATTTAGCACTGTACTATAAATGGAAGTGCTACTATGAAAATCAAATGTATGCATTTTGGTTCCAGAAGCATAGGCACATTCAACACTGTTAGTGCTCTTAAATCCATAAGTCAGTGTAGCTTGTTTTAAGTACCTATTTGTATAAACAGTATGACAGGAGTAATCACTTGAGGTTACCTTCATTGATGGCTGACAAGTGGGAATGTAGCTTTAAGGGTGTTCTACAGGGTCATCAGCACACAAATAAAATGGACCGTGGCAAAGGCCAGAAATAAATTTCAATATAAAATATTACTAAAAAAGCTAGTATACCAAAGAGGCAAAGGCAAGAATAAAACAATTATAAAATGGTCAAAAAAGTAAGAAATAAAGATATCTAACATTCTAAATCCTAAGGTTTGTGCTTATCTTTGCTACGAGCTTCAAAACTCATTTGACCACTTGTTTATCATCCATCAGGATCTCTGCAATGACAGAGAGTTGCAGAGAAGCCTGAAGATGTACTATGGAAGTGCATTCTAGCAGTTCGTGATGGACTGACAAAAAATCGCACAGTGGACAAAGAGGAGCAGGGTGCTGTTTTAAAAGATAACCAAGCATAAAATTGCAGTGGCCACTCCACAATTGAGCACTATCATCTCCTCATGAGAAATGTGAGAGGAGGTTCCCAGTTTATCTGAAGTTCTTTCACTTGTCTAAGCTTATTACTGTGGAGAGCTGACCAATCTTCGTTCCAGCATCACTCTGTGCACTTCACGCCTAAAGATTTCCAAATTAATATGAGAGATGGTAAAGCTTGGTTCTGTGGTTGCTGCATTTTCTGGCAAATCTGCCATTTCATTCCCAGGCAAACCTACACGAATATGGATATGTTGTACAGCTCACTAAGGTTCTGAAGCGCACTAAGAGAATCACTCAAAATCAGGCAGCCACCCAATTTATGACAGTGCACACAGAGAACGGCTCAGTATATTGCATACAGCTCTGCAGTATAAATGGAAGGGCTATTATGAAAACCAAATGTATGTGATTCAGTTTCATAAACATAAGCACACCCAACACCGCTGGTGCTCTTAGATTCATCAGTGTGGATCAAACGTCGGTCAGTATAGCCTGACAAAAATTCGAAGAAACAAGTGCAGATATTAGAGTTAGGCATTGTAGACTTCCAGTATACAGTCATACCAAGATCTACATGGGACGTGTCATGCAACCAAAGGGGGTGGAGCCTCTCCGCCTTGGGAAATATGTCAGGCATTTCAATAGTGATCTTAAGAAGCTCCTGGAAAGAAAGCCTGCCAGCCCTGGACTAGGGGAGCTCTATCTGTATTGTTTGTTTAATGTTCTGTTGAAAAAGGAAACAAACCTTGTGTGCATAGGTATACGTCTAAGTGCACTATCATAATTTGCTAAGAGAATTTCATGCCGATATTGCAGAGGAGATTCTGCAGATTTGGTGTAAAGGCTCACAACTGGGCTAGTTAGTAAAGTTTCTACTGCCATGTGAATGCCCCAATTATGGGCTGTGTCTAATCTTCTCAGCACAGATGGTTGTGCGGAAGCATAAACGACACACCCATAGTCTTCGGAACAATGTGTGATACATTTGCAGCAAAACTGCCTGATTCACACTCCAGTTTAGCTTCCTATCACAGATCAACCCCAAGAAACATGTCCCATCTGCAAATGGAAGTAAATCTGGACCAAAATGGAGCAAAGATGGTAATCATCTCCTACGGTGCCAGAAATTAACCATATTGACTGCTCCGTTGAGAAATGAAAGCCATTTTTTGAGCTCCATTCTCAAAGATTGTCTAAACAGTTTTTTTTGTAGTGTTTAACGCCTGCTTTTACTGCATACAGCACCACAGGCAGTGACACTGATGATGCATGGAATGAAGATGGAGCATCGGTGGAATGAGATGGTGGGGGAAACTGGAGAACCTGGAGGAAACCTACCCCAGCACTACTTCGTCCACCACAAATCCCACATGTGGTTGCCTGGGATAGAACCCAGTCCGCTTTGGTGAGAAGCAAACAGTCTAGCCACTCGGCTAAGACATGGCCACCTAAACATTGATGCAGGTGCCGTTCCAAAAATGTGGTGCACCGAGAGATACAATAGACAGTAAAGTCGTCTACATATAGGCATGATCAAACTCCAAGTGGAACACATTTCCAGGTGGAATTAATTGCCATAGCAAACAGAGTGACAATGCCAAACTCTGAAGTACTCCATTCTCCTGAGCAAAAGGATTACAAAAATCTGAGCCGACCCTTGCTTGGAAACCGCAGTCTTTATAAACTTCCGAATGAACAGTGATAGGCGTCCACGCAAGATCCAGGTATACAGGGAACGTAGAATTCCTGCTTGCCAACATTATATGCCTTCTCAAGGTCGTAAAATATGGCAACGCTTTGACATTTCTTCATAAATCCATTCATTATCTGATATCTTCACAACATGGTCCACAGGTGAATGGTGTCATTGAAAGCCATATTGGATGTTAGTAAGTTGCAAGTTTCTAACCACTGTACCAACCATTCGAGCTGTTAAAGGACGTTAATCCAAAAAAAAAAAAAAAAAAAAAAAACATTCGAGCATGTGTTCCATCACCTTACAAAATGCAAGTGGTGAGGGAAATAGGACAACAGCTGGAGGGAAGATAAAGATCCTTTCCAACTTTCAAAATGGATACAACAGAGGCCTGCTGCCATTTTTCTGGAACAACACTGTCAACCCAAGTATGATTATAGACCTTGAGTGGGAATACCTTTCCTTCAGGAGAGAGCTGTTGTTACATTTGTACGAGAATAAACTCCATGGTGAAAAGGCGATTATAATCTTCCATGTCTCTAGAACAAAATGCGAAGCTGTTAAGATTCCACCTGAGCCTTAACTGAAAGGGACTCAGGGGAGTAGTTATCCGAGCTAGACACTTGAGCAAAGGCACTGCCAAATATGTTGGCCACATCAAATGTATCAACAGTTCCTGCAACTGTTTTAAGGCCTGCAATTGGCAGGTGGATCGATTTACCAGCTATGTGCCTTAACTTTTCCCGTATAACCAAGGAAGGTGTATGTTGGTTAAATGAAGCTACAAACTCGTTGCATGTCTTTTTGCTATCCTTAATAACTTGCCTAGACCTGACGCACATTTTCTTGTATTGGATTAGGTTATCCAATGTAGGGTGACATTGAAAAGCCCTAAGATGCCTTTGAGCACGAATGGCATTCTGACATTCATCTGTCCACCAAGGGATAGGTAATCAATGGGGGTGGGAAGTCAACCACGGAATAAATTGCTCAGCAGTGTAAAGAATACTCTCGGTGAGTTACGGCGGCAAATCATTCACGGAGTCATGCTCATAAGTAAGCACAACCAACTTGGTGTAAAGGTTCCAGTTGGGATGGTCCAAGCACCATACATGCCAGCATATGTGTGGAACATGTATCTTGTGTTAAGAGAATAAGACATGGAAAGTGGTCACTAGTGTAAAACAGAGATGGCATTCCCACTGCTAGATCAAGCTTGACAAGTTATTGAAGGAGTCAGAAAGAAATGTAGGCTCTCCAGTGTTGAGGAGAGCTAGGCTGTAATTATCTGAAATCAGAAATAAGCCTGCCTCTCGTACAAACACAACTTGAACGCCAAAGTGGGTGATGCACATTGAAGTCTTCCACCGACAGAAAAGGTGTTGGTAACTGGGAAACTAATCTCCTAAATCAGTGAGCAAGAAGTCATGAGACGAAGGCAGACGTATGTTAGAAATGGAAACCAGATAGATGGCAGTAGAATCCCTATGGGGACGGATTGTCAGACCGTCAGGGTAAAGATTCCATATATATACACACACATATCCATAGATGTCATAAGCATTATAGTGCCACCATGTGCCAGAACACCTATCTTCTGGTGTAACATCACAATGCCCTGGAGTGCACCACCTCTATTGAAAAACTTCATGCAAACGTGGACTAAAGACTCACTCTTAATGAGCAAAGCTCAAGCTCTGTGCACAATGCCTCCACAGTCGATGCAGGAGCTTCAGCATTGCAGAAACTGCTTGTGCGCCCAAAGCATTGGCACTTGTAACATCAGAGCGGGCTCAGTATATATAGCCCCATACCCTATCTTAATCCTTTGTGAGAGGTCTACCCGATCAAAGTTATGGAACAGGGTAGATGTTTCTGCTGAACCCGATATACACATGTCACACCTTGTTCTTGGACATACTGTCCAATGCACAAGTAGTTCAGGATCCTGTGCATGCCTTCTCATACCGGATAGCCGGCTAACAAGTTAGTTTGTAATATTTTGACTGTCTGGGATGCTGAATCATCAACCAGGAGTGTCATTTCGTGATCTAGTGCAGCTTTTCAGTGAACCAGCTATTTTGTCAAGACACCTCAGGACGGAGGTTCCTGCACCAAATCCCAAATGGAGATGTAGATGTTCTCCAAATGAAGAACCAGAGAAAACAGGGACGTGTTATAGCCATGCTTTCAGCCATTTTGAAAATTGAACTTACAATTTTTCAGTTGAGTCATGTGATCATGAATGTGTGCTTTGTGTATTACACTTTCCACCTGCCGAGAACTTAACTGAACTGAAGACTGAATCTCTTATTCGTTTGTCACTAGATTTTTAAGTTTTCCACAGAAATCTAGGCGTTGAAAATCATGGTGGCAGTCGTTCTTTCAATTCATTTGAGCTTGAACCAATCAGTTGGTGGGTATAACCTTGTCACAAGGGCAGTAACAATTACATGTGATCGTATGGGTAAGATTGTGCATCTGCTAAAAGAGCTATTTCATCAGATATACCTTGCCTGGGACGTGCAAAGTTAATGGTTATAAAACATGCCTTGTTAAATTCACTGGGCCACCTACCATCCCTTAAGTGGCCTGATTTATATAGCTTTATTTCAAGCATGTATATATAACTAAAAGTATAAATGTAATCTGAGTGGGAATTATTGTCAATTACATGTATTACAAGTTGTGCAATAAGTGGGTACAATAAAATGAAACATGTGCAATAAGCAAAGTTGAGCATTTTGTAACTTTAGCTCTGTTGTACTAATACAAAATATAGACATATGTTGTCATAAAGAAACACTGTTACGTCAGTGCATTCTAGAACTGTTTTTTTTTTATTAATGCATAATTTTTGTACATAGTACTACAATTGTGCTACATAGGTTAATCTAGTATTGTCATGAAGTGTGTTCTGAGGGTTACATCCATTGATGTTAATCAATCAATAGATCTGTGTCTTTTCCTCTTGAGATGGCGCTGTGGTTGTTCTGGTGGCATGTTTTGTGGTATTTGTTTCATCAAGACGTTCAGGTGATGTGCTAACGTTGTATACAGATTTCTATAGGAAGAGTGGAGAACTGTGGTTACTTTAGGTAAATTTAGATCTAAGTGAAGATTTTCATTTCTTATGTAACAGGGTGCGCTGGTGATTATCATTAACACCCGGTTCTGAAATGTCTGGATACGCTTAATTTGGGAATTAGAGGCAGAACCCCATAAAGAGCATGCATATTGCCAAATTGATTTGATAATCATATTGTATATGAGTCTCATGTTAGAAATGGAAAGGGTTGAGTTTTGATGCAACAACGGTTTTAACTGTCGAAGTCTGTCTCTTAGTTTTTGTAGAATGTGATCAATGTGTTTCTTCCATGTTAAACGTGTATCAAGGATAAGTCCAAGGTATCTTACTTCGTTTGCTTGTGGTATGGCAGTGTTGTTTAGGAATAAAGGATAACTATGTTCTTTTCTGAGATAGGTGAAGGTGACGGCATACGATTTTCTTGGATTTATTACAGTTTTCCATTATTTAATCCATGATTCTATTTTATATAGGTAGTCTTGTATATGAGCTGTAACTTCTTCACCAGTGTCTCCTCTGCACATAATAGCTATATTGTCTGCAAATTGGGCAATACTTAGATCGTCAGATTTGGGCAAATCATGTGTATAGACTACATATAGAAAGGGTCCCAGGATACTTACCTGAGGAACTCCTGCATTAATAGGTCTGACATGGGACTGTACATCTTTGTAAACTACAGAATAAGTGCATTTGTAGGGATATGATTGAATTATTCGGTATTATTTATCCGGGAGATGATAATTTTTGATAAAAGACCATCATGCCATACATTGTCAAACGCCTTCTCAGTGTCTAAAAATACGCCTAAACAGATCTGCTTGTTTTCATAGGTGTCCATTATTTCATTGATAATTCTGTGAAGTTGCTGTGGGCAGGAGTGGAGTTTTCTAAATCCAAATTGTGTAATGGGCAGTAATGGCCCAAGAAGTGTCAAAAGTCTGGGCAATAACAAGCGCTCAAATATTTTGGAGAACAGTGGTAGAAGGCTAATTGGCCTGTAGCTTGATGGATCATTGCGAATTTTGTTGGGCTTCTGTATCATAATATTGGCATGCTTCCATGCTGTTGGAAAGTATGTTAAACATAGCATTGCATTGCAGATTTGTGTTAGCAACACTATGGTTTTGCGTGGTAAATTTTAAAGCAAAGGTTGCACAATATGGTCAAATCCAGGAGCTTTATTAGATGGTAATCTATTAATGGTATTTTGTATTATTCCTGGAGTAAATAGTTTACACATTGGTGACAGTTGTAGTGGCTGCACTAGGGTGTTATATACTTTCTCATTCATGGTAGGGTCCTCTGAGATGTTGGGTTTAAACTGATGCAGTAGAATTTCAGAAAATTTGTTTACCTTTTCTTGTGAGGTTGTAAGACATTGATTACCAACTCTAAGTGGAGGGATTGTCAACGACCTTGGTCAAAATTTTTGTTTTTCTCCAAAGGCTGCTGTCTTTGGCTTCTAAAAACTGCAGATGTTTTTCCGTGGTTTCTCTGTTGAGTTCTTTTAATGCCAGTTTCAACTCATTGGTGGCATTGTTATAATTTCTTTTATGTGGAGGGTACTTAGTTCTTTCCCATAGTTTCCTAGCTGAATTTCTCACATATTGAAGTTGTAATATGTGAGGAGGAAAAATAACTCTTCTGTTTCTAAAGTATTTATCTGAATACATGGAGGATGCAAGATTAGCTGCTGTCTGGATATTTTTGGTTATTGTACTGACTGCTATATTAACATCTCTCTTGGTTTTTAAAGGGATTTTTGTAATTGTAGTGCTATTCAGATATGATTTGTACGTTGACCAGTTAAATGGATGGTTTATGAGGGAGTATTTCTTTGTGTTATTTGGGACAGTTGCAGATATTTCAAGTAGAACAGGATAGTGGTCGGAGCTTAGGTCATGAATAACTCTTGGGAAGCTGCGTAAGTGAGAAAATTGTTTCCCAACAAAGAAATCAAGAACATCAGGTCTATTTCCTGTATCTGGAAAGTGTGTAGGTTCTAATGGATGTGCTATTTGTAGTCTAAATTTATGTATTTGTTCATACAGCATTCTTCCTCGTGGATTAATTACATTAGATCCCCACCTTGGATGCTTACTGTTGTAATCTCCTCCTAATATGAATTTATCCCTCATTTCATGCATTATTCCCCATATTATGCTAGGAGTTACATGTTGATCAGGAGCTGAATAGAAAGCTCCTAGTTGGTAGTTCACATTATCGATCTGTACTTCTACTCTTGCAACTTGCACTTCATTTTCTGAGACAGGATTGTGGTTAATATTAGCTCTAATGATTATTGCAGCCCCACCTTTCCTGCTGTGAGAAGGATGATCTGCCCTATATATTTTATAATCAGGCCTGAAAAAATTTAAAGATGGAGTGTATCAGAGTGGGTCATGGAATTGAGAAATGTACCGTGAGAATTATGTGCATTTCATTTGCAGTTTTTAAGTTAATTTGAGTTTAATAAACAATCTTTCTGAATACACAGTGCAGTGATACAATTGTGCAGGTTTTGTGATAATAAAATCTGTGTAAACATAACATTTAGTGACATAATTAAGCCACTGGCAGGGAACTTTCCCTAAGCTATATAGGTTACCTTTTCTGTTCCTTTTTCTTTCCATTCAACAAAATCAGCATTAAATATGGCACAACAAAGCTCATCCAGCTTCTCTAATAGTAATGAAAGCTGTTTAAAGAGAATAAGAATAGATAATGAAATCACTATACCAACATCAAATGCTTTTGCACCTCTAGCCAGCCTTGATGAACAACGTGTACAAGAATCAGCGGTACAGCCAGTGATGGAAAATTCACAGATAAGTAAACCTCCACGAATTTATATTCACAATATACACGACATGAATGCTATGATTAAAGAACTAAATTCCCTTAATTGTGGAGAATTTAGATACAAGACAGTGGAGAATAATGTAGTTAAGCTAAATATGGATCTAATAGAAGGATATAGAAAAGTAACTGCGTTCTTAGAAATGCACAAGGCAGAATATCACACCTATCAATTAAAATCTGATACGGCTTTCAGAGTAGTTATAAGAGGACTACATTACACCTGCAGCACAGAATTAATGATGGCTGAATTAAAAGAGCTGGGATATGAACCATTACAAATGTTACCAGTCACACACCCAGGGTCACAAAATTACCCATACCACTGTTTTTTCTGGACCTAAAACCAAATTCAAAAAATCCAGAAATCTATAACCTAACCCGGCTTTACAATGCTGTTATTAAAGTAGAGCCACCCAAACCAAAGTGAGAAATTATACAACGCCATAGATGTCAACAATATGGGCATACCAAAAACTTTTGTAATCAAACAGCAAGATGCGTAAAATGTGAAGGACTTCATCTCGCGGAAAATTGCAACAAACCCAAGGACACCCTGCTGATATGCACAAACTGCAAAGGATGTCATCCAGCCAACTACAGGGGTTGTCCCGAATACCAAAGAATCCAGAGAAGATCTCCTAAATTCCAGCAAACCACAGACAGAAAGCATCCATTAATCGTTGCCACATCTCAGAACGCAACAACAGTAACAGCACAAAGTGCAACTACAAACCAAGGAGGATCAGCTCTAGCCAACTATATTGACGCTACCAATCGACCTACTTATGCTCATGTTGCAGGTAACTCCAAACAAACAAGATAACACTGGTAACACAATAAATAGCACAGTAATGACTGATATGATGAAAAAGATTGACATGCTTTTATCACTACTTCAAACTACCATTAACACATTAAATATCCTGATTCCAAAAATACTGCACAATGAATAATACAGCATACCGAGTATTCAAAATTAGCACATGGAATTGTCAAAGTGTTCACTTTTTTTTAAAAAATTTGTTGTAAAGATTATGTGAACACATTGTCTCTTATAAACTAGAATGTTGCGCAAGTTTATTAATTTACAGTAATAATCTGCAAATTACTGCAGTGCCTGTGAAAGCATATTTTCTTCCTTGTTATGTTTCCCTCTCAACTTCCTGTAACACAAACTGTGAATAGAGGTTTGTATTATTGCAAGCAATTCTAACGTTGAAAATATGGTCCTAAAGTCAAGTGATCTATTTATAGACTGCTGGGCACAAGTGTTATTTCACATCAGCACATGAAAATTCTTAATTGACCTAATGCTAGTGAGATTGTTACTTTCCAATGAAATTAATGATGTTTGTGATATAATTGATGTGATTCTTCCTCCTGATCCAGTCTAAGTTAAAACACTACAGGTATAGTAAATGTAAATGATGTTCCTGGCCAAGTTGAAGTACGTTTCACTGCCTCTGAAAAGAGTGGCATACAGGAAACGAATGACTCTAGGTTTGAAAAGTCAATCAAAAAACAAACTTTGAGACTGACCAAAATAATATACAAAATGTGCTTCTAAGTATACAAAGATCCCAGATAATGGCCAGGCTCTAAATGAAAAATGGGAAGAAATGAAAACAAGCTTGAAGGATTGTACGCTGCCTGAGGTTCTGCACAAAATATGCTGTAACACTTCCACAGAAGTTTTGACCCTTACCACAGTTGATAAGCTTTTACCTCACCAAATGTTTTGATTAATATGTGAGAACATATGTGACTGTGAGAACCTGCCAGAATGACATTGAATTCTCCAACCGATTCATATTTCTCCCGGTAGACAGTAACTTAATGGTTAGAGCACCCGCCTGGTAAGTGGAGGGTCTGTGGTTCAAATCCCAGCGGTGGCATTGAGTTTTTCAGTTGGTTCTGCCCCTCAAGAAACATTGCCCACACATGGCTTGTGTGTTTAAAAACACCAACAGTAAGGTTGTAAGCATCAATAGCTACTCCTGTCTTTATTTAACAGATGAGTAAACTACTCAAGACTAAACTTCAGGCAACTGCAAGAACATTACACGACAGATTAACATTCTCTTCTTCAATAAGAGAAGCAGCAAAACAGCAGAACCTGCACAGTCAGTATACATAATTATTTAATCACACATATGATGTGGCTGCAACAAACTGCCACGCATCCAGGATTGCATATCTAATTTTGTTGATAAAGTCGTTTTGTGTTTTCTGCACAATAAAATGTAGAACAAAAGGAATGGAAGTAGACTTTTCTCTTAAAGGAACATATTTCAGAAAATAATAGTACAAAATAAAGTCACACATGCATTACAAATTGAAGTAAGAATGTTGGTAACTGGAACTATGTCCTCAGAATGCAAACTCCTTGGATTTCAATAGAAAAGTAATTAGTAGAAAAGTAGCCTGTCCCGTTTCTGAACATTTGTGTAACTGTAGTTTACAATACCAGTAATACTGGAGAAATTACAACTAATAGAAACCTTGCTTCACAGTTTGTAAATAATTGCCTTTACCTCATGGCATGTTTATATATTGTAATCTCATTCAGTAATGCTCATGCATCTTATTATTCGATACTGTACATTTGTAAACATAAATGTGATCTCTATCACATTCTGAAAGACTTCTGTGGCGTAATAACAAAGAATGATCAACAAAAGGTTGGTGTTGTGGTAAAACCAACAGCTGATTTTGTGCAAACCTGGACATACATACCTACTTCATCCAGTCAGTTTTTCAATCTCCAATTCAACCACATGTAAGATATCCATGAATGTTTGTTTTGGAGAACTTAAATCTAAAATTCCTTGGTCATGGTAGAAATGCAGGTTAAGATTTTGGATTTTGCTAAAACAACTCACATCGCATTTCGTGTACATCAGCATTACATTGCACCCATTTAGTGCACAACTGGTAGTAATACACCAATTGACAATTCACCCTCAGGATACGGTAGTTACACTTACGTATGTAGTTATAGATGTATATACTTGAAATAAAGCAGTAATGCTGTCTAAATCAAGTATCACACATCACTGCTTATTGAGAATATGTATAATTGTATTGGTACATTCCTCTATTGCACAACTAGTAGTAATACAACTGTAAATGTCAATATTTATAAGGATATGGTTATTACAGTTATACAATGTATATCCTTGAGAAAGTGAAGTCGTTTAAAGGGGACAGTGGGTAGCCCCGACTTTAATGAGGCAACATTATGTTCTTAAACCAGTATTTAACTCAGGATAACTTTGCACCTACCCAGGATTCACTAAAATATGCTGACAGCTCTGATGGTTGAGTGACGTAACATGATCAGCAAGTATTCTCACACTGGGTATGGTAGCTTGTCAAAATCGGAAACATGCATCAGAGCTAAAAATATTGATAAAAAAATTTTGTAACAAAAGAGGGTTTTCAGCATATGTGCAATCTTAACTGAAATGCACTAGATCCAATATAACCTCTGTCAAAGATTCTATAATGAACAGAATAGAAATATAACACTCTCCAGAATAAAACTAAATGCTACATACACACCAATTTACAATAATGCCTATAGCAATGGTTTTTACTTGTATATAGAATGTCATAATATGAAAAAATTAAGATAAAATCATACAATGAAAGGAACAATGGCGGCAGTCCACTAACTGGTTATAGGTCCGAGATCTAACTCATAGAGATACTTGATCGAATAGCATTGTAGATCAGTCTTGGAACTCATTTCAGAGGCAAATGAACACTTTAGCACTAGTGAAACAAGTGTGTTCTTGCAACCCAGTGTTAATGCAACTGACAGTTATCTTACCCATCTTCTTATTTCAATTTTGAAAGCAATAAGGAAAGTTGTTTTATTACAGCTTTTATTCCTGTCACTTGGTTTACACACGAATGCCCAACTCTATCCTTAGTTTTAGGAGTAATTTTTGTTGGCTTACCACGTCTTTGAGGGTCTGTCGCTTTACCATTGGCTTTCCTTGTCCATTTTCTCACTGGTATTTCAGTCAACTTTCAATTTTCAACTTATTTCCTTTATTGATATGGCAGACTGATAAAAGACACTGAATTTTAGACCATACATATTCTTGTTGTGAGGGTGACATCTAACAACTGAAAAATCACTGTTGGTGGTACTAAATTTTGCCTTAATAAAAATTAATCCATGTACTGACACATCCTGCTTGTGGGCCGCAAGTTTCTCACTGCAGTAATAAACTTACGGTTTAAATTAAGCACTTGTCAAAGCATTTTAAAACCATGCAACACTTCATTTTGTACTGAATGAGAAAGGGTAAACCCTAGAGATTAAGAAATTACCATATATTCAGTTCTGACTTACCTTTACCAGAGAAATGACCATAGGCATAAAAAGAGAATAAAATCTATTCAATTTCAAACCACTTCTTCACATGCATGCTGCTAACCACAGAACACCTAGTAGTCTGCTAACGCAACACAATAATTAGTGATGGGAGTATTCGAATGCAAAATGTCGATGTATTCGATTCTTGAAAGATCTCGAGATGTTCTCGAATCCTGAGATTGTATTCGAATACTTCACTCGGTTCCCGTTTGTTAATTACTACTCTGCTGTTATCGAATGTTTCACTCGGTTCTCGTTTGTTAATTACTACTTTGCTGTTATCGAATACTTCACTCGGTTCTCATTTGCGTATGTTATGAATGCTGAATTCCAATGTTTCACTCGGTTCTCGTTTGTTAATTACTACTTTGCTGTTATCGAATACTTCACTCGGTTCTCGTTTGCGTATGTTATGAATGCTGAATTCGAATGTTTCACTCGGTTCTCGTTTGTTAATTACTACTTTGCTGTTATCGAATATTTCACTCGGTTCTCGTTTGCGTATGTTATGAGTGCTGAATTCGAATGTTTCACTCGGTTCTCGTTTGTTAATTACTACTTTGCTGTTATCGAATATTTCACTCGGTTCTCGTTTGCGTATGTTATGAGTGCTGAATTCGAATGTTTCACTCGGCTTGTTCTCGGTTTATGAAATAACGGAACGCACATTACGGGATCAGTTAACTAGAACGTATGGACGTCAATGTTATAAATTCGACACAAAATTCATACTTATAACGCTGACATATTATTGATTTCCAAGTCAGCATATCATAAAATGGTGTATCTGCATGTAAACTACTGTTTAACAATGAAAATGATGTATTATTGTGTCCTAGCTTACTTCACAATAATAATAATAATAATAATAATAATAATAATAATAATAATAATAATAATAATAATAATAATAATAATAATAATAATAATAATAATAATAATAATAATAATGATAATGATAATGATAATGATAATGATAATGATAATGATAATGATAATGATAATGATAATGATAATGATAATGATAATGATAATGATAATGATAATGATAATGATAATGATAATGATAATGATAATGATAATGATAATGATAATGATAATGATAAGGATAACGATAACGATAACGATAAAAATAACAATAACAATAACAATAATAATTAATAATAATAATAATAATAATAATAATAATAATAATAATAATAATAATAATAATAATAATAATAATAATAATAATAATAATAATAATAATAATAATAATAATAATAATAATAATAATAATAATAATAATAATAATAATAATAATAATAATAATAATAATAATAATAATAATAAACAAAATGATTAACATGCATAAGGCATATATTACACGGAGAAATGTAACTACACATATATATAATAAAATATATATATAATATATATAATAATATATATGTTATATATAATAATATATAATAAAATATTTTGCTAGCGAACTTGCATTCGAATGCAAGAGATTTCGATTAGCGAATACTACTACTAGTGAGTGACGGTATCCGAGAACTTGCATTCGAATGCAAGAGATTTCGATTAGCGAATACTACTACTAGTGAGTGACAGTATCCGAGAACTTGCATTCGAATGCAAGAGATTTCGATTAGCGAATACTACTACTAGTGAGTGACAGTATCCGAGAACTTGCATTCGAATGCAAGAGATTTCGAGTAGCGAATACTACTACTAGTGAGTGACAGTATCCGAGAACTTGCATTCGAATGAAATATTCAATTCTTAAAAGTATTCGAATATAGAGTATTCGATTCTTGAAAGTATTCGTTTCTGCCCATCACTAACAAACTTAACCGTATATTGTACACCGGTCCAGCGGCGAAGAAAGCCGAAGTGTTGGAATCACGTGACTAACATGGCTGGGCGCACAGCTGGGCGTCACGTGACACTTGCTGCAAATATGGCTGTCAGTTTGTTATTGAAGGAGCTGTGGCTTGTTTACTGCATTTTTTATGAAATAAGGTAAGCTATAATTTTTTTGAGATTTGAAATAACCTGTATTTCTTACAACTGCTATCACCAGGTGACTATTTCTGTTGTTTCAGAGCCGCAGAGCTGTTGTGTTGTGGCTGCAAGTCAAATTATAACGTTATTAGCTCAAAGAAGATGCACACCAACTATCCTTGAGAACCAACCGAAATATTTCAGCACAGCATTAGCATCAATTCAGAAGGATCCTGGAGAAAGGTGATAGCAGAGACTTCAGGAAGAGGTAGCTTTCAGAGAATGGTGTCAAAACAAGAAGATTTTGTCATTTGGGAACTTCTAAAAACGGTGTTCTCTCCATTTGTTATGATTGAAAGTGAAAACTACTTACTGTTTGTGTATGAAAGTGATTTTATGGCAGTGCTTGAGCACATTGTAGGTTTCAAAGTGTTAGTTTCTTTAGAAGTTAAAGTGTTTTAAAAAGGTGTGTGTGTAACAACAGTGTCTTTCAATCTCAGTAATGATTGGACTTAATTTGAAAATCTGGTGAGTCATTTAAGTCAGTATAAACTATTCGTATGTGATCAGGTAGAGTATATTGCACATGAAATGCAGAGAAAAACCCACTGTGTAACAGGAAGAAGATAAACATGTGTGTACAGCTTCTGTTAATGAAACAAAAATATACCCTTGTGATTCAGTTATATGTTCATGCACTGTTTTTTTTTTTTTTTTTTTTTTTACCTTATCCTGCTGCTTAAAGTGCAGTTTACCTCATCCCTCTCACTTCAGAAGAATTGTTGCTGGTGTAGGAAGTAACAAATGATGGATTGCCAAAATTTATACTTAAAACAGACACACAGGTTTGTGTAACTAACATCACATAATGGTCAGTCACACCAACTTGATTTATAGGCAAGCAATCACTGCATAATAAAATAAAGATTTCTCAACACCTGGAATATTAAAGATAACATGCCATCACTGCTATCTGTTCAGTTTACCAGAGAAAGTAGAGTATTTAGCGTATTGTAATATATTCTTGAATGTTGATGCCATCAGTTTGCAAACTGCCAAGATGGTGAAGTAAGAAATGTCGCTAAACTAGTAATTGTATTACGTTTCGTTCATTGTAATCCCGGAATTACTCCCATTATTGTACACTAGCTACTGAAAGTTATCACAGCCGCTCATAAATAATTTATTCTTTGCAAAATTGCTGGTTGCGCTGTATATTTTCACTTTATGAAGAAAGTATGAACAACTTTTTCCCCATTTAATAAACAACACTTTATTTACCTAGTTTTACATAGGTAATTTACAAGTCCTAAACTTCTGAATACACACTTTTATAAATTTTCATCACAAAATAATTGACATTGAACACACACTACTCCTTCAGAATACCAACACTTTTTTGAGTTACATCACAAAATAATTGGGTTCTGAACTCATAACTTCCTCTGAATATTAACAGTTTTAACATTTTATGTCTGAAAATTATGAAAATGTAACATACATAACTCCTGAATACCAACATTTTATAAGTTTACATCACAAAATAATTTATATTGAACATACATAACTCCTAAATCCGACACTGTTATAAGTTCACATCACAAAATAATAAGTATAGGCTCGTTCAACACCATCGGTAAGAGCAACAATAACCAGAACGAGAAAGTGTGGCAAGTATGCGATGAAATACAGTACTGGACGCCAACAGCTTGTTAGTTTTACTCCCACAATCACAACTCCAGCTTCCCACTGTGTATGTCCTAGAAATAAATAAAAATACAATGCAATGAATAGCAGTATTTTATGTAGCCTAAGTAATGAGTGTGCCTAGGGGCTAGGTCATATCTATTTTCACTTAAAATATAGACAATTTTAAATGGATTATAATCAATTTCAGTGGTTGTAAAAAGTATTTAGGTAGCAAGTTTACAATCTTATTACTCTCGTTATCAGCTTTGTTCTGTGTATGGCATATGTGAAGAACAATTAACATTGATTGATCTAAACTGGTTTAACTATAGAGTATGAGTGACTTTTTATGGATTCTCTAACTGCTATGGTTCTCAGCACCCCATTCTACAGAGAGATCCAAATACATGTGAACCGTAAGCTGTGTTTTTCCACTGTGCACACAGAAACGCGTCACCAGCAGCTGATATACACAAGGTCACGAGTATCATTTGTTTTTCTCTGCTCACAATCAGTATTGAGTTGACACGATATCGTGTGGCTGTATTACTACTAGTGTGCTTTATTATTTACTCCTGTACTTAGTTACAAAGTGTATTATAGCTCAGTAATTGTTTTCTACTGCACGATGTGTATTTGTGTATGATTCATATGTGTTAACTCAGTCAGCTCGCCAGGTGTATGGTGCACCATTAGTGGGGAAACAGTTTTAGGCTGAATTTTTTTGAGTCGACAGTTGATGCCCATACATA
This sequence comes from Tenodera sinensis, assembly GCA_030765045.1. Lineage (NCBI taxonomy): Eukaryota > Metazoa > Arthropoda > Insecta > Mantodea > Mantidae > Tenodera > Tenodera sinensis. The sequence goes on from CM060961.1 coordinate 107,989,103, forward strand.
TGTGGATACAATTTTGCCCCATTTCTTTTAAAGAACTGACACGGAAACCGCCTCCGTAGCGCAGTTGGTAGCGCGCTTGCCTCTGGTGCAGAGGACCCGAGTTCGATCCCCGGTACCAGCATAGGGATTTTATCCCCTCTGGGAGGACTGGCTCGGGGTGCACTCAAATAGAATATACCAATATTACACACAGATATATTTTTCTCAGTTAAACCGTCACTCTCAGGTACTGTTAGCTGCAATTTTAATTTTAGTAAATAGTATAATTTAAAATAACTCACATTAGCACTTATTCATGCGAGTTCTCTTGCAGCAAAGATACTGCAATGTTCAGTGTCTCTGCTACCTCTGCCACCTCAGTTCCTTCTTTCCAACTCTTGAAGTCTCCAAATGATGAGAATTCCAGTTCATCCAATTTTACACGACTATCGTGTATCAGTTCCAAGTGTTCGTATAAACTACTTTTTGATCTTCCTCCAAAGTTGCAAAGGCTGCACTTAAACTGAAGTTTTTGGAGAGGTGCAATGGCATTCACTCTCCCAGGGTGAGCTGTGGAAGCGTGACGTCGCAAATGTCTCTGCTTGTACCACCTCCCACACTCAGCGCACATAAATTGTTTTTTTGGCTCACTTCAATCACTTCCATATTGCACTTGCAATCACTTGCGCGTATTTACCTTTCCCGCTCAACTTTCTAGTCACGTGATGCATGTCACGTGACGCCAAGCCATGTTAGTCACGTGACTCCAACACTTCGGCTTTCTTCGCCGCTGGACCAGTGTGCATTATAAGGTTAAGTCACTAACAATAATGCCAGGAATGAGAACTGGCACCTTGACATGCATTGCCAACATTACAGGTCGCGCGTTACTTCTTGACGAATGAAAATTTTATATGAAAGGCTGAATGCGAGTCACTACTCAGCTTTTCCGGGAACGTTCGCATCGAAAGAGAGAAGGTACAGCACACCGGTCACACTTAGATTGCGGAATTGGAAACACGAGTCAGTAGTCGTAGTAGTCTCCTGCCCGAACAAGAGATGGAGCTGGTGACACTGCTAGACCCGAAGAAAAATCTGATTGGCTGATTCAAGTTTTGTAACGAAACGAACCAACCGGTCACACTTGGATTGCGGCACTGGAAACACGAATCCACCAGCTGAAGTAGTTCTATCGGCACAACACAGAGTGGCGCTGGTGGCACTGCTAGACCCGTACGAAAATCTGATTGGCTGATTCAAGTTTTGAGGTTTTGTAACGAAAACAAACGTTTGGTGTTCTGGAAGCGTCAGCTATGTTGCATGTTGATATAAGTTTTTCGTCGCCAAATGATCTTCGACAGAGGTAATTATACATTTACATTGTTTCTACTTAACATGTGTGTGTAATATTGGTATTTACTATTAATATTGGTGAAATACGTAGCAATTAGGTGTAAGATGCTTTTAACAGGTTATAACAGTGGCACTCCTTAGGCCTCAAAGAGTAACAGAGGGATGTTTTTATAAGGAGAGGACAGAGTGACGACAGAGAATGGAAGAAAGTGTAGCTAAAACCGAAGGATCATCGTACTAGCAGATTTCACTTGATCACTCATTTAGAAACCTTTCGCTACTTACTTTGGCAACCAAGAACGTCGGCAGACTTTTTTCCAGGGGAGGGCCAAATGTTGGAATTTTGCAATCAAGATAATATTAATTAATTATTTTGTTGGCAAAAGTTATAGTATTTGTTGCGTATAACCGTAATAATTTGTGCTCATTAAAATTGTTCTTTAGATTAAAATTAAAATAATAGTTTAAGAGTCAGCCCATTAAATTCACTAATTCCCGGGGGGCGGCGCGGTCCCCCTTTCCCCCCCTTCGCGACGCCCATGTCTTCAAGGTGAATAATGAGAACCATAATGATAATAGTAATAACAGTAACGATGATATAATAATAATAATAATAATAATAATAATAATAATAATAATAATAATAATAATAATAATAATAATAATAATAATAATAATAATAATAATAATAATAATAATAATAATAATAATAATAATAATAATAATAATAATAATAATAATAATAATAATTAAGAAGAAGAACAGTAATAGTAATAATGATGATAATAATAATAAATAACAACTAGACTAACTACCTTAATTCTGGAGCCTATGATCCTCACGACATCTTGCTGCTATAGCGCATGCGCGGACGCGAGTATAAACCTAATGGAGAGATTGAAATCCGCTAGATTGGCAAGGTTTTAAACCAAGTGTTAGATTTTTTCAATAAATCGGTTCCTGTTCTTATACTCAACACATGCCTGACTTTCGATCTGTATTTCTTTTATGAATTGGATTTAACAAGTGAATATGTGCATCTTTGTATTTTTCCTGTAAAAAATTGGGTAGTATGTATATTTGAACAGCCAAATATTGGACATTAATCAAAGGAAATACAATAGTTTGCCACACGATCTTGTTCTTGCACACAGAGTTGAGAATGTGTACCTACCTATATGAAACGGCCCCGTGCTGTCCACGTGTAGCCCATATTAGGTAAGCACACCTAGGTTAGTGTGAGTATATGAACAGGAGGACAGGGACCTGTGTTAGAGACATCTACTCCTACTATCAATAACCAGGTATGTGTAAACAATGTCTCAACGCTTTCTCCACTTCTACAAATTGATACAGGTATAATTGCTTGGTCAAAATATATTTACTGAAGTTATACATTACTTGTATAATTTAGAAGCCTAAATACAGTAGTATCGCAAGGATTATTTTTATACACTAATAAATTTTTCAAGGTTTATAGCTGATGCTTAATGATACCGGCTTTGATTTGTAACTGTTAAGTTCCATCACATATCTCTGTCTCCACCTCGTCTTCGGCCACTGGACCTACGTCGTCTTCTTCTTGAGCAACTTCTACGCCTCCTTCTCGAACAACTTCTTCTCCTTCTTCTTGAACAACTTCTCCTCCTCCTCCTTCTTGTACAACTCCTCCTCCTTCTTCTTGAACAACTTCTCCTTCTCCTTCTTCTTGAACAACTTCTTCTCCTTCGTGAACAACTTCTCTTCCGGCATGACGATCTTCTTCTCCGACAAACGGAACCGACAGGTTTTATAGAGCCCCGATCTTTTAATGCCTTTAGAAACGTTTTCCTTTGGTTTTCATCCATAGTAAACAATTTCTCTTCGTTCGTGTCAGTTGGACAGCAGTAGTGATATACTGTATGTTCTAGACCAATTTGCATAACAATAGAGCCCCCTCCCCCCTCCCCCTCCCCCTGCCCCTCCACCCCCACATGTGGGAATTTCCAAAAAGTCATCTGTATGTTCTAGACCAATTTGCATAACAATAGACCCCCCCTCCCCCCTCCCCCTCCCCCTGCCCCTCCACCCCCACATGTGGGAATTTCCAAAAAGTCATCTGTATGTTCTGCCCCACTTAGCATAACAATAGACCCCCCTCCCCCCTCCCCCTCCCCCTGCCCCTCCACCCCCACATGTGGGAATTTCCAAAAAGTCATCTGTATGTTCTGCCCCACTTAGCATAAATGTCCCATTAATCAAATCCACCCCCTCACACTCCTCTCCCTCCCCCTTAAGTGACATGGGTATTTCTTTGGACACGTGGGAATTCCGAAAAGAGAGGTCGGATGATCTGTCGCGATCAGGATGACAAAGGAAGGATAATTAATGACCCCCGTTCCCCTGACCCTCCTATTCTAGTGTCTGCATGTGTTTTCGAAAGAAGAACGTGAGGGTAAGAAACCCTACAATGAATGGCCCCTTTCAGATCTTGATATATTTATGTGACAGTTGGAAATGTTTCCCTCTGACAGTTTTGAAAAGAACAAGGCTTCATCTTGCAAGGGGGGCGAGCATAGACATCCGCATTTTTCCTGTCTGAACAGGCCTAGTGTTTTTCTCTTAACAAAGCAGCCAAAGATCGCCCACCTGCAGGAAGAAACCTTTTCAATAGCGAAAGAATACTTCTGTATTGACGCGTGGACCACCCATGTGATCCCCCACTGCGAGGGTTTCCCTGCCTTCCCATTGTGTTGAATGGCCGTCCAACCCCTCCAACACTTCAATGCGTTCCCACACAGTGGGGACAAAAGGAAACCTGTAACATAACTCTTAGCAGAAAACAAACTTGCAGTTCGACATAACGAAACTTTTACTGATCAAAATCTACCCCCCCCCCACACACGCATTCTTCCGAAGAAAAACCTATTCTCACTGAAATTTTCGGACCGCACACATCTTTGACTTTGCACTAGCCATTAAGCGGAAGGGTAATGAGGCTTTTACATTCACAAGGCTTTATCGGTCCACTTTTCCTGTGTCATGTTTTCTAGTTTTTTGTTCTTTATTTATCTATTTTGTTTATTTTGGATTCCTTATGGACTTCAATGATGTCCCGCACAATCAACGCAAGCACTATCTCACGATCTTTTACGCTCATAGAGTTCTCTCTACACACGTTTCTTACTGTGACATGTTTGTTTGCATTCTGTTAATCCTCATGGAAATACTGGCTTATACTCGCATTTAATTTCAGTATTATTTTATAAATAACGTTATTTTATACTTGCAACATTCATTTTGTGTATAGTATCATGTTCGACGATCAGAGAGGCTGTTTCTCGTTTCTTTCAAGCAAATTTAAGCTTTGACAACATGTTACTTAAGCTGAAAATATTGTCTCGTCTGTTACCCTCACGCAACTTTCTCTACTCTTGCCCTAACAATTAATACAAAATGTTATTTGCACTAACATCTTCGTGTTAGCTGAGATAAACATTTTCACAAATTATCTCCCTGCTTATTTCCTTTTATGTGCAAGGAGGGATATTAGAGTAAGGAAGGCTTTGTGTACTGATCAAAAGCTACATGCAATTCTACTGAAAAAGCATTCACAAGGAATTTTTTGGGTCCATCCACATCTCTTGACTTCGCATTTGTTTATGTTCCCAAAACTCAACTAAAATCATGGAAATATCTCCAAAAAATCCTACAGGCACACACACATACTCACACGTAAACACACACACACACACACACATACACCCCGCACACATGCACACAAATACACATGCACACCTACACACATGAATGCACAACCACACACACACACACACACACACACAAACAGACATACATACGCGCAAACACACGCACAAAACCGCATAAGCTTCATTTATAATTTCCTTAAATTAAGGACTTTATGTTAGCCAATGCATCACTTTTCACAAGGATACTCTACTCAGTTTTCTTTGTGAAATATCCGGGGTGTTTAAGAGGACACTTATTTATACATTTATTTTCTTGTTTATAGTATCTTACGAGATTACTATGCTTGTTTAATCCTAGCAAGTAATATTTTTTAAATCGCACCAAAGAATAACGATACCACAATGCAGGAACAGTAAGCACCCGAGGAACGTAGCTGAATCATTGAACCATCAGCAATACAGGTTTCAAAGTAATGGGCAAATTTCAAACACTAAGTAATATCTCGCCTTATTATTAGTTTCTTTATTGACAAATTCGAGAGTTCTGGTCAAAGTAATTACTGCAATAACACATGTTAACATATATAATAACCCCTTTCAATCATACAGAAAATTCTTTTGACTTCATTTCTACATAAACACAAATATTAAAAATCTGATGTGTTACACTCACGTGACTTCTACCCTCTTGTACTTCCCATTCTTACAAAATCTTATTCCTATATCTTCTTCGTGTTAGTTGAGATAAACATTTGTACAAATTATCTTATTGCTTATTTCCTTGAAGGTGCAAGGAGAATGTTAGAATACTGTAGGCTTTCTGCCATAGTATAATGTTTTAAAGCTTTGAGATTCTGTTGTCTTTGCACACTTAAGATACAAAAAATGAACAACGATGATCCATTTCACGGAAGTTCTAAGTTTTCCGAAACTCACACACATAACAAGGAATATCTCCGAAATGATTCACACTACAAGAAAATTTATTCAGTCAAAAATTGTGTATTTTAGCAAGATCTATATTCTCTATAGTATGATTTGGTCCATCTCTAACGGTTTACCAGTTATGCAAAAGTCACCCAGAGTAAATACGAGTACAGGGGGCTACACCCAGAAAATTCAAGATATACATTTCATTTGTCAAAAAATATCTCAAACATATGACATTTTAATCAAATCGTTAGAGCAATTTCCAAGAAAGTCAAAATTTTCGAAAAATGTTCCATGTAAAGGGTAGTTAAGGGGGGGGGATATTTTCTTTTCAAATTCTTCGTGGCGCATCCTTGAAAGACATTAAACTTAAAAACTGACTTTGGTTTAACCGACTTTTCGTTTTGAGTTATGCTGGCCACAGACTGACACACACACACACATGCCTACACATACACACACAAACACACACACCCGCAAACAAACACACAAACACACACTCTCCATCACACATACACATTTAGACATACACACACATACATACACTCACACACTTACACACATACACCCCGCACACATGCACACAAATACACATGCACACCTACACACATGAATGCACAACCACACACAGGCCTACACATACACACACTCACACACGCGCACACACCCACACTTACACACATACACTCATACACATGCACCCAAGCACACACATACACACATACACGCACCTTTTTGTAAACCTGCTTTTTTTGGATTCAGGGGGCCTCGAACATATATTTCCGGTGAAATCTTGACTTCGAATTTTTGGGTGGAGTACGATACTTTCCCTACTGACCAGTAGAGAAAGTAAAAATAGAGGTTGCGACAACTGAGCATAAAAAATACACAACGCTAATTTCATTTCAATATATGAAACTCCTGATATTGTTCTTTGTTATCAAATGATTAAAAATTGAAGAGACAGAATAATGAAAATTTCATTCATCTTACCCTTGCTATTGAATAAAGTTAGTGAATGAGACCTGATGCTCTGAAAGTATTTATTTTTTCTCAAGTAGTAATACATGGGTTAATAAAATCTCAACAGCAACTTTTTGTCACTAGATGTAAGTTTATTTAATAAGTTTGCCAGTTTATAGCAGGTTTGTATAAAACAATTGTACTATTAAATCTTACAATCCAGAGGCTTTTAAGGGGAGAATATGTTTGGAAACAACTCAAAGAATGAGTGAAAACTGCGTACCAATATTCATTACAAATACAAACCAAAACGGATAAGTGGGGCTTGTAGACAGAATACAAAACGAGCTCTATGGTGTTAAAGGAAATTAAAGGCGCAAAACTCCTTATGTGACTTAATCCCAGGGAATGACTGATGGTAGCATGGAGATGGGAACAATAACAATGATAATGAATAGGAATCCCGCCAGCCTATATTTTAAACATTTTGTTCGGTGTTATTCATCTTTATTTTTTTATTGAAGCATAACATTTCTTGTCATTTCTTACTGAACCTTCAGCATTCAGTTCATTGAATAAGAAAAGAGAATAAAGACATCTTTCAGATGTTCATACATTCATTTTAAATTACATTAAAGGCTGGCTTTGTCACTTTCATTATAAAACAAGCTATTATGTATATCATTTCACAGTATCCAAATATTGGAAAGAAAGCTAACTTCTTAGTTTAGCCAATAGAAACAAAGTTCGGCGGGGTGGGGGGGTAGCTGTTTTACTGCGCAGCTGCACAGGTGTGGTGGGGGAAAGCATTCTAACCTATAAAAGGGTACACCGGCCGCAGGAGTGATTGCAGTTCTAGAGGGCGAAACATCAGTTGGCATTTACACATCACTGCAAGAATAACATACATTCCATAATGGCAGGTAAGCCCATTTTATTATACTTTAAAGAAACATTTTGGTGTCTTTCTACGAGTGAAAGTTATTAAATAGGAACAAAATACGCAGAAAAAAGTTTTTATATGTTAAATGGCATGTATTTCCTTACAATGGACTTGAAATTATCAGCTCATCATTCATTGCCTTTACACATTGAAAGATTAAGTCAAAGTGGAAATCCGAACTAACGATGAAATTGCCAAATGTAGGAAAACACGATAACTTTTTTTTCCCACTATTCATTAAATGTTTTCTTTTGTTGTTATTTTTATTATTATTCTTTTATTCTTTTGTAGGAAACATCGACAGGGCAAATGAATCTAACACGAGCATCAATGGCTCGCCCCCTGGACGTTGCACAACACGACTTGACAAAGTTACAACGCCAGTTAGGCCCAATAAATGCAGTTGTGATAGTTGTAAAAATATTTCATCACTGAAAAGTCTACTGGGGGAAATTCAAGGTAAGAATTATTAAATATTGAAATGCTAGTTTATATTGTTCCTTATTTGTCTCATTGTAGGAATTCCATCGTAAGCAATTTTTGTGTACATTCTGTCTTCCAGCGTTAGCATTACAGCTCCAAACCATATGTTCAATCGAAATATCATATATGATATTTTGTTTTTCATCATTCATCTGACTTATAATATCCCTTTTAATACTCTCTTCTTCATATCAAAGTGACTTAACTCAAATAATCTGTCTCTAAGCCAAAAACATTTTCTTTTATACCTGAATTAAATATAGTCTTTTATTCAATCTTTAATAAATGTTCACTTGCTGAATATGAATATCCACTTCAAATATTATAACACCATTAATTAATTTTATTGTTTTATCTTACTTCAGGCCCATATGAACCAATGGACCTTTCATTGAATCGCCAGCCTAAGGAGCAGCACACCATGAGACCTTCACAAACAGCTTTACACAGAGAATCAGCGCAAAAGAGGGAATTATACCATAAATCACTTTGCGATTGCAAGATCGCTAATCAAGCTGGGAAGAGCACATCTTCTTCAATATCGCAGAGTAATAAGCAGCCGCATGAAAACACCCATCAGATTACAGATGAACAATTATATCAACAACGCAAGTACAGCTGGGAACCTTCAAATAAAAGATGTCATACTCATACAAGGGAGCAATTCAACAGCCCGCAGCAAAGAACTCAACAAAACTTAAAGGATTTGATCGAAAACAAGACAAGGATATGTATTCATACCTGTGAAACTATGAAATGTGATACTTTGAAAATTGCCATAGAACTTATTTTACAATTCAATAAGATTTCTTAGAACAGATAACCAGCTCTTATAGAGATACGTTATTGACTTTGGCAGGGACTCTAGGTCATATCTAACGACAGTAACAATCATTCATCATGTAATTCATGCTTAGCCTGCAGAGTCGCAGTTATCAGAAGTAACAGGTATTCTATTTTATTCCAAGGGCGGAAAAACAGCGTGATAGACACAGAGAGAGAGAGAGAGAGAGAGAGAGAGAGAGAGAGACTGACTGTTATGTGCAGGTGTTTTACCCATATTTATGAATTCTGAATAATATCCACAGGCATTTAGCCTGAAGCAGTATCTACTTATATTGTGAAATCATCAATTATGTTGAAATGTAAAAACGATTTTGATTCATTTAATAAAATTTATGAAGAGAAATATCAGCGTTATCATTTAACCTGTCGTAACCTATCCTAGCCTAAGCAAGCCTACCCTATCCAAATTTAGCCTATCTTAACTAGGAATGCATGCAGGAATAACATAATGCATGATATAAATTAACAAAAGAACATAATTACAATCAGATAATTTTATTTAACTTATAAAGATGAATACACTACCATTACCATTCAGAAAGCAAGCATATACTATTGAAAGACAATACACATATATTCATTTCATTTCTTAATCATTCAATGATGCCAGTCGATTTCAGTTCATTGATAATTCCTTGAATTTCCTTATAGTGATTCTGTCCGGTCGATTCTTGTGACATGATTAATAATCTTAAACGTTTTACTAATTCATTTGGATCGAACCAAGGATATTCCAGACGAAAAGCAGCATTTGATGAAGGAGCATCTTGCATGTTATTGGATACTTGGAGATTATTACTTTCTTCCAATGATGTCATGTTTCCAGATGTTTTTACAAGGACGCTTAGCGTTGATTTTCCATCTTCATTATTAGATGATTCATCAATTCCAGATTTTTCACTCTCTTGCAACGGAAATGCCCCTGATTCAGAATTAGCTATATTGTTCACAGGACCATTAGAAACCTCTTTCTTGCATATTTTATTATGGCGTTGAAGCCTACTCGTTGTCCTATTCTTTAAAGTCTGCCCACACTCACAGCATTTGAGGAAACGATCCTTTCCAAGACTAATATATGAAAAATTAAGTCTTGCGTATTTTGAGCAATACAACCTTTTACTGTGATCACTCATTGTGAAAATGCAACTGAAGCTGACAATAACCGTTTAAGCAAAAGTTAGAGATGCTCGATATTTTATACATTGATTGTTCATATGTCAAATATAAACTCGCAACAATGCAAAACAATTTAGTGTAGGCAGACACCCTAAGTAACCACAGGTGACCAGATGAGGTGACCATGGGTGACCAAGGGTGACCAGATGAGGTGACCATGGGTGACCAGATGAGGTGACCATGGGTGACCAAGGGTGACCAAGGGTGACCAAGGGTGACCAAGGGTGACCTCATCTGGTCACCCTTGGTCACCCATGGTCACCTCATCTGGTCACCCATGGTCACCTAATCTGGTCACCCTTGGTCACCCATGGTCACCCTTGGTCACCCTTGGTCACCCTTGGTCACCCATGGTCACCCTTGGTCACCCATGGTCACCCTGGTCACCTCATCTGGTCACCCCTGGTCACCTCATCTGGTCACCCTTGGTCACCCATGGTCACCTCATCTGGTCACCCATGGTCACCTAATCTGGTCACCCTTGGTCACCCATGGTCACCCTTGGTCACCCTTGGTCACCCTTGGTCACCCTTGGTCACCCTTGGTCACCCATGGTCACCTCATCTGGTCACCCATGGTCACCTCATCTGGTCACCCTTGGTCACCCATGGTCACCTCATCTGGTCACCCATGGTCACCTAATCTGGTCACCCTTGGTCACCCATGGTCACCCTTGGTCACCCTTGGTCACCCTTGGTCACCCATGGTCATCTCATCTGGTCACCCATGGTCACCCATGGTCACCTCATCTGCTCACCTGTGGTTACTTAGGGTGTCTGCCTACACTAAATTGTTTTGCATTGTTGCGAGTTTATATTTGACATATGAACAATCAATGTATAAAATATCGAGCATCTCTAACTTTTGCTTAAACGGTTATTGTCAGCTTCAGTTGCATTTTCACAATGAGTGATCACAGTAAAAGGTTGTATTGCTCAAAATACGCAAGACTTAATTTTTCATATATTAGTCTTGGAAAGGATCGTTTCCTCAAATGCTGTGAGTGTGGGCAGACTTTAAAGAATAGGACAACGAGTAGGCTTCAACGCCATAATAAAATATGCAAGAAAGAGGTTTCTAATGGTCCTGTGAACAATATAGCTAATTCTGAATCAGGGGCATTTCCGTTGCAAGAGAGTGAAAAATCTGGAATTGATGAATCATCTAATAATGAAGATGGAAAATCAACGCTAAGCGTCCTTGTAAAAACATCTGGAAACATGACATCATTGGAAGAAAGTAATAATCTCCAAGTATCCAATAACATGCAAGATGCTCCTTCATCAAATGCTGCTTTTCGTCTGGAATATCCTTGGTTCGATCCAAATGAATTAGTAAAACGTTTAAGATTATTAATCATGTCACAAGAATCGACCGGACAGAATCACTATAAGGAAATTCAAGGAATTATCAATGAACTGAAATTGACTGGCATCATTGAATGATTAAGAAATGAAATGAATATATGTGTATTGTCTTTCAATAGTATATGCTTGCTTTCTGAATGGTAATGGTAGTGTATTCATCTTTATAAGTTAAATAAAATTATCTGATTGTAATTATGTTCTTTTGTTAATTTATATCATGCATTATGTTATTCCTGCATGCATTCCTAGTTAAGATAGGCTAAATTTGGATAGGGTAGGCTTGCTTAGGCTAGGATAGGTTACGACAGGTTAAATGATAACGCTGATATTTCTCTTCATAAATTTTATTAAATGAATCAAAATCGTTTTTACATTTCAACATAATTGATGATTTCACAATATAAGTAGATACTGCTTCAGGCTAAATGCCTGTGGATATTATTCAGAATTCATAAATATGGGTAAAACACCTGCACATAACAGTCAGTCTCTCTCTCTCTCTCTCTCTCTCTCTCTCTGTGTCTATCACGCTGTTTTTCCGCCCTTGGAATAAAATAGAATACCTGTTACTTCTGATAACTGCGACTCTGCAGGCTAAGCATGAATTACATGATGAATGATTGTTACTGTCGTTAGATATGACCTAGAGTCCCTGCCAAAGTCAATAACGTATCTCTATAAGAGCTGGTTATCTGTTCTAAGAAATCTTATTGAATTGTAAAATAAGTTCTATGGCAATTTTCAAAGTATCACATTTCATAGTTTCACAGGTATGAATACATATCCTTGTCTTGTTTTCGATCAAATCCTTTAAGTTTTGTTGAGTTCTTTGCTGCGGGCTGTTGAATTGCTCCCTTGTATGAGTATGACATCTTTTATTTGAAGGTTCCCAGCTGTACTTGCGTTGTTGATATAATTGTTCATCTGTAATCTGATGGGTGTTTTCATGCGGCTGCTTATTACTCTGCGATATTGAAGAAGATGTGCTCTTCCCAGCTTGATTAGCGATCTTGCAATCGCAAAGTGATTTATGGTATAATTCCCTCTTTTGCGCTGATTCTCTGTGTAAAGCTGTTTGTGAAGGTCTCATGGTGTGCTGCTCCTTAGGCTGGCGATTCAATGAAAGGTCCATTGGTTCATATGGGCCTGAAGTAAGATAAAACAATAAAATTAATTAATGGTGTTATAATATTTGAAGTGGATATTCATATTCAGCAAGTGAACATTTATTAAAGATTGAATAAAAGACTATATTTAATTCAGGTATAAAAGAAAATGTTTTTGGCTTAGAGACAGATTATTTGAGTTAAGTCACTTTGATATGAAGAAGAGAGTATTAAAAGGGATATTATAAGTCAGATGAATGATGAAAAACAAAATATCATATATGATATTTCGATTGAACATATGGTTTGGAGCTGTAATGCTAACGCTGGAAGACAGAATGTACACAAAAATTGCTTACGATGGAATTCCTACAATGAGACAAATAAGGAACAATATAAACTAGCATTTCAATATTTAATAATTCTTACCTTGAATTTCCCCCAGTAGACTTTTCAGTGATGAAATATTTTTACAACTATCACAACTGCATTTATTGGGCCTAACTGGCGTTGTAACTTTGTCAAGTCGTGTTGTGCAACGTCCAGGGGGCGAGCCATTGATGCTCGTGTTAGATTCATTTGCCCTGTCGATGTTTCCTACAAAAGAATAAAAGAATAATAATAAAAATAACAACAAAAGAAAACATTTAATGAATAGTGGGAAAAAAAAGTTATCGTGTTTTCCTACATTTGGCAATTTCATCGTTAGTTCGGATTTCCACTTTGACTTAATCTTTCAATGTGTAAAGGCAATGAATGATGAGCTGATAATTTCAAGTCCATTGTAAGGAAATACATGCCATTTAACATATAAAAACTTTTTTCTGCGTATTTTGTTCCTATTTAATAACTTTCACTCGTAGAAAGACACCAAAATGTTTCTTTAAAGTATAATAAAATGGGCTTACCTGCCATTATGGAATGTATGTTATTCTTGCAGTGATGTGTAAATGCCAACTGATGTTTCGCCCTCTAGAACTGCAATCACTCCTGCGGCCGGTGTACCCTTTTATAGGTTAGAATGCTTTCCCCCACCACACCTGTGCAGCTGCGCAGTAAAACAGCTACCCCCCCACCCCGCCGAACTTTGTTTCTATTGGCTAAACTAAGAAGTTAGCTTTCTTTCCAATATTTGGATACTGTGAAATGATATACATAATAGCTTGTTTTATAATGAAAGTGACAAAGCCAGCCTTTAATGTAATTTAAAATGAATGTATGAACATCTGAAAGATGTCTTTATTCTCTTTTCTTATTCAATGAACTGAATGCTGAAGGTTCAGTAAGAAATGACAAGAAATGTTATGCTTCAATAAAAAAATAAAGATGAATAACACCGAACAAAATGTTTAAAATATAGGCTGGCGGGATTCCTATTCATTATCATTGTTATTGTTCCCATCTCCATGCTACCATCAGTCATTCCCTGGGATTAAGTCACATAAGGAGTTTTGCGCCTTTAATTTCCTTTAACACCATAGAGCTCGTTTTGTATTCTGTCTACAAGCCCCACTTATCCGTTTTGGTTTGTATTTGTAATGAATATTGGTACGCAGTTTTCACTCATTCTTTGAGTTGTTTCCAAACATATTCTCCCCTTAAAAGCCTCTGGATTGTAAGATTTAATAGTACAATTGTTTTATACAAACCTGCTATAAACTGGCAAACTTATTAAATAAACTTACATCTAGTGACAAAAAGTTCCTGTTGAGATTTTATTAACCCATGTATTACTACTTGAGAAAAAATAAATACTTTCAGAGCATCAGGTCTCATTCACTAACTTTATTCAATAGCAAGGGTAAGATGAATGAAATTTTCATTATTCTGTCTCTTCAATTTTTAATCATTTGATAACAAAGAACAATATCAGGAGTTTCATATATTGAAATGAAATTAGCGTTGTGTATTTTTTATGCTCAGTTGTCGCAACCTCTATTTTTACTTTCTCTACTGGTCAGTAGGGAAAGTATCGTACTCCACCCAAAAATTCGAAGTCAAGATTTCACCGGAAATATATGTTCGAGGCCCCCTGAATCCAAAAAAAAGCAGGTTTACAAAAAGGTGCGTGTATGTGTGTATGTGTGTGCTTGGGTGCATGTGTATGAGTGTATGTGTGTAAGTGTGGGTGTGTGCGCGTGTGTGAGTGTGTGTATGTGTAGGCCTGTGTGTGGTTGTGCATTCATGTGTGTAGGTGTGCATGTGTATTTGTGTGCATGTGTGCGGGGTGTATGTGTGTAAGTGTGTGAGTGTATGTATGTGTGTGTATGTCTAAATGTGTATGTGTGATGGAGAGTGTGTGTTTGTGTGTTTGTTTGCGGGTGTGTGTGTTTGTGTGTGTATGTGTAGGCATGTGTGTGTGTGTGTCAGTCTGTGGCCAGCATAACTCAAAACGAAAAGTCGGTTAAACCAAAGTCAGTTTTTAAGTTTAATGTCTTTCAAGGATGCGCCACGAAGAATTTGAAAAGAAAATATCCCCCCCCCCTTAACTACCCTTTACATGGAACATTTTTCGAAAATTTTGACTTTCTTGGAAATTGCTCTAACGATTTGATTAAAATGTCATATGTTTGAGATATTTTTTGACAAATGAAATGTATATCTTGAATTTTCTGGGTGTAGCCCCCTGTACTCGTATTTACTCTGGGTGACTTTTGCATAACTGGTAAACCGTTAGAGATGGACCAAATCATACTATAGAGAATATAGATCTTGCTAAAATACACAATTTTTGACTGAATAAATTTTCTTGTAGTGTGAATCATTTCGGAGATATTCCTTGTTATGTGTGTGAGTTTCGGAAAACTTAGAACTTCCGTGAAATGGATCATCGTTGTTCATTTTTTGTATCTTAAGTGTGCAAAGACAACAGAATCTCAAAGCTTTAAAACATTAGACTATGGCAGAAAGCCTACAGTATTCTAACATTCTCCTTGCACCTTCAAGGAAATAAGCAATAAGATAATTTGTACAAATGTTTATCTCAACTAACACGAAGAAGATATAGGAATAAGATTTTGTAAGAATGGGAAGTACAAGAGGGTAGAAGTCACGTGAGTGTAACACATCAGATTTTTAATATTTGTGTTTATGTAGAAATGAAGTCAAAAGAATTTTCTGTATGATTGAAAGGGGTTATTATATATGTTAACATGTGTTATTGCAGTAATTACTTTGACCAGAACTCTCGAATTTGTCAATAAAGAAACTAATAATAAGGCGAGATATTACTTAGTGTTTGAAATTTGCCCATTACTTTGAAACCTGTATTGCTGATGGTTCAATGATTCAGCTACGTTCCTCGGGTGCTTACTGTTCCTGCATTGTGGTATCGTTATTCTTTGGTGCGATTTAAAAAATATTACTTGCTAGGATTAAACAAGCATAGTAATCTCGTAAGATACTATAAACAAGAAAATAAATGTATAAATAAGTGTCCTCTTAAACACCCCGGATATTTCACAAAGAAAACTGAGTAGAGTATCCTTGTGAAAAGTGATGCATTGGCTAACATAAAGTCCTTAATTTAAGGAAATTATAAATGAAGCTTATGCGGTTTTGTGCGTGTGTTTGCGCGTATGTATGTCTGTTTGTGTGTGTGTGTGTGTGTGTGTGTGTGGTTGTGCATTCATGTGTGTAGGTGTGCATGTGTATTTGTGTGCATGTGTGCGGGGTGTATGTGTGTGTGTGTGTGTTTACGTGTGAGTATGTGTGTGTGCCTGTAGGATTTTTTGGAGATATTTCCATGATTTTAGTTGAGTTTTGGGAACATAAACAAATGCGAAGTCAAGAGATGTGGATGGACCCAAAAAATTCCTTGTGAATGCTTTTTCAGTAGAATTGCATGTAGCTTTTGATCAGTACACAAAGCCTTCCTTACTCTAATATCCCTCCTTGCACATAAAAGGAAATAAGCAGGGAGATAATTTGTGAAAATGTTTATCTCAGCTAACACGAAGATGTTAGTGCAAATAACATTTTGTATTAATTGTTAGGGCAAGAGTAGAGAAAGTTGCGTGAGGGTAACAGACGAGACAATATTTTCAGCTTAAGTAACATGTTGTCAAAGCTTAAATTTGCTTGAAAGAAACGAGAAACAGCCTCTCTGATCGTCGAACATGATACTATACACAAAATGAATGTTGCAAGTATAAAATAACGTTATTTATAAAATAATACTGAAATT
Organism: Tenodera sinensis; assembly: GCA_030765045.1. NCBI lineage: Eukaryota > Metazoa > Arthropoda > Insecta > Mantodea > Mantidae > Tenodera > Tenodera sinensis. The sequence continues at coordinate 108,006,124 of CM060961.1, forward strand.
AAATGCGAGTATAAGCCAGTATTTCCATGAGGATTAACAGAATGCAAACAAACATGTCACAGTAAGAAACGTGTGTAGAGAGAACTCTATGAGCGTAAAAGATCGTGAGATAGTGCTTGCGTTGATTGTGCGGGACATCATTGAAGTCCATAAGGAATCCAAAATAAACAAAATAGATAAATAAAGAACAAAAAACTAGAAAACATGACACAGGAAAAGTGGACCGATAAAGCCTTGTGAATGTAAAAGCCTCATTACCCTTCCGCTTAATGGCTAGTGCAAAGTCAAAGATGTGTGCGGTCCGAAAATTTCAGTGAGAATAGGTTTTTCTTCGGAAGAATGCGTGTGTGGGGGGGGGGGTAGATTTTGATCAGTAAAAGTTTCGTTATGTCGAACTGCAAGTTTGTTTTCTGCTAAGAGTTATGTTACAGGTTTCCTTTTGTCCCCACTGTGTGGGAACGCATTGAAGTGTTGGAGGGGTTGGACGGCCATTCAACACAATGGGAAGGCAGGGAAACCCTCGCAGTGGGGGATCACATGGGTGGTCCACGCGTCAATACAGAAGTATTCTTTCGCTATTGAAAAGGTTTCTTCCTGCAGGTGGGCGATCTTTGGCTGCTTTGTTAAGAGAAAAACACTAGGCCTGTTCAGACAGGAAAAATGCGGATGTCTATGCTCGCCCCCCTTGCAAGATGAAGCCTTGTTCTTTTCAAAACTGTCAGAGGGAAACATTTCCAACTGTCACATAAATATATCAAGATCTGAAAGGGGCCATTCATTGTAGGGTTTCTTACCCTCACGTTCTTCTTTCGAAAACACATGCAGACACTAGAATAGGAGGGTCAGGGGAACGGGGGTCATTAATTATCCTTCCTTTGTCATCCTGATCGCGACAGATCATCCGACCTCTCTTTTCGGAATTCCCACGTGTCCAAAGAAATACCCATGTCACTTAAGGGGGAGGGAGAGGAGTGTGAGGGGGTGGATTTGATTAATGGGACATTTATGCTAAGTGGGGCAGAACATACAGATGACTTTTTGGAAATTCCCACATGTGGGGGTGGAGGGGCAGGGGGAGGGGGAGGGGGGAGGGGGGGTCTATTGTTATGCTAAGTGGGGCAGAACATACAGATGACTTTTTGGAAATTCCCACATGTGGGGGTGGAGGGGCAGGGGGAGGGGGAGGGGGGAGGGGGGGTCTATTGTTATGCAAATTGGTCTAGAACATACAGATGACTTTTTGGAAATTCCCACATGTGGGGGTGGAGGGGCAGGGGGAGGGGAGGGGGGAGGGGGGTCTATTGTTATGCAAATTGGTCTAGAACATACAGTATATCACTACTGACAGCTCATAAGAGTTCTCGACACATCGTCGAACGCTCTTAACATACACTGCTTTTTATGGATATTTCTGTTTTTAACGCTTTTTCTGATTTCGGGTACTGCTGGCTTCCCCATTTTCGTATAGAATTTAGATTTTCGTATAGAATTTAGATTTTCGTTGCGAATTAGATTACTTGAAGAATTTTGCTTTCCCTTGGAAACCACACCAAATGTTGAAATGCTATGGCAACGTGTATTTCAGTTGAACAAAAGCGAGTGAAACATACCGAAAACAAAAGTCCCACAGTGCCAATGTACAAAAGCTAAAGTACCTACTATATTTATATTCCTATATAGTTAAATGAGTAATTCTTACGATTTCGATCAAATTTTGTATTCAGACAGGGTTTCGCTTATTAAGTTTATCTATATAGGCGTCATTCCTGAAAAAACAACAACAACGCAATTTTACGAGTAACAGTCACAATTACTCTAAACCTTATTTTGGCCATAAGTTCTCTTTTAATGGGCCAGTTTCAACAAACAAGCCAGGATATTAAAGGTCTCGTCATAGAAACAGCTCCAACAATTAGGATAAAAATTTATGTTTAGCTAACATTTTGCTTTTCAAGTTTATCTAAATAAGTAGATAAACGATTAATCAAAAGGAAAAGAAAAGAAAATCCGAGCGAAGCTCGGTCACCCAGGTACTGTAACATAATAGAATGATCGCATTGCATCTGTAATATTCACTACACAAATAAGATGCGTTTAATTTTTGTAATGAATATCTCCTTCTAACTTCAATGGAATAAACAGTAGCCTACCCTACTAGTTAATAAACAACAAATATTTCAAATGTGGTCAAATTCGACCACATTCACTTTTACAAACAGATAATGATCAATGCTTTATTGTTAAGTATTGCTTTGCAACCTACAGGAAAATTAGTTTAATTTTTCTCGGAAAGCTGTCACTTAATTGTGATGAAAAACCAAGAGTTTGTGCAGTTACGCTATCAATAGTCAAGTGTTTCTATCGCATTTACTTTTTCCTTTCTCTGTCACGTATGCATAGTAAAGTTAGTATGGCATCTATTGCATTCCATCCAAAAATTTATATCGAGATTTCACCGGAAATACATGTTTTGAGACTCCATGAATAAAAAAAGCAGCTGTTTTAGAAAAGTGTTTGTCTGTGAACAGCATAACTCCACCCAGACTAATCCAGGACCCTCTAGAGGGTCCAGACTATTCTTTACATAGAAAGTTTTAATTTTTTCAAAAATGGCTCTGACGATTTTGATTAAAATCAAATGACAGTAGACCATAGTACATTGAGAAAATGCAGTCAGTTGCTCCCAGATTTTCAGCTTTCTTTACATTAAATAAGTTAGGTTGATATACTGTTTTTATAATCGCCTAAAATACTGTATTCGGTGATATAAAATATTATTACTAAAACGTTATACATGGAACTATGCCAATTTAAATATATGATCTCAATGGGACAACATAACCTAACATTTACCTACATGTCAAATGAATATCGATATCAGTACAAAGAATAACAACGCACATACGACACAACATACATAGTTTGATAGCTTATTTAATGATTTATAACACTGCAATTCCCTCCACTTAAAGCTTAACTTGCAAGATACAATAATAACATGAACGTCGGCAGACTTTTTTCCGGGGGGGGGCAAATGTTAGAATTTTGCAATCAGTTAATATTAATTCATTATTTTGTTGTCAAAAGTTATAGTATTTGTTGCGGATAACCGTATAAATTTGCGCTAAACAGAAATTGTTCTTTACATAAAAATTAAAATAATAGTTTAATAGTCAGCATATTAAGTTCATTAATTTCCAAGGGGGGGGCCCCGGCCCTCCCTTGCCCCCCCCCCTTCGCGACGCCCATGTTGGCAACTACAAATCTCATTCCCCGTCAAAATGACGTTAGTTTCTGCTGTGTAAGCGAGGTCACTTAATAGTGAGGGAGGGTAGGCAGGTCTAGCAACTCCAAGGCAACATGTTCTTAAACCATTCAAGATAATTGGACATCTCCTCAGGATTCATTAACTTAAGTATTTCTCCACAAAAGCTATTTGCCCAAAATATGCAACTGGAACCCTACGGAGACTACCAGAGACCTGGAAGAGATCCCCATCGAAAGTTTTATATGAAAGTGCAGGTGATGTTAGCAAAACTGATTCATACTGAGGCATAACCTTACAAAAAAACAATGGTAATCTTGGAATTGCAAGATTTGCACATACGATGCATTTCTATGTATTACATAAAAGAAAAGCGACTAGAGAAAACCACTTGAATGCAACATGTTGCATTTCTATAGCAAACATACATAAAATTGTATGAATCATTTGCAGAACAGGGAGTCCAGAAATATATGTGACTGTTTTACGTAAAAGAAAAGTCAGTAGAGAAAACCATGCGAACATAATGTTGCATTTCTATGTACTACATAAAAGAAAAGTGAATAGAAAAAGCAAGGAGGGTAAATGTGGAATGAGGTGGACTGTCTACCAGTGACCATCCAATTCCTCGATTACCAAGAATTGGAAAAGCAACTGAAATCCAGAAGCATTCCTATGCAACAGATGCCTTCATATACAAAGACTGGATGAAAACCAACCATGAACTAAGACGTGGTGACAAGACTTAGTATACACAGATTCTACCATAGGACATGCACTCTGAAACTATTTCATGAACCTACATGTAAAGGTATGTATGACCTAGAAGTATGTAAAGTATCACATCCAATGTTGTAAAAAAGATACCTAATTTCTAACAGTATATAGTAAACTATAACCGAGAGCTATGCCAAAACTGTATGCACATTGTGCGTTATTCCTGTATTATTATAACATGCACTATTTTCAAGCTTTATGTTTCTTTGTACATCCAAAACCTACCTAAGCAAGTTGCTGCTGCCTCACAAATAAACAGGGCTACATTTACAAGAAACAAATTTAGACAATAAAAGAAATGGCAAGCATGAGTCGTAAACATCATTTGAACTACCAACTCCATGTTCTCATTGATGAGAACTATTTTGCACTGTGATGCAAAAATAGAACTCTCTTTTTCAGTAATTTTGTTTTTAATTTCCGATTTATTATTCCGGTATTCCTAGTTTACGCATAGCATAAAGCAATGTGCCCAGGTAACTATAAGCTTACTTTGTGGCTCTGCAAGCATGCTGGATGCTTTCTTTTAATGGGAATTGCCAGCATTGCAATTTAAGACTCACAACTATACTTTAAACTCAACAAACAACTGGAGTTATGCAAGTAGTCACTAACTAATAACTGAAAATTCTACTTTTTTACCAAAATCTTGACTAGCTACATATTAAAGTAACTACACCATTTGTAAAAATACACGTGTATGAAGGCCTCACCATTTTAATAACCCAACAGACGTGGAATTAATATGCCTTCTTCAATTCAACACAAACTTTGCATTAAATGAAAACCGACCTGATGGTCAACAACCCAATACAACTCAAAATATAAAGATTTTCTGTGAAACCAAGCCGACTCAGTATAACTTCAAATACACAGCTTTGCTGAGAAACAATTCCACTGTTACATTTAACAATATCCCACGCACCTGTTTCTTACCCGTCACTAAACTAAATCGAGTCTATTACTTACGGCAAACCATAGTTGGCCTTTCTGGTATACGTAATTTTTTCCCCTTGATTACGCTTTTATGTGTAGGCTAGAGGATTAAAATGGTTAAGTTTCACTAAACTTAAATAAATATATGGAAGAATAGTACTTACCGGCATAATACTTTCCTTTACTCCAGAATCATGATCACAGATTATACATGATCATGATTTTCCATGGTTCTTTCATAATCTGTGGTTCTTTCAATGCTAGTCGCCATGTGGGGCTCTAATGACCTAGCTGTCGACGGGCCCTTAAACCCTAATCACTCACTCACTAGTCGCCATGTTTCTCCCATAAGACAGTAGACGGCGCAGTTACTCAAATTTAGTAACTTTAATCATTAATTCTTTTCCCACCAAGAATAATTATGGCTAGCATCAAATGAAATTTTCACAAATTAAAGCAAAATTAAATAAAATGTTCATGGAGATTTTGCAACAAGAGCAACGAAATACGTGAAGCTTCTCGTGTCGGACACATGATCAACCGCCAATCAGCAGAGAGAATGTTATGTCATGTTCAATTGCAGCTATAATACTACCCTGTTATTGTTGCAATACCGCCAAAACAGCCTTCGTAGAGAATGTACCGAAGTAGCCTACTGTAGTGATGGGCAGAATCGAATCCTTTCAAGAATCGAATACTCTGCATTCGAATACTTTTAAGAATCGAATGTTTCATTCGAATGCAAGTTCTCGTATACTATCACTCACTAGTAGTAGTATTCGCTAATCGAAATCTCCTGCATTCGAATGCAAGTTCTCGGATACTATGACTTTGTCACTAGAGCAATGCTATTCAGTTCTCGCCATGGTTGTTCTAGAATAAAGCATTAAAATGACCCACGAAAATACAACGGTTAGTCCCAATGTTAAATGCACTAAGAGGTGTAAATTAACAATTTTTATCGTGACTTATGGGCAATGCACTTTCAATCACTAAAATAATTAAATTAACATTTTTTGGTGACAACTAATTTATTCTCACATTTTTTGCAAACTACCCAGATGATGGTAAAAAAAGAAAAAACGAAAGAAAGAAAGAGAGAGGGGAGAGAGAGAGAGAGAGAGAGAGAGAGAGAGAGAGAGAGAGAGAGAGAGAGAGAGAGAGAGAGAGAGAGAGAGAGAAACCCGCTCGAATGTGATACAAGTTGCTGGAATACAAAGGTATTTTAAGTAAAGTTCAACATGCCATTAATTTGGATTAAAATATTATTTATTAAAGGTTTAAAAGTACAGCATAGTAATTAGTAAGTTGACTCCTATGTCAACAAAATTATATCAAGAGTTAAGATTGCAATATGAATCTGTATACATAAAAATAGATGTTGGTGTGTATGAAGTTGATAAACTCCAATACTGGTTGGCCGATTACCATGAACATTGGCACATAGTTTTTTTTTTTCTCTCTCTCTCTCTTTCCACGAAGAAGATTTTTATGGTACCCATGTTACTATGCACCGTATTACGTTCCCATTGTTTTCTATACTCCTTCTCTTTTACGTAACACATTAACATGTTATCTACTCGCCCATCAACATACAATATTGCTTATGTGAAAAAGAAAGAGAACGTATTACATGCACATGCTTTTCTCTACTCAGTTTTCTATTACGAGACACCATCACATTTGCTTCTCTACTTCCTCTACCAAAACAAAACCATACAATATTCTTTACGTTTGAAAAAGAAAGACAACGTATTACATTCACATGGCTTTCTCTACTCACTTTTCTTTTACAAAACACAATCCTATTTGTTTCTCTACTTATCTTCAAAAAAAAAAAAAAAGAATCATACAATATTCTTTATGTTTGAAAAGAAAAACAACGTGTTATATTCACATGATAATCTCTATTCACTTTTCTTTTACGAAACACAATCACAATTGTTTCTCTCTCCCTCTTCCAAAAGCAATTCATACAATATTCTCTACCGAAAAAGAAAGGTGACGCATTACATTCACATAGTTTTCTCTACTTGCTTTTCTTTTACCAAACACAATCACATTTGTTTCTCTACTCCCTCTTCCAAAAACATGCATACGATATTCTTTATATCTGAAGAAGAAATGCAACGTATTACATCCACATGGCTTTCTCTACTCACTTTTCTTTTACCAAACACAATCACATTTGTTTCTCTACTCCCTCTTCCAAAAACATGCATACAATATTCTTTATATCTGAAGAAGAAATGCAACGTATTACATCCACATGGCTTTCTCTACTCACTTTTCTTTTACCAAACACAATCACATTTGTTTCTCTACTCCCTCTTCCAAAAAAAACAAAAACAAAAAAAAAACATACATACATACAATATTCTTTATGTTTGAAAAAGAAAGACAACGTATTACATTCACATGGTTTTCTCTAGCCATTTTTCTTTTACGAGACAATCACATTTTGTTCTCTACTCCGTCCAAAAAAATGTCATACAATATTCCTTATGTTTGAAAAAGAAAGACAACGTATTACATTCACATGGTTTTCCCTAGCCATTTTTCTTTTACGAGACAATCACATTTTGTTCTCTGCTCCGTCCAAAAAAATGTCATACAATATTCCTTATGTTTGAAAAAGACAACGTATTACATTCACATGGTTTTCTCTAGCCATTTTTCTTTTACGAGACAATCACATTTTGTTCTCTACTCCGTCCAAAAAAAGTCATACAATATTCCTTATGTTAGAATAAGAAAGACAACGTATTACATTCACGTGGTTTTCTCTACTCACTTTTCTTTTACGAAACACAATCCTATTTGTTTCTCTACTTCTTTCCCCCCCCCCCAAAAAAAAAAAAACAAATCACACAATATTCTTTATGTTTGAAAAAGGAAAACAACGTATTATATTCACGTGACATTCTCTATTCACTTTTCTTTTACGACACACAGCCACATTTGGTTTTCTCTTCCCACTTCCGAAAATAATTAATACAATTTTCTTCATTGTAAAAATACTACAAGTATATAGGCATTTTCAAATCGTGGAAATATAAACACTTTGTTTACAAAACTTTCTTAGAAATGGAGCTATCATAATACCTACTAAATGTATACATGAAACTACATATATTTGAATATCACTGTAATTATTAGCATTTTTCAAATTGTTGCGATTATTGTAGGGATGGTAATGACAGTTATTAGGTATATTTAAGAACCTCTTGTTACGTCCCATATAGTCACTTATGATCGGTGGATGTGATCTAATAATTATAATCATTTATCTGGAGTAACGACATATTTAATCATGCTCACTTGTATTAACTGCACAGAAAATGTTCACTATGTTAGCCAACACTTCAGGATTACAGCACGCTTAAAGAACTGCTGTTTTGGAAAACGCAGGGAAACAAATCTTACGTGAAATAGCTATTCAATAAAATAATCCTGTCCACATTCTTTGATGACAATTTATTCCTTCTCACGTTTGCTAGCTGGCCAGTTTTTGAAAAAACCCGCTCAGATGGGACAGAAGTTGCTGGGATACACATATATTTTAAATGGAGTTCGTACAATTCTGGAAACATGTTTCTATGACGTTTCCAAAACCCGAGTGGTTTTTTCGTTCTTTCCAGATATTGCATTTCTACATACTGTCGTAGCATTAAGGTCACTGTAGTAGTTGGTGTCACAGTAGTTTTAGCAGTTGCTACCTTATTATCGAAGAGTATCCACAAGGAATCCCGCTCTTCTCTGCCATCTGGCTAAGGAACGGCAGGAGTTGCCCCTTCTTCTTCTGGTACTCGTTTAACCATTGCTGTTAGTTCTTCAGCTATCCATTTTTGAGCATTGATGGCATTTTCTTCCAGACCAAATGCCATCTTCTTCAATCTGGGATCCAGAAATGTGGCTTTTGCTGCTATTTTATTCGTTTCAAATGCACCCAGTCGTCTTGCAACCAAATCTACTAATGTGTTCTTTAGAAGTTCTCCCGTAACTGTTTCGGGTGTTTTACTTCTGAGCGTGAACTGAAGGCCTCTAACTAAGGGAATTACAAGAGAAATTGATGGGTAATTCTCTCCAGATAACTCTGTTGTCATTTTCTCCAAGGGTTTGAGAATCGGTATGCATCAATAAGTATCTTCCAGTCCTCTGCTTCCAAATTGGACGGTGCCTTTGAAAGGTTCGCTAAAGAAACTGTAAGAGGGTCCTTAACTTGTGCTAATCGCTCAATCATTATGAGAGTTGAGTTCCACCTCGTAAGCACGTCCTGTTTTACGTTGAGTATAGGCAGTCCCATCTGTGCTTGAAATTCATTAAGTTTGGCGTTTGCAGCGTCACTATGTTTGAAGTGGCCCACCAAAGTCCTGCATTTTGTAAGTACCGCTCCCAGCTTCTCATTTTTGCTGATGGCTTCACTGACACTCAGATTTAACGTATGTGCTACACAAGGATGATGGAACTTCCACGAATGTTCATTAATAGCGTTTTTCATGTTGGCTGCGTTGTCTGACACCACAGTGATTATTTTATTTGAAATATTAAACCCCTCAAATATTGCGCTTAGAGATGCTGCAATATTTACTCCTGTGTGAGGATGACTAAGCTGCCTAGTTGCCAGAACAGTAGAATTGAGCTGGTCTTCTTAAATAAAATGACATGTGACAGTTATATATGAAACATGGCTGTCCGAAGTCCACATGTCTGTCGTAATGGCCACACTATTCACTTTATTCAACATGTCTATCACTTTGGACTTAACATTGTTGTACATTTCTGGCAATAACTTCGTGGATAACGTTTTCCGACTGGGCACAGCATACAGTGGATTTAACTTCTTGCTGTACTCCAAGAATTCACGATTTTCCACAATTGAAAGTGGCTGATAGTCTACTGCTATCATTTTAATAATACACATATCAATTTCCCCCTTTTCGGAATAAATCAGAGAGTGTGTTCTCTCGGACAGCGGCTAATCGTAATTATCCACTTTACTGGTGGACCAGATGTGGCTTCCCCTTCAGATGTAGGTGCTTTTGAAGTTGAAGGTGGTATTTCTGGAACTGCTTGAAATGATTGCTGAGTACTAGTAGATGGTTCCGGGTTGTCCTGATTTTCTTCATCTGTGGTAGGGCGCTGGCTAAATAAGAACAGAGTCGGGTGCAATCTCTTTAAATGCATTTTTAAATGTGTTGTATTGCCAAAATACTTCAAGTCTATTTTGCACACTTTACACGTTACAACTTTATTCTGAGTTTTTTTTTTGTAATTCCACACGTCAGATCTTCTCGCCCTAGGACTCATGGTGATACTGTACTAATTATAGTTAACGGAAACAATAACCCGGACGAAGTGTTCTCTGAGAGAATGAACTAAAACCGCCACTGCAATCTTAGGCCGGTGTCCCCCTTTTAAGTTAACACTATTTTATTTTAACTCTGCTGTAGCAAGTGAAGTGTCATTTAGGATATTTCACTTCGAATATAGTAGCTGTTATAGAAAGAATAAACCGAAATTGCGCTTTAGTACCGCACACATACAGTACGAGTTCACATTTAAGGTAACTATCTACAAGAACTCCAGTCCACTTAGTTAATGCGTCTAAGGTGCACGTCCGGCAAGAACTGCTGACAATTAAATGCCTATCTTGTGTTATCTATTTTCTTCGTATACAATAAACATTGGATATCATGAACGACTGGTATATGTTACTGCTGAGCTGTTTACTAAATTGTAATCTTAGACTGTTTATTCTAAACAAAACCTCTGTAGCGCGTAGTACAGTTCTTTTGCTGTGTACGGATGTTTGTGTGGTCACTGTGCTGCACGTGCTAATCATGAGGACAAGAAAACAGTTTATTTCGGACTAAGAAATACTGAACATATTTTTAATTTCTCTGTTACGTATTATAAGCACTCTGAATAAAAAAAAGTATTTTTAATAAAAGTGTGTGTGTGTGTGTGTGTGTGTGTGTGTGTGTGTGTGTGTGTGTGTGTGTGTGTGTGTGTGTGTGTGTGTGTGTGTGAGAGAGAGAGAGAGAGAGCAACATAACTCAAAACCAAAAGGTCGGTTAAAGACCAAAGTTGGTATTTAAGTTTAATATCCTTCAAGGATGCGACACCAAGATTTTGAAAAAGAAAATCCTCTGCCCTAAGCTACCTTTTACAAAGAGAATTTTTCGAAATTTTGATTTGCTCTTGCGATTTTGAGTAAAATGCCATATGTTAAAAGGTATTTTTATAGCAATTGGAACGTATATTTTGAATATTCTAGCTTATGTAGTCCTGTTTACTCTTGATGACTTGCATAACTGGTAAAGCGTAAGAGATAGACCAATTATTATTGTTATTGTTATTATTATTATTATTATTATTATTATTATTATTATTATTATTATTATTATTATTATTATTATTATTATTATTATTATTATTATTATTATTATTATTATTATTATTATTATTATTATTATTATTATTATTATTATTATTATTATTATTATTATTATTGTTATTGTTATTGTTATTGTTATTGTTATTGTTATTGTTATTGTTATTGTTATTGTTATTGTTATTGTTATTGTTATTGTTATTGTTATTGTTATTGTTATTATTGTTATTGTTATTGTTATTGTTATTGTTATTGTTATTGTTATTGTTATTGTTATTGTTATTGTTATTGTTATTGTTATTGTTATTGTTATTGTTATTGTTATTGTTATTGTTATTGTTATTATTATTATTATTATTATTATTATTATTATTATTATTATTATTATTATTATTATTATTATTATTATTATTATTATTATTATTATTATTATTATTATTATTATTATTATTGTTATTGTTATTGTTATTGTTATTGTTATTGTTATTGTTATTGTTATTGTTATTGTTATTGTTATTATTATTATTATTATTATTATTATTATTATTATTATTATTATTATTATTATTATTATTATTATTATTATTATTATTATTATTATTATTATTATTATTATTATTATTATTATTATTATTATTATTATTAATATTGTGAAGTAAGATATGACAGAATAATACATTATTTTCATTATTAAACAGTAGTTTACATGCAGATACACCATTTTATGATATGCTGACTAGGAAATCAATAATATGTCAGCGTTATAAGTATGAATTTTGTGTCGAATTTATAACATTGACGTCCATACGTTCTAGTTAACTGATTCCGTAATGTGCGTTCCGTTATTTCATAAACCGAGAACAAGCCGAGTGAAACATTCGAACTCAGCGCTCATAACATACGCAAACGAGAACCGAGTGAAGTATTCGATAACAGCAGAGTAGTAATTAACAAACGAGAACCGAGTGAAACATTCGAATTTAGCATTCATAACGTACGCAAACGAGAACCGAGTGAAGTATTCGATAACAGCAAAGTGGTAATGTAATTAACAAACGAGAACCGAGTGAAACATTCGAATCCAGCATTCATAACATACGCAAACGAGAACCGAGTGAAGTATTCGATAACAGCAAAGTAGTAATTAACAAACGGGAACCGAGTGAAGTATTCGATAACAGCAAAGTAGTAATTAACAAAGGAGAACCGAGTGAAACAGTCGATAACAGCAGAGTAGTAATTAACAAACGAGAACTGAGTGAAGTATTCGAATACAATCTCAGGATTCGAGAACATCTCGAGAACTTTCAAGAATCGAATACATCGACATTTTGCATTCGAATACTCCCATCACTGCCCTACTGTGGTAGCTTACCCACAGTAGGGACCAGACACCAGTAAGGATCTAGTTACCTTGAGTCAGGATCTAGGTGTCTAGGTGTTCTGTGGGTCGGTCGGGTTGGACCAGTTGGACCTACCTTCTTTCTCTAGTTACCTTGCCTTCTTTCCAGTCTGCTTAGCTTGGCACATAATAATCTGTGGCTTGGCAGTTACTATAATCTGTGGCAGTTACACAGTACACCTTGTTATTTATGTTAACTGGTTGGCAAGGGATTGCGTTTGTTCCCTATATTGGCATATGTGTATTGTCGGAGTGCAATTTTACAGCTGACAGTGGAGCTGGGTAAGCATACCAAAGAAAGTGGCAAAGTTCATTTATTATGTAGTCAGGAGATATTGTAGGGTTCCATTTGCATGCGGTGGAAAAACTGTTCCGTGAGACATACTTATGTTAGCGAATCTTGGGTGGCGTGTTACTATCCCGAGTTAATAAACAGTAGTGAAAGAATATGCTATTGCCTCATTGAAGTCACTTGGCCCACTCACCCTCCCATTTAAGTTATCTCACATACATGGCGTCTAGCACCCTGAAAATCCTGGAAATCGCCTTGAATTTAAAATTGCACCTTGAAAACCTGGAATTCATCTTGATTTTCAAAACCTATCCTTGAATTTTTCGTAAAATACTGCTATGTTACATTCTGAGGTCACACTCGTGCAGCTGAGACACATGTTGTTTTAAGAAAAAACTATTTTGCGATACATGCAGTGTAACACTAATTCTAACCAACCACAGCTTTGTAGCAAAGGAGTATCACTTTCCTTATTTTTGCATGGACTACAATATAATAAAGCACAAAATGAATTTTGAGTCTAATACACGTGCTAGGTAAATCTTATATATTTAAACGAGCAATTCTTTGTGTGTGTGTGTGTGGGTGGGGGTGTGTGGGGGTGTGGGTGTGTCTCTCTCTCTCTCTCTCTCTCTGTCCGTCTCTCTCCGTCTCTCGGTCTCTCTCCCTCTCCCTCCCCCTCTCTCCTTCTCCCCCTCTCCCCCTCTCCCTCTCCCTCTCTCCCTCTCCCTCTCTCTCTCTCACTCAATGATTTTGATCAAATTTTGTATTCAGATAAGGTTTAGCTTTCTTAAGTTTATTTATATAGGTGTCATTCCTGAAAAAAATGTGATTTTACGTAAAAAATATTTTTTATTCTCACATCTACAGAGCAGTTCAACCTTATTTTGGCTTTTTCTTCTCTTCTAATGGACCGATTTCAACAAATGAAGTAGCGTTTTAAAGTCTTCTTCCAGGGCTATTAGGATCAGTAAGGAAGTTGACCTAGCTATATTAGTCTATGCATAGGTCACAATTACTCTAAACCTTATTTTGGCCATAATTTCTCTTCACAGAAACGGCTCGAACAATTAGGATGAAAATTTATATTTAGTTAACATTTTGCTTTTCAAGTTTATCTAAATGAGTATCTTCTCAAAAAAAAAAAAAAAAAAAAAAAAAAAAAAAAAAAAAAAAAAAAAAAAAAAAAAAAAAAAACATGATTAAAAAAAAGGAAAAGAAAAGTTGAGCGAAGCTCAGTCGTCCAGGTATTCCAGTAATAAATGGAGCAAAGAGTAGTAGTTCAACTCAAAATTATGTTTACACGGTTTCTTTTCAAGCGCCTCAGTTTTTTACAAGAATAGAATTGCAGATTGAGGAAAAGAAGTTCTATTTGTATTCATATACAAGTCCAAGAAAGGAAAAGTTGTGTAGGTCACATCTTATAGATTAAAAAAATAAGTATTCCTTAGCATATTGTTCATAGTAAGGGTTACATTCCATGTTTTGTTCTGATAGAACCTTTTTAATAATTGGTGTAATCCTTAGATTTAGGGTATTTCCCAGAACTACTGATTTCTCGCAACAAAAATGTGTGACGTCAACTTCAGAAGTATCCTACATTTAATTTCATTTACTCAGTTCAATACAGTGGAATACACAATTGAACCATATCATGAGTCAATACATAAGATGATATAAAAAGGTACCCTATGAGGGTCCATGTCATGAGAAACATAAATAGAAAAGAATTTAGTGATTACATAGTATATACAATATAAGTAGATAAGAAGTTAAAAGTACAATTAGTATAATGAAAACATCATAGAAAATATCTATAAGTTTAGGTATTCTTCAATACTGTAAAAAGCTTTGGTTATTAAATAATTTTTTATCCTATTTTTAAAAAGGTATTATAATTTTCATATGATTTTAGATGTTCAGGCAAAGCATTATAGAACTTCGCTCCCATATGACTAGGGACCCTCTCTGATAAATGTAATCTGGTTCTGGGGAGATTTAGTAATTGATTATTCCTGGTATTATATGTGTGAACATCTGACATGTTTTCCATTGGGAATTTAAATTGAACTAAATATAAAATGGTTCTATAAATGAACAAATGAATCAGCTTGGTAATGTAAGGATTTTCAGCAGAATAAAAGTGCTTTTACATGATTCGTTATACCTTAGACCACCTAAATACCTGATAGCCTTTTTTTGTAATACAAATATTCTTTGCAAATTTTGTTTAGATGTATTTCC
Organism: Tenodera sinensis; assembly: GCA_030765045.1. Lineage (NCBI taxonomy): Eukaryota > Metazoa > Arthropoda > Insecta > Mantodea > Mantidae > Tenodera > Tenodera sinensis. The sequence goes on from CM060961.1 coordinate 108,021,437, forward strand.
CCATAGTTGAATTCCATATGACAAAAAGGAGTGTAGTGGACATTGTAGTGCACCCTCTTATCATTTAGCTACATATATAAATAGGGGTGTAGTAAACAATGTCATAAGAGAATATATTCTAAGATTCCTTTTAAATTGTAAGTCCATGTATATATACCATGTGTCTTAGGTTACTTTCATTTACTATGTTTAGCTCTTGCCCAGTATTGTTTAAGTTTGCATGTCTCCTTGTAGAGAAATTTTTTTCACCTTGAGAAAACCTGGAAATCGCCTTGAATTTGGTATTCAAATTTTTATAGACACCATGTATATAGCAGAAACTAATGGAATTTTGAAAGGGATTAAAGTGAGCAGTTGCCAAAGTAGCTAAATGTGTGGTCGAGTGAAATCCACTAGTTTGACAATCATGGGTGTTAGCTAATCTGATGTTTCAAATATACTCTGTCTTAGATTGCAACTACTCCACTTCTCTTCTTATTAGGAACATTCCTTGCCTATGCTTTGCAGCTTAGGGTGTGCCAATGTAAATTTATTACTGTGAGTTGTGTAATAAAGGAATGCAATATAATTTTATTTATGTGCATAACTACTGACTGGTGAGGGTTTTCTCTGTATATGCATTATAACCTGATGCACATGAGTCATGACTATCTCACAATGAGAATACACAGGTGGAGAAACTGATGATTGCAAGAGAATGAACTTGCCAAGATATATTTGCTATTAAAATAATTTAGGTTATATCAGCGTTGGTTCTGCTTTGGGCATTCAAACATGTTACTCTTTGTAGATATGCATGTTCCACTCACAATCTATGTGCCATTTCTGGTTGCTTAGATTGTTCTGCACCAACAATTACTATTGAAACATCACAGCTGAAGCAAGTATGTCATCGTTTCAAAATGGTATGCTGCATAAAAACACTAACCACTACCTTTCTTACATGAAATGTTGCCATTGAAATGTGTTTTAGGCTAACTATAAGAACTATTAACAACATGAAATTGACCATTGCTTGGAGTCCTTTGTTTCAATGGCTGAGGTGCAATTTTGTTAAGCATAATTCAAGTATTTCAATCATTTTCAATGAAAATCACAGTTTTTTATATTTTCAAATTATTATTTTCTTTCCAAATTATGCAGCTCATTATAGAAGAAGGTAATCAGTGTTTGCATTTTCTTTTTCAGAAACTGCCAGAAGCCCCTCATTCTCGTTTGCAGTCCCAGTCTGAAACCACACCTGAAGAACTTCACATTTAGTTATGACTTTACAGGTGATCAGCTGTGCTAAATTTAAAAATGTTGAGCTTTTGGCCTTAAGGAACTCCATGGCCATCAGCAGGAACTGAATAAATAACTGGCCAGTTCCAGAAGGACATGCAAGCTCTATGTTTAAACATAATCAATTTTTTCTGAAGAAGGCCATGGTTTTGAGATAGTGGTTTATTTCGTACTCAGTTCCTGATGAAGACCATGAATTTGAGATGACTGTTATTTCTTCGTGTAACATGGAGTTAACTTTTTTTCCACTTCTGTCAGTATTTTGTTAAAAGTTCTGGTAGTGTGATCATGTAGGGTATTAGTAATGGAGTGTCATATCGGACGGTGAATGAATGAAATGGGTGAAATGATGCTCAGGTGAGTCTGAGTTTCATAGAGCTTTAAGTTGCCTGACATTCATCTTCTCAGTATAAGGAAAAATCTTGGAAAAAACCTTATCCGGATAACTCGCCCTAAGTGAGATTTGAACTGACAACCTCTTGGACGTGAGGTAGACACGCTATCACCACACTACAGGGACAGGCACATATGTATAGTAACATTCTAAATGTTATATATACCCCTGATAAAATGGAAACAAAGGGCAATGGTGTAGAGGAAAATGCAAAGTTCTTTGTAACGATAATGTGAAATAATCCTAATTAACATAGACACATGGTTATCTATGTGCTCCTGGTTCTCTTAATAGAAAGCTTCACAATTTGCGAGAGTTCCTTTCTGTGTATGAGAAATTTATGCCTTTCATGCTATGTACAGTGATATATTGCACAAAATAATATTTAAACAATTTTACATTGGCATCCTGCTTATTTATTCCGATTTCATCATTTCATGCCTCAATCATACTGATACAACACTATATTTTTATCCTGGAATGCCCAATTTATACAACAAAAATGGTGTGAAATATTCAATATTTGTGTCCAGAGCAGGGGTCTATAATTCATAGGGGCTAGGGTTAGGTTACATTCTCTGTTTCCATATGGAATTGAAATCGGTTTGAGTCTAATCTCATTCTGAATATGATATGTGCTTCCATGTTAAATTCAATGCATATTGGAATTTGGATAGGCAAGGTTACAGAATAGATGATTCAATCTATAGGTATTAGTAGGTGTAGTAGGTCAACTTGGCTTATGTTGGCAAACCTTTTATTGATGTTAGTTCGTTGTTCTGTGTATTTTAAACAGGTTTTGAGGTTAGTGAATGTTTCTGAAAAGAATACACTGTGAGATTATAGAAAAAATAAAAGCTGTGTTGTGTTTTATTACATCAGTTGTGCTAAGAAAATAAAACAATGAGCATACAGCGTGTTAAGAGTATGGTAGATGGTAGCATTTTTGGCATATTTAAATCAATTTGGATGCAGTAGGTGTTTCCATGCAACAAAATTTCAATCTGGTCCTCTTTCTAAAAGGTTTGGACACAAGAGTCAATACAATCTGAATCTGCATGGTGGTTAGGCAGGCTGTACCTCCTCAAATATGGATTTACAGTTGCATCTTAATGTGGGACTTGTGCTATAGAGGATGCTAATTTGCCCAATTTTAGATACACTGCTCTGGTTTGGGGTAATGCCGCCAAACACACTGAAAGATGAATGCTACAAATACTGTGGTTGATAACAAAAGTGCCTTAGACAGCTCCAGCTGACTTATTGCATGATGAGCTTAAAATGCATGCAGTGGAAGAATTAAGAAGCTTTCACATGACACTTAGAAAACCTTACAAAAACAGCAAATCCATTAGTTGCTAACTTAAGAAAACATGCACGCACAGCCCCTCTCACTTTTCAATACGACATAACAAGGGGTTAGTGCTGATGATTCCTAGATAGCCTTCTTGCACATGACTGACACAGACTACTCTATCCAAATTCCCTATCTATCTCTTGCACCTGACTTTTCAGGTCGCAGCCTGTGACAAAACTCTTCAAGTTCTTGACAATAGCCAACATGGACCGGGAGTTTAAGGGCCTCCCACAAGTGTCCTATGTGTGCTGTGATAGTGGGCCACCACATGGTGGGATTGGATACTCCTGACAATCAAGCCACCACTAAGGAGGATGAACTTGATGAACGCCTTGCCTGAGCAACGGAACATTGGCTTCTCCAATGCTGCTGGTCGCTGATTGGTTGGCATGCGTTTCGTAGTATTGGAAGCCAGGTTTTGTTCAGTTTGAGGGCTTCTTTTCTGTTGAAGTTGTTCGGGTGTTTGTAGATTTCCATTGCTTCACATTGTCTGGCATAATAGTGTTGTAATGAAGAAAGGACAGTTGTCTCCATTGTTTGGATTATGTGCTCACCTTCTGCTGATAAAGCATGCTCTGCAACTGCAGAATTTTTCCAGCTGTCCCAGATGACAGCATGATGCTGTCAAGCCCCACCCACCACACTCACCGCTAAATACTGCTGCATTTCCAATGGTCATGGCGAAAAAATCAGTTGTGACTAAAACTCTGTCAAGAAGATTGACACCACGCCACTGATGTTCACTACAGATGTGAACGAAATGTCTGGACATCAAAATGCCAGCAGATGATGGCTTGTCAGCCCAGAAGAATCCTCTAGAAATAACATCACTTAAAGCAATGTATTAATCTTACTTGGTCTTGTCCAGATTTCATGGACTGTACTAAGAAGTTATGCTTGACGTGCTCATATGTAATACATGATCAGGCCTAGTAGCACTCACATCCTAACTGGGGTACTATGCGGGACCTGACAATAGCTTGAAACTTGCTCGACATTACACAGAAATGTATGCATTAATGTGTGTGTGGGAGGGGGATAGTGCACACACTTGCTCCCCTTCAAGTTGCAACATGCAGGATACTTACCATTGCATATGGCCCTCCGCTTTTAACCAGTGTTTTCCCCTTTCCTGTTGGAAAAAGAGGTGATTAGATTAGGTTGCGTTCAGCGAGTTCACAAGTAGCCATGGAGGCTGGTGAACATTGAACATGTCAATTGTGATGTACAAAACATTGTCAATAAATATACAGAATGAGCACATAAAAACTCATTATATACAGAAACAAAAAAGAAACAAACAACAGCAAAGGGGATAATGGAAACACAATCAAAGCTTACCTGAAATTTGTCAGATAAGAATTGAATTTTGTGTTAGATTTACACTAGGCATATAATAATAATAATAATAATTCATCTAGAGATCACTTACAGAGTTACATAAGCTTTCACAGGATGATTTGTCAGTTAGATTACCTTATACAGAATAAAATGAGTTAAAAATTACTTACAAAGTTACATAAGCATTAACTCGAATAATTTGTCATTTAAATAATCTTATACAGAATAAAATGAGTTAGAAACTACTTACAAAGCTACATAAGCATTAACAGGAATAATTTGTCATTTGAATAATCTTACACAGAACAAAATGAGTTAGAAACTCCTTATAAAGCTACACAAGCATTAACAGAAATAATTTGTCATTTAAATAATCTTATACAGAATACAATGAGTTAGGAACTACTTACAAAGCTACATGAGCATTAACAGGAATAATTTGTCATTTAAACAATCTTATACAGAATAAAATGAGTTAGAAACTACATGTAAAGCTACACAAGCATTAACAGGAATAATTTGTGATTTAAATAATCTTGTACACAATAAAATGAGTTAGAAACTACTTACAAAACTAAATAAACATTAACAGGATAATTTGCCATTTAAATAATCTTATACAGAATAAAATGAGCTAGAAACTATTTATAAGGCTAAATAAACAACAAAGTTACATAGATATTTACAGCATAGTTTGTAATTCACATATAGAATAAACTGAGCTACATAGGAATTAATAGGATAATTGGTCATTCAGATAATCTTGTACAGAATAAAATGATTTTGAGCATAGGTACTCTTTAGCAGCTGTTTTAAAAGCATTGAAATTGTCAACTTTTCCCTTAAGGTTATTAGGAAGGGCATTAAATATTTTTATGGTTTCATAATATACACCTTTCTGGAAGTAAGAAAGTTTTGCACTGGGATGATGGATATTACTCTTCTGTCTAGTGTTTATTCCATGAATTTCTTTGTTTGTTGTGAATAAGGATCGATTGCATATAAAGAATTTTAGAATCGAGAATATATACATACTGGGTAAGGTTAATATGTTTAATCTTCTGAAAAGATCTTTGCATGAGTGTCTCCTATGGGTGTTGGAAATAATTCTTATAACCTTCTTTTGTATGAGGAATATTTGTTTACTGTCTACTGAATTGCCCCAAAATAAAATACTGTATTCCATTATAGAGTTACAGTATGCATAGTAAACTAATTTGAGTGTATGGAGCTAACATTTGCCAGTGCTCGGATAGCACAACAGTTAGTTTGGGTAAGATACACTTAATGTGAGCTTTCCAATCTAAATATTTGTCAACTTGAAACAAAACTTTGGTGTTATCTATTTGTTCTAATAACATGTCGTTAATCCCTATTTCAATTGGAGTGTGTAATGTTTGATGAGTTATGAATTTAATCACTTTTGTTTTATCTAGGTTAACAGATAATTTGTTGGCTTTAAACCAGTAGGACATGCAGTTCAAAACATAATTCAATTTAATTATGCATTCATTTAAGTTTTTGCTAGTGACCAGCACACTAGTGTCATCAGTAGAGCCCGGATTTTTATGTAATTACATATTTTAAATCCTGCATAATATTTCAATGAGAAGTAAAAATGTTGGCAAACTACGTCATTTGGGACTCCCTTACAAATTTTTAGTTTACATATTTTGCACGTTTCTACATATTTTAACGATGTTGCATAAAACTTACATATTTTCTTGGTTTCGTTATAGTTTTATTATTTTTAAAAAATATTGTCACATTATAAACTACTGTTTTCACAAGTTTTGCTGAAAGAAACAAAAATCAATCTGCGAAATAGGATGCAAGTTAAATTAAGAATGCGATAATAACCGCCTCGCCTCATTCTGATTGTTGTCCGTTTATATCAAAGCAGGTGCCGCTCGACAATGTTGACCTCCAGTGTCACGTTTCTCGTAAAGCTTTGGGTATTTACAATTGATTGTTACCATTGTCGCGGTAGTCGGCATCTTGTAATGTAGTAGCTGCGAGGAAACAGAGAGCCGCTGGACAACCATCAATATAGCGAGGCGATAATACTGCAGTTAGTTTCTTGCAAGTCTTAGTAAAATGGCACCAGTTGCGTCCTGGCTATCCTGCAAATTGAATTCATGGGTGAAATTAGATAGCGCCTTTACAACCGACGGAAAAGTAAGTCTGTCAAGCATGTGGTAAAACAATTGGCTGTTCCATGAAATCTCAATTGGAATAACATGTTAAAAGTGCTCTTCACATATGCAACAAACACCTACAGTCTTCTAGAAAGTAAGTTCTGTTGACAAATGCAACAGGAACTGTCCGGAAATGATTTTTAAAGACTTGTGCAGTGCAATGGCTGCAGCTAATATTCCGTAGCATAAACTTCAAATTACTCAATTTCGCTCGTTTCTAGAAAAACATTGCAAGAAAGTTATTCCTGGCGAATCTACTCTGAGGAAAAAGTATCCTTATGTGTGTTATGGAGAAGTAGTTCATGTACAGAATGAAATTGGAGACTCCTTTATTTGGTTTGCCGCTGATGACATGGGTCGGTACATAGCAAATTTAGTAGAAGGAAAACTAGATTCCGAAAGTCCAGCAAAACCATTTCTAATCTGTTGCAAGGTGTTAGAACAAACAAATCATTCTACAATTGCAAGATTTGTAAATGATAGGATGAAGATTCTGTGGCTGGAGGGTGTGTGAGGAAAAGGTTTTAATTATGTATTCAGATGCCGCAGCGACTACATGATTAAAGCTGCTACTGCCCTTAAGGTTTTCTATCCGAATTTACCTGCTTGGCCAATGCATTGCAACATGTTGCTGAAATTGTAAGAAGTAATTTTTCTTCTGTGAATAAGTTGATATCAGCAACAAAAAAGGTCTTCGTGAACGCACCGCACAAAATTCAGTGCTACAAAAATCATCTCCAACATGTCCCTTTGCCTCCTGAGTCAGTACTTACAAGATGGGGTAGTGTAAAGCTCCTGTGCTTACATCAAAAGTAACTTCGGCTGGTTGCCTAGTACCATCAAGCAGTTGGGAACATCGGGTTCCCTTCTTCACGAATCTATGGATTTAATGGAACGTGCATCACAGAAGCTTAGAGTAGCTGTAGGAAGGAAGGTAGGCAAAAAATTCAAAGTTGTGCTAAACAGGAATCCAGGGTACTCTACGCTTGTGTCCGTGTCTAAAGTGCTAAATGGTGACTGTCGATTTACCAAAACATTTCTCTGCAAATCAGATTCCTATGCTAAAATATGTTCTTGTTACTTCGTGTGATGTGGAGAGAAGCTTCTCTGGTTATAAAAACATTTTGTCCGATAGGAGACAAAAATGACCCCTGAAAATATGGAAAAGTATATGATTATTCGCTGCACGTTGAAAGAAGCAAAAGACTCAAAATGAACATGCCTCATTGTTCATTGTATGTCACGAGATAGAAAACTGAAAATGCATCCTCATTATAAAAGCTAAATATTTTGAACTGATTGTTTCACTCATTGATAAATTGTTTCAGTATTTCAACATTGCTTTACCGTCTAAAATTTAAGTAAAATAATTATGTGAAATGAGTAATTTTAATAAATAATCCAAAACACATTTTTTATTTCGTGATTATCTTCTTGAAAATAAATTTTAGGTAAATTTTGCATAAAACAAAACTTTTCTCTATAATTAATTCTATGTTTAGTAAATTTAAACTCATTGTAATTATTTTATGTACTTACAGACCCATAAAATTACACAATTCTGGGTAATTTGCAGTGTGCATTTAGATTTGAGGTGATAATCTTAGCATTTAGATTATTACATAATTTTACATATTTTGTTGATATTACACATTTCATTACATATTTTGATGTTTTTTGTTACATAAATATGTACATATTTCGCACCTTGATATTACATAAAAATCCGGGCTTTAGTCATCAGCTAACAGTACAGAACTTGCTATATTCTTTATATAAAGTGAAAGGTCATTTATATAGATCAGAAATAATAGAGGCCCTAATATGATGAGAAGAAAGATAGAGGTGTTCAGGACGCATAGAGGAAAACAAGGCAGATCGCCAAGGGTGGAAGGGCTGAGGGAACCTAGATTGATTAGGAGGGGGTACCTTCATCGGTGTTTGAGCAGTTGTCTGCCATGGGTAGTCTGCTCAAGGACAGTAGCATGCAGCATCTCCAGGCAATCCACAGAACCCAAGAGGCCGGTATCCGATCCTAGTAATGGTTCAAATTGCGTAGAGCGATGCAGCCGGTCAACAGTTCTTCTGAACTAGATCCTATGTTCCAATATATTTTGTATTATTTTTCCCCACCATACAGTTCTTTAAAATCTTCCACATATTCTAGGTTTATACTAGGGCTTGTTATACATATTACTATTGAATTTATAGCCTTCCATATCCTACTCACATTATTTTCATTTAAAACCCTTATCAGATTACTTTCATATTTTTCCTCCAACTTACTCTATTTTGTTCTACTAATGGTTTATGTCCAGATGTTTACGTGAGCTTACCACACAAACACGGTGAGACACGTATGTACATTATTATTTATTTCTGCCAAAAAACTTACTGCTGGTGTTTTTTAAACATACAAGCTGTGTGTGGGCAGTGTTTAAGATGTTGAACCACGACTGAAAAATACAATGCCACAGCTGGGATTTGAACCACGGGTCATCCGCTCATCCAACACCTGCTCTAACCACTAAGCTACCATGTCCAACTTGCCAGTATGACAAATTCCCCAACCAATTCGTACTTTCGCACTAGACCACAACGCGTTCTTACATTGGAGATAAATACCAGGCGGGGATCCTCAGGGTAGGCAGGGTAGGCATTGCCTGCCCTACCGTAATACATCAACAAATCGTTTTTAGCTATGATTCTGCATTTTATCGTTTAAACCATCATTTTCCCTAAATTGTAGTTCAAGAAAAGTTTTCTCGGTTATAATGACCAGCGCATGATCAAATCCTTGCATCTCAATTCCGATTCATCAAAACTGCGCTGCGTGTTTGAAACGCGTGGCAAAATTGAAACACATCGAACCTGGATAGTGGACAGCCAGCTAGCTTAACCTCTGCCGGCTCTGCCCTCTTTCCTCAGTACGAAGCCCTTGAACATGGATAAGGAAGTATTCCATCAGTATGCGCACTCCGAGCATGCGTAAACGCGTCTGCCAGCAGTTAGAACACTTTGCCTGCCCAAATCCGAATTTATGCGACTTTTTCCGAACAGCCTTACTCCACGAATGAAGATCTCAGTGACCCGGAGAGATCTGAACTTGAAAATAGTTTACAACTCTCTAAGGTAAAATAAAACATTTTCTGTGAATATGCATCCACTGTTACTCACTGTAAATATTTTCCTCCATTAACAACTCCGAGCGGTAGGTTTAGTTATGGATAGCTTTTCCTAGGCTTAAAGCCCTATAAAAGAAATGGACACTCATGATGAACAAATATTATATATTATTTAATTTTCATATATGGTGTCCGGATTGTTTACAGATAATACTGAGTTGATGCATGACTGACAATGGTCATCAAAAGTATACTTTGCAAGTTAAAATTTGACAGTCTATAGTTATACTTCATTTTTTAATATAGACAACAACCTCTGAATCGTCGAAAATGCTGTAAGCTTTTTGTTATAGTAACCACCAATGTTTAAAACATAAGCCTAGATCAATATGTAATATTACACAAGTAAAACCTTACTTTGAGTCTAATAATTTTTACACCTCTGTAATTTTAAATCACTTTATAATGAATGAACAAAAACGTTTAAAAAGTATATCAGTATCTTTATTTAATTGGGCATCCAGTTAAAAAATAAGAGTGGGTAATTTATCTGCTATGGTGTAAAATAGCGTTATTGTTTCAAATCATCACAATATATTAAATGCCTAATAATAATAATAATAATAATAATAATAATAATAATAATAATAATAATAATAATAATAATAATAGTAATAGTAATAGTAATAGTAATAGTAATAATAATAATAATATTGTTTCAAATCATCACAATATATTAAATGCCTAATAATAATAATAATAATAATAATAATAATAATAATAATAATAATAATAATAATAATAATAATAATAACAACAATAATAATAACAATAATAACAATAATAACAATAACAATAATAACAATAATAGCAATAACAACAATAACAGCAATAACAGCAATAACAGCAATAACAGCAATAACAGCAATAACAGCAATAACAGCAATAACAGCAATAACAAGAATAACAAGAATAACAAGAATAACAACAACAATAACAATAACAATAACAATAACAAGAATAAGAATAAGAATAAGCATCATCATCATCATCATCATCATCATCATCATCATCATCATCATAATAATAATAATTGGAAAAGTTGGAGCTGCAGCAGTAATATTTAAACACGGAGAACTTATACATAAAATCAAGGCTAAATTACATGACAGATGCTCCAATAACCAGGCAGAGCAAGTGGCAATCATTAGAGGATTAGCAACACTTCAGGATATGAACATAAGTGTACAAGAAAGAATAACTGCAGTGTATACAGATAGCAAAATTACCCTAGATCTAATCAGAAATAATTCAAAACATAATAATTTAATAGAAGAAATTCAAAAGAATCTCAAAAGCCTTAAAGAACAGAAGTGGATCATACATTTTGCCTGGATCAAAGCACATGCTGGATATCTTGGCAATGAATTAGCTGATAAACTAGCTAAGGAGGCTGCGATTGATAATGCTACGGACTATGTGTACAACAAAAAACCAAAAACAACATATGTCAGTGAAATCCAAGAACAAGGGATGCAGAAGTGGCAAGAAGAGTGGACTAATACAACGAAAGGAGCAGCCTGCAAGGAGTTCATCCCATCAGTTGTTCGAAGAATGAGCACACAAATTAACTTGAATTTCACACTGACAGCAATGATTACGGGACACGGACTAACTAAATCCTACTTACACCGGCTGGGAATAATACAGGACTCTAGATGCATCTGTCTACAAGAAGAGCAAACAGTAGAACATCTGATATATCGATGTGGCAAACTAAAACAGCAAAGGGAAGTAATGAAGAAAGCCATTGAATCTAATAACAAATGGCCAGTGACTAAAGAGCAGCTAATCACAAACAATATAAGGGCTTTCAAAACATTTATTCAAAGCATTAATTTTGGTGAATTAAAATAGTATATTCCAACTGCTAATAGGAAGATAGTGGAAGTGATATGGTGTAGTGATATAAAATAAACAAAGGACCAGATATAAATACAGCAAGTTCAATTTAAAGGACAACTGGAAGATAGTAGAAGTGATAGTGACAGTGAATATAGAAATAAATGTAATAGGTATCAATGTAATAGCATGTAGTATCGCTTACTGCGATGGGGCATGCTTGTTATAGCTAATAAAAAAAAAAAAAAAAAAAAAAAAAAAATAAAATAATAATAATAATAATAATAATAATAATAATAATAATAATAATAATAATAATAATAATAATAATAATAATAATAATAATAGTAATATAATTAGTGGTGGTGGCACAAAATATTTTGTGAGGAAAACAATAGTTAACCTTTCTAACAATAATACATACTTAAATTTGGAAAATTGCCATGTAAAATTGTAGTTTAACATGAAATGTATTGTAATGCAGTAAGATGAAATATCTGCTGAAACTTCGTTACGCTCATTCTAAAGTACACTTTGAACTATTTTTGTTATTTTGTCGTTTAACGACTGTCAATTGCCGGGATCACATCAGCGTCACCGGTGTGCCGGAATTTTGTCCCGCAGGAGTTCTTTTGCATGCCAGTAAGTCTACTGACATGGAGCTGTCGTTTTTAAGTACACTTAAAAACTTCGGTCTGGGCCGGATTTGAGACTGCGACCTTGGGATCAGTACACTTTGAACTTAACTTCACGCAACAGACAACCAGACAGTGTAAAAAAAATTCATGCTTTATATTCCTGGATAAGTTCATATCATGCACGAAGAATCTTCCGTTTTGCCTACGTTCCTCCTTTTCTGCTTGTTCGCAAATTAGAGTTAGTACAGCCAAGTTATCCATTGTGTTGATTGGCAGTGACTGACCTTGGCACATCAATTCTTCGGCACGCTTCGCTTCCGATAGATGTGAGCGAGTTGGTTCTGTTCGGCGTGCCGCGCTTCGCTTCTGCGCGTCCAGGTGCGAGCCTATCTTAAGTTCTCCGCTTAGAAAACTGCCTGTGTTAACTTCTGGAGCCGGAAGGCGTTTCTTCTCTTTACCTCGGCCCAGATGTTCTCTTTTGCAGACGAGGCAAAATTTTTGGTATTGGTCTTTGTCAGGAAGCTTAGCTGGGCCACGGCCATGGCCGCGCCGTAGCCGAGTGGTTAGACCATTCACTTCTGACCAAAGTGGCCGGGGTTCGATCCCAGGCAACTGCATGTGAGATTGGTGGTGGACGAAGCGGCGCTGGGGCGGGTTTCCTCCGGGCTCTCCGGTTTCTCTCACCATCTCATTCCACCGGTGCTTCATCTTCACCCCATGTATCAGTGCCTGCGGTGCCGTATGTAGCAAAAGCAGGCGTTAAACACTACAAAAAATTAGCTGGGTCTCTCATATATCTTACTTGAAGTCCAGGTATGACCGTTCTCTTAGTGTTTTACGCGTTTTAAGTGGCACATCCTGAGGGGCTGATCGGACCGTTCTTTTTAGGTTGTATCGCTGTTTGGTCCGATCTAAACTTCACTACAATTGTGTTGTGTATCCGTCGGCTCGTCCGTCGATTTTGAAATGTCTTGATCCTATACATCACCGTGGTATCTGGTTGAGTATTGGCGCTTTTCCGAGTCCAGTTATCAGCCTGTGTGTGGAAGCTGCCGAACCTCCGCTTTCTTATCGTCGCTATGTTCTTCTTTGTAGCTACGCCTGTAGCCTTTCTAGTTTGCCGAAGCATCCGTCGTTTCTCTAGTTTTTTAACGATTCCCTGGACCGTCAGTACTCGACGAGCTCCCTGGCCCTACCCCCTCCTGGTGTTTGCTTTCGCTCTCTGCTCCCGCTGTTGAACGTCGATTTACCAACGACACTTCCCAAAGAAGAAACACAATTTCTCCTATGACTCCACTCCGAGATCCACGTTAATCTGGGTTTGCTGTCCCTGCCGAAGTCGTCGACGCCAGATTGTTCTTCGTTCTGCCTTTTTAGTTCAGGCGCAGTTCAGACCCGATAGTTTTATATACACTGACGGCTCGAAAGACGGTCGGGGAGGAGGATGTGCTTCTATTCTTGGTCGTTAAGAGATTTAGATTTCGTCTTTCACCGCAGTGCTCGATTTTTACAGCTGAGCATTTTGGTATTTACCAAGCGCTTTTATCTATTCGTCGGTAAGCTTTACACAGCTCGGATTGTTTGAGTGCGCTTCAGAGCCTACGGATACTGTACAATTACCATCCACTGGTACAGCGTATTCAGGGCTGCCTCACACCTTCGCCAGTGCTGGCACTTGCGTTTCCTTTGTGTGGTACCTGGATGCATAGACCTGAAGGAAACAAGGCTGCCGATGCTGATAAGGCAGCAGTTTCTCTCAGGCATTTTATCTCTTGTGTTCCCACTGTTGGTTTTAGCGCAGTGTTACGTCAGAGTTTGACTCGCACATTGATCTTTTATTTAGCTTCTTACGTTTGTCCGTTGATGCGAGTTGTTTTTATTAGTTCATGTTATTCTGCGCTTCCGTTTTTTGCTCTACTTTGCAGTTGCTAGCACTATACTGGTGAAGTTTTTAAGATTTTAGCATTTTAGCTTTATACCTTGTTTAGTTTTTACATGTTCAGACTTAGAGTTTTACTTGGGAGCTAACAGTCAGTAGTTGAGCACACTAAAGCCACAGGGCTGCTGCTACTCCTGCCACCACCACCACTACTACCACTACCACTACCACCGCCGCCATCACAAAATTGCAGTAAAACCAAATTAAACATAAACGTTATTTTTTTAATGGTATCTATATCATTTCTGTAGTACAGTTTATCTATCTCTGTTTTCTAACTTACGTATTTAATATTCAGTGAGAATGGAAAGGCTTAAGTGCATAGTAAATTCATTCATATTCATTGTGCAGATTCTGTAACACACTATTACATACAAGATAGAAACTTGTTTGAAAAATTAAGAAAAACTTTTTCCTGTAAAGGTTTGTTTCTGGTATACAACAATCTTTGCTGTGAATCTCTGACAAAAATAGAACATAGCAGGTCAATGTTTACCTAAATTTTCAATAAATACCATTCTCTAACTCCTCTCTCCACAATATAGAAATGAATTTTCTGTTTTGAGGGTTACTCAAAATATAGAATGTTGAATACAAAACTTTACCCAGAAGCCTCTGGTTCTCAAGGTTGATGGAGATTTCTTAGCTTTAAAATCCTTAGCATGGCTTCTTTTGGAAGAGATGTAAAGCTGGTAGTCCAGTATTGTAAATTTAAGACACGTAAAGGAATCTCAAATCTAATAGCCATCTGAGCAGAATTAGACAGTGTTTCACACTCAATGTCAAATGAGATCCTGAGAACTATAGCAGTTAAGCAGTGTGTATAAATAAAGTCTCAATAAATTTTGCCTAGTGTAATTAACATAGGAATTGCAAACGTACTTTGAATAGTGCTTGATGAACCAAACCTGGCAGTTCACGTAGTTCTCAGTGCATGAAACACACATTGCTTTTACATCAGACTGTGTTTACTATTAATAGGTATTTGATTTGAAAGATCTGATTAATTATCTAATGATATTGTGGATCATATAGAATTAATTCAGTTGTAATGAACACAGTTAATGAGATATCATTTCTTTCTGAGTATGTGCTTATTATTAGCGAACAGAGATTCTGTTTGCAGATGTAATTCTATGATTGTTGTACTTAATCATGTTAAATCCTTTAACATTCCAGATTATGTGGAGAAGAGGTTAGATAGATAGCAGTGATGAATCACCATTGAACTCTGCAGGAGAGTAAAGAAAATGCACAGTGTTGTTCAGAGGAAAGTAACCTGAATGTGAAAGTCAGGAATGTAACATCATGGAAATACCAACTGTAGAGGAAGCTGTTGCTTCAGAACTATCTGGTGGACCTAGTAATGTGCATAAAGTTGACAGGTCATACAAATGTGAAACTTGTGCAAAGCAATTTAGACGGTTGTCAAGTTTGAAGCAGCATAATGTTAAGCATTTAAAGGAAAAGAGGCTCAAGTGTGCACTTTGTGGGAAGAGTTTTACTGTATTATCAAGTTTGAAAAGGCATAATTTGATTCATGAAGGTAAAAGATCACACAAGTGTAACATTTGTGAGAAAAGTTTTACTAAGTTATCAGCTTTGAAAAGACATAATTTGCTTCATGAAGGTAAACAGATACTGAAATGTGGAAGTTGTGGGCAGAGTTTTACTGAGTTGTCACATTTGAAAACTCATAATTTGATTCATGAGGGAAGCAAGCAGTTTAAGTGTGAACTTTGTGAGAAGACATTTATTAAGTTGTCAGGCTTGAAAATTCATATTGTTGTGGTTCATGAGCTTAGAAAGTCTCTCAGATGTGAAATATGCCAACAGGGATTTACTCACTTATCAAGATTGCTAGCACATAGTCTGGGTCATAACACCATATAAGTGTGACCTTTCTGAACAGCTTTACACTTTTGTGTAATTTCAATCATGACTATAGGGAGTCATACAAAGAGGACATCAGTGATTTGTCACATTTTAAAGATATAATGTAACCCTCAAAAACAAACAGCTACACACATATACCTTGGCCGCTGTAAGTTTGCATAATATCCTAGTCAAAGACCTCAACAAAATTGTGTTTGCTGGGCAAAACAAGGGTCGTTGCAGAGACACCTTGACAAAATACCTGCGTTTACCTTCAGTTATTAGTAGGGTCGGGATTTTTAGGTTATTAAAATTGACTTTTTAGTTATTTTTGTATCTTAAAAGTTTTTTTTTTTTTTTTTTCTTTTTGTTCTTTAACCTCCTGAAATAGTTTTTATATTATTATTGTTTATTAATTTTATTATTGTCCTCTTTTTTATAGCAATGTCGCTGATATGTCCCGTAGATCCTTTGTGCAGCTCAAAATGTGATTCTTGGCCAGAGGGCACCTGGAAAATACGTAAATAAAATTATAGTTTATACACTCTGTGAATTTCTCTTTTGGCAGATTTGGCAAAATATTACTTTGCCATCTGTGGTGAAGTTCGGACCGTTACCCATCCACTGACGAATCAACCACCTTCGAGATGAGCTGACTTTAGGCATGACACTGGCTCCTTAAATTACATGCCTAATCTAAGGAAAATTGACTTCTAACGATGTAGTAATTGTATGCATTAACAATACACGATAGTCAGCTGAACACAACAGATACTGTTTTTAAACTGATTGGTTTGAAATTCTAAAAGAGTCTTCCGGGCTGATTTGCCATGGTCTGCTGGAGTAACTTGGTCCAGACGTTTCGTCCACTACTGCGGTGGACATCATCGGTGGCGTGGTCGAAGTCTTCTTGGTGAAGGCACTGTTGCGTCTGAGGCGTTGACTGTCTGGGATGCGGAATTTATACACAGAGGGGTCTTCTCTGATTGGCTTGGGGCTCGCTGAGGCAGTGCGGTTGGTGGGAGGGGGCTAGCTGCATCTCGGGCGCTACTAGATTCTGATTGGTTTGTGTTGCTTGACTGTCTGTGTTGTTTAATGTTATCGATGACGGGGTACCAAGTTTTGTTGAGCTTAAGGGCTTCCTCTTTCCTATTGAAGTTATGGGCATGTTTATAAATTTCTATGGCTTCGCGCTGTAGTCAAGCATGGTAATGTGAGATGTTAGATAGAATGCTGGTGTCCTGAAACTTGATGACACGTTCCCCCTCCGCTTCTATAGCTTCTATCTAACATTTCACACTACCATGCTCGACTACAGCGCGAAGCCATAGAAATTTATAAACATGCCAATAACTTCAATAGGAAAGAGGAAGCCCTTAAGCTCAACAAAACTTGGTACCCCGTCATCGATAACATTAAACAACACAGACAGTCAAGCAACACAAACCAATCAGAATCTAGTAGCGCCCGAGATGCAGCTAGCCCCCTCATACCAACCGCACTGCCTCAGCGAGCCCCGAGCCAATCAGAGAAGACCCCTCCGTGTATAAATTCCGCATCCCAGACAGTCAACGCCTCAGACGCAACAGTGCCTTCACCAAGAAGACTTCGACCACGCCACCGATGATGTCCACCGCAGTAGTGGGCGAAACGTCTGGACCAAGTTACTCCAGCAGACCACGGCAAATCAGCCCGGAAGACTCTTTTAGAATTTCAAACCAATCAGTTTAAAAACAGTATCCGTTGTGTTCAGCTGACTATCGTGTATTGTTAATGCATACAATTACTACATCGTTAGAAGTCAATTTTCCTTAGATTAGGCAGGTAATTTAAGGAGCCAGTGTCATGCCTAAAGTCAGCTCATCTCGAAGGTGGTTGATTCGTCAGTGGATGGGTAACGATCCGAACTTCACCACAGATGGCAAAGTAATATTTTGCCAAATCTGCCAAAAGAGAAATTCACAGAGTGTATAAACTATAATTTTATTTACGTATTTAGAAGCTATAGAAGCTATAGCTATAGAAGCGGAGGGGGAACGTGTCATCAAGTTTCAGGACACCAGCATTCTATCTAACATCTCACACTACCATGCTCGACTACAGTGCGAAGCCATAGAAATTTATAAACATGCCAATAACTTCAATAGGAAAGAGGAAGCCCTTAAGCTCAACAAAACTTGGTACCCCGTCATCGATAACATTAAACAACACAGACAGTCAAGCAACACAAACCAATCAGAATCTAGTAGCGCCCGAGATGCAGCTAGCCCCCTCCCACCAACCGCACTGCCTCAGCGAGCCCCGAGCCAATCAGAGAAGACCCCTCTGTGTATAAATTCCGCATCCCAGACAGTCAACGCCTCAGACGCAACAGTGCCTTCACCAAGAAGACTTCGACCACGCCACCGATGATGTCCACCGCAGTAGTGGACGAAACGTCTGGACCAAGTTACTCCAGCAGACCACGGCAAATCAGCCCGGAAGACTCTTTTAGAATTTCGAACACCGGCCGTGAAAGCCTACGCCTACTCATGATTGGTTTGAGTTTATGGCGGGTTCTCCTAATGACCCCTTTCCCCTCGACAACAATCCTCGCATTCCTTGCTTGCAACAATACAGAGCTTGGTCCCACACAGCTAAATACAAGTCAGTTGCCTCTTGCATTGTTGTCATTACTCCTATAAGCATACATAAGTGAAAAGACGTAGCAAAGATGTAACAGTCAAAGCCCATTCATAATTTCATAAACATTTCATTTTCCCATTTTAAAATAGTTTTTTGTTTTCATTTTAAAATAAATTGGAGATTTAGCCTCTTTTAGGTTTTGAAGTCTCATTTAGCCATTTTTAGGTTTTATAAGATTCAAGCATTTGGCTTCATTGACCATGAAACAGATAATTAAATTAAACCACTGCAGTTAACTATCAAGGAATAAAATGTTAAAAAACTAAGAATCCAGGCCCTAGTTATTAGTAATAACAAAATAGTTCATTGTTCTTCTACGTTCATAGCTTTTATTGTTTGTGGTTTTGTAATGCGATATAAAGCTACGTCGTCTGCTACTGTGTATTAGCACAGATAGCCAACTTGACGCAATCCACGAGAGCTGTCAAGTGCAATCTTACAGTGGCTGGGGTATATGTGCCTGAAGGTCTTCCTTGAGATCTAGAATGCTTAATTTGTGTACAAGGCAAATGTAAAATACTCACTTTCTCCTGTGTAAATTACAATATATGTACCTCTTACAATTTGTTTCCAAATATGTGTTTTATGTGAAATGTTATCCCGTGTAGAAATCAGCGACCATTGAAGTTCTCTCAGCTTTTTGAAAGTACTATAAAAATGGTAATTTTGGCCACTAGGTTTTTGAACTTTACTTTTTATTTTATCATCTAGGACAGGCATGGGGAAGAGGGGTGACAGGAATGAAATCAAGTATTTAGCCCCTCCACATACTCCATCAGTAAATGCAGGCCACCTCACGTTTCTGGTTCTGTGTATACGTATACACATGTATTTACAATACACTGTGCTCTGTTTTAGGCAACGACGCAGTAGCTGTCAATACAGCACTGCGGTTTGTTGCCAAGATTGATTTTTGCAAGCAAGTGTAAGGTGCTTTTATATTGGCGGATGTTGACTTTTAGTTGTTTTTACTTTGGATGTTATTCTGGTTTTTACCTTTTAAAGATTTTATCAGTTTTAAGTTTTATAAGTCTACGTTTTTACCAGTTGTTTAACTTTTAACTGTTTTAGCTCTCGGTTTTAGACTTTTTAACCTTTTTTAAGTTATTTTAACTTTCACCTTTTAGCTTTTTAGGGTGAGGTTTTATTGTTGGCTTGTTTTATTCTGTGAACTTAGGGCCCTAATGACCTAGTTGTCGATGGGCCCTTAAACAATACTCACTTACTCACTCACTGTATTTACAAACAAGGTTCATAAGTTTCAAGGTGAAACCAAATAGAAATATGTGGGTATGTTACATTTTCTTTGGCATAGCAAATACAGTGCTTTAGTTTTACTAGGAACACAAAGTACTTATATTCCCTGAGAGGTAGAACTGGAAGTTAAAAATTCAATGCCACAACTGGGATTTGAACTACAGACCTTCTGCTTACCGGGCGGCTGCTCTAACCACTGAGAATTTAATGCCATTCGGGCAGTTTGTCACAATAGCTCAGTGGTTAGAGCAGCCGCCCGGTAAGCGGAAGGTCTGTGGTTCAAATCCCAGTTGTGGCATTGAATTTTTAAGTTCCAGTTCTACCTCTCAAACTTTGCCCACACACGGCTTGTGTGTTTAAAAACACCAACAGTAAGTTTGTTGGCATAAATAAATAATACTTCTATTCCCATTCGACTTTGAAGTTTCTTACTTGTTAGGTAACATGATTCCACCACTGACACAATGGGACTGGCCAGTTCACTGAGGTACATAGACAGCATCAGGGGCATGGTCTGATATCTACCTGGTTTATATGAGAGTAGACAGGATTAAAACTATGGGGTAGGGAAATTACACAATGTGTCGGTTCTCCCCATCTATGATCTAGAATATTAATAATGTAACCATTTTGTAAGGTTTCCTGTACAGCTGATGGAGTGCATTAGTTGCAAAGCTGTTTTCCATGTGTAAAGTAGAAATCAGTAGCAGCTGATATCATTCTGTTGATAAGTATTACTGTTCAGAAGAGTAAATACAAAGTTATACCCAGTTAAAGGTGTTGAAGGTGTAGATGATATCTGTTTTATGTAATTGATGAGTAAGTATCTAAATATATGCTATTTAAGTTTGAAAGAAATTAAGTAATTACTGTTTCATTGAATTAGTTCTTCATCCATCAGTATGAATTTTCAGGTTAGCTTCAGCCATACCTAAATACCAAAGAATCATTCAAGATGCTGCTCTTGCCAGGATATAGCACCAACTATATTGAAATAGTGCCTAAGTATGTTTTTTTAAACCAGCATCTCTGAAAAGGTTTAGAATTAGACCAAATTAAATAAAGTTACATAGGCAATCCCAATATAGTATCACGGTAACTTACTTTACACAATATTAAAGAAAGCAAAATAAGAATGGCAAGGTGTGTAGCCATGTTGCCATAGTAAGTTGCAGTTTTGGCTAAGAACCAATTTTTCATTTCTATTTCCAGTTTCCAATTCATTTTGTAAGGATCACTGCTTGTTTCTGAAAATGGAGGATATTAGAAACGTTTCAAAAATTTCTCCTGGATGCTGAACAAATGGTTAAAATGTAGGGCATGTCCAGGAATTTCCAGATGTCTGGTAACCCCAAATATGGGAGAACATTGGGATTAATTTAAAATATCTAAACTTGCCTCCAGGGTGTAAATTTGAAATAGAGTTTAAAGGAAATGTACCATTTTTGCACAATTTGCCTGTATGCAAGTTTCACACCTGTACAACGGATCTGCTGACAAATGGCAACAAATTTAACTGTAAATATTAAAAATAGAAGCACTATTAACAGTGAAAAGTTCTTCAGTTTGGGTTCATTTGAGTCACTTTGCTACACTCACCTTCACTTCAAAATGTTGAAAATACTGAAAAGCTTTCAAGATCATTTGATCCCATCCTCAACTGTTTGGTGAATTAAGATCATGTGCAGATATTCAGAATTTGAAAATCATGAAATTGTGTGTTATTCTATTACGAGATATTCTCTCCTTTGTTGTTTTTTTTTACCTGTGTCCTTTAACTGCTCTGGTCTTAACTTATGGGCATTGACAAAAAAAATGCAAGTGATTTAAGTAAACATTCCCAATGATCTACACGGATTTCAGAAGAAAGTAAAGCAATGAGGCCAGATCAAATATAATTACGGAGACAAAAAGTTATGGACTTTTTAAATTTAGTATGATCTGCCAGCAATTGACCAATACCAATACAACTTAACACCAGCAGTAAGTTTTTTGGCATGATAAATAATAATTACCAATGCCATGTTGACCAAGCTGACCACACAGAATGTCTTCACTAAAAATAAGCAGTTGGGCAACACTAAATTTTTTTTGGCTATATACAGGTGGACTATTTATCTTGACAGGGTACAATATCTCCGAAACTAAGTGCCGTAGAAAGAAATGCCTTGAATATAAGTCGCTTGATATTATGGGGGAAAGTAAATGCCATTAGTTGTCTTCTATTTGGAGGACATTGTGATGGTCATTTTAGGGTCACTTCAGTTTTTTTAAATGGGAACTTACCTTTTTTATTTTGTTTAGTCACTCCTCACAAAAAACTAAATAACTTTTGTATAAAGCACTTTGCAATTGTTCTTACACTAACTTAAATAGCAATGAAAATGCTGAATGGCCATGTACAAAGAGTGTGATTGGTTGGACCATCTGTGGATGGCCATTTGAGCATCAAGTTACTTACCGTAATTGGGAACCAACATTTTTATCCTCATTACAAAATAAACAGTTTTTTATAAACCATTTTCTTCATAGTGCTTGGACCTTTCACTAGACAAGTAAGCATTGATGAGAGGTAACTACACAGAGATCACCACGTACCTTAGGTAATAAATGTTCAAAATGATGCCCTTCTCCCTCAATGCATTTTCCAATTCTTTGAATGAACGGTTGATGTGTCTGTAAAAGCATGTTTTCTTCAATACTGGCACAAGCATTTTGTATGTGCACCTTCATGTTGTCAGCTGTCGTTGGTGTTTCACAGTACACTTGAGGTAACCCCATCAGAAAAGGTCTGGTGATGTAAGATCAGGAGATTGAGCTGGCCAATTAATGGGACCTGCACGTCCTATCCAACGATTATGGTAATTATTTAAAACCTCCCTAGCAGTATGTGCATAGTGTGCAGGGCATCCATCATGCTGGTACCACATTTGTGATCTTGTTTGTAATGAGATAACTAACAAAAACGGCAACTCATTCATTAAAAAGTTTCTGTACTTTGCACCTGTTAAGGTACCATCAATAAAGTAGGGTTCAAATTAACTTGTCACCCAAAATCCCACACCACACATTAACAGACCAGGGTTTCTGATGTGCCACTTCTTGCAACCAATGTGGATTTTCCACCACCCAATAGTGCATCTTGTGCCAATTTACTTCACCATGATTTGTGAAAGTGCACTTGTCACTATACAACATGAGCTGAAAAAAGTTATTAATCCGCAGTCTGTCTTGTGCCCAGCTACAGAATGTTAGTTTATTCAGAAACTCTTGATGTAATGACATGTGGTAGGGATGGAATTTATGCCATTTCAATGTTATGAGAACACTACTTTTGGATATTCCCACACTGGATGCTAATTCGCGAGAACTAGCATGGGGGTTGTAATTCACTGCAGCTAGCAGCCCAACTTCCCTATATTCATCTGTAGCTGTTCTTCTGCATCTCCTTTTCTTTGGCTGGATACTTCCTTCTTCAGAGAATTGCTTAATCACACGGTAAAATGAAGCTCTTGATGGAGTTCTTCTATCAGGAAACCTCTCCGTGTACAGCCGAATAGCCTGTTCCACATCTCTCCTAGACTCCCTGTAAATGAGAACCACATCCACCTTTTCTGGTTGAGAAAGTTGGTCCATTTTAACTAGCAGTCAACTGAGTATGCTTGCAAACGCTCAACAAATTGAATGGAAGTGATGTTTGTTTCTCGGTGATCGTCAATTGTAGTACTATCAGTAGATCCACCTGAACTTGAATGTGGCTGCAAGTACACTGATAGTTACTAGGAAACTGTCCTACCGTGGAAAGTAAACAAAATGGACACAGTCTCATTGCCTCCTATTATTATGCACTGTGTTGAGTAGGGCAACCTTTCAGAATTTTCGTTGTTATTTATGTTGCTGTAAGAACAAATTGCAAAGTGCTTTATACAAAAGTTGTCTAGTTTTTTATAAGGAGTGAGAAAAAAAAGTAAAAAAGGTAGGTTCCCATTTAAAAAAATTAAATTGACCCTAAAATGACCATCACAACATCCTCCAAATAGAAGACGACTAATGGTATTTACTTTCCCCCCATAATATCAAGCGAGTTTTATTCAAGACATTTCTTTCTACAGCGCTTAGTTTCGGAGATACTGTACTGTCTCAAGTTAAATGGTTCACCTGTATAATCTCTGAAGCCTCTTTGTTGACATCTGGCAATAGTGCAAAAGGAAGTGATGCTCACACAGGAAGGAAAACGTTTTAGAAGGAGGTCTTGTCTTTGCTGCATGACTACTGGTGGTGCTTGCAGTTACAGTTTGTTCACCAGCTCATGGTCCCTGGAAGGAATGCAGCCAATCAGTATGTCAGTAAACAATTCCAGATAAGCAGAGATATCTGAAGTAGAAGTTGTGCTTCTAATCACATTTACGATAATGTTCCCAACATTGGGATGTGCATTCACGCTAGATAACACCTAAGAACTCGCTCAACATAGCACAATTTAAATGTTATCTTCAGCTCATGTATATTTAGCTTATAAAACATAAACAATGTTTTCAACTATACTCAGCGCCAAATAAGAAGGGGATTGACAGTTGCTATCCACATGGTGGATGGGTCTAAATGAACAGGAGGGGATGGATGCATCATGGCGATTGTCATAGCAACGGAAGGAGCAACCAATGAGAGCTAAGATGTTTCCATAGCAACACTAAATGCTAAACCAGAGTTGTCAATATTTAACACATGATTAACATGTGTCTAACCTGCAATATAGCAGTAACATAAATTGTGCGTCTTATCTTGTTTTCTCTGCAATGTGTACAATGTCTCCCTCCAGCTCCAGCTTGTAATGTTTGTATCAGAGACTGCCTGTGTGCTGACAAGTGTTTTTGCATCATTCTATTTATGTGGTTATTTGACATGTATTTACATATGTCTGAATCTGTGTATCTTGTGTATGTTGTTAGCATTTACAACTGTCTTAATGAATAATTATGTTCAAAAATATTGACAAAGACAGCGTAGTCAAACAAAAAACTTAATGTACTCGGCAAGCAAATGAAATTGTGTTTGGTAAGGTACATATCCCAATTAAAGAATTATGCAGTTGATGGTATTGCTGAAGAACATGGTAGCAAAATTGTTTGGTGTTGCCCTTTTCTAGTGTATTCAGATTTAATTAATTTGGGCCGAAGTAAGGGGTTACGTTGTGCGAAACAAAGATTTCACTGTGTCATTTGTAATAAAGCTACATCAATAAAAAGCTGAAAACTGAAAAAGTGGTTACTGATACAAAGGGTGTAATAAGTGCAACATGGAAAAATGGACTCTTAGAAGCAAGGTTAGAACAATTATTTATTTATGCCAACAAACTTACTGTTGGTGTTTTTAAACACACAAGCCGTGTTCTACCTCTCAAAGGATAGAACAGCTTGTCATTTCCGCGGGTAATTCAAGCAAATACAGCAATAACGCAAGCAAGTCAGATATCAGTGGCATTTCCCATTACAGTATTTCACAGGTATGTTTCTTTTGTTAACATTAATCTTTACAGTGATGTAATACTTCCATATTCCATCCTTTGCATATAGATGAACTATTTTATTATTGCTTTCGAATACGCATATAAATTATACCCGCTGTAAATTCCAAACGCAATCCAACCGTTTTCTTACACATAATGCTAACGCACTGTCCACGTGGTGGGATAAGCGGCAACGTCACCTCTCGTTCACTGCCAACTGTAAATACTAGAGCTAGGAAGTTCATGCATTTGCATGTTTTTTCATAGGGGTTAAAAATATATGCTTTTACATTATGTGCACGAATTGTGGAATTTTCAGTTATTTGGACGTGATTTTATGGTGCAAATAACTGCTTATTTCCTCGATTTTGATAAATGCATAATATTTCAATGTTATAGCCCCTATACTGCATATTTTAATGGTTTTTATGGTTTTTTATTATTTTTTGCCATCTGGATAATATTTATCGTATTGGTAGTAGTGCACATGATGATACAGCTCGCAAAGTGGCGAGAACTAATGTTGAGTCATGTTGTCATGAAGTGAATCCACTATTTCCATCCTTTCATTATATGTATGTGCATAGAGAATAATCAGTGTTATCTGAGACGTTTATATTAACAAAGATAAAGTGCAGGTCAATGTTTGCTTGCCCACCAGTTGTGAACTGGAGGGTGTGAGTAAAATGTAGGAAGTGAGAAAAGATTTCAAATAGTTCAGCACAAGACCAGCAAAGCATAAGGGAATTTAATCAGAAAATTTGCAAACAAAGAACCTGTTCAAAAACAGCTAGTAGAGTGTTTAGGAAGTAGGGTTACTGAATTTTCCTATGACTTGTGCCATGCATTTTTAGGTACTGATATTCCCTTGTTCAAAATTAATAAACCAACATTTAAAAACTTTCTTGTCAAGTGCACTTGACAATATGTGCCTGGAAAAAGTACACTGCGTAAGACTTATGTAGGACATTGGTACAATAGCGTATTGTCAAATATACAAAATGAATTAGCGGATCAGTTTGTGTGGTTGTCCTGTTGATGAAATCCCTGATTCTGAGCGCCGTTCTATTGCTAATATAATCGTGGGTGCTTTAAATAATAAACAAAAGACTACACCTTGTCTTCTTAATGTGTGCAAATTGTCGGCCACTGACAATGTACCTGTAACCCAGTTTATGATGGACTCTTTGAAATTGATATGCCCATGTGGAATCAAATACGACCGGTTACTTTTGTTACTGATGCAGGTCCTTATAAGGTAAAATCAGGACAAACTCGGAAAGGTATTTTTCCTAACTTAATTCATATAACTTGTTTGGCACACGCTCTTCATCGCATTTCTGAGACAATACGTGATTCTTTCCTATTGGTCGAGTTGTGTCCAGTACAAAGAGAATTTTGTTAAATCTCCTAAAGGAGTTAAGTTGTTTAGATCAACAGCACCTAATATCCAGCTTCCTCCTGCACCAGTGTTAACTTGATGGGGAACATGGTCGATGCAGTTTTATATTATGCTGAGCACATAGAAATAGTCGAAGAGGTTGTTAATACATTGGACTCAAAAGATGCTCCATCAATAGAAACTGCAAAATATTCTGTCAGGCACTGCATTAAAAGAGGATCTTAGTTTCATATCTGCCCATTTTCCTTACTTGCCAACAGCCATAACGGCAATGGAAGCTGTAGGATCTCCTTTGCATGAATAACTTACTGTCTTTGAAGAAACAATGTGATCTAAGTTTGGTTCCTGGTAGCATAGGAAAAAAAGTGAAAGAAAAAGTGAATTATGTAATTTCAAAAAATTCTGGTTATAAACAGATGTGCGATATTCGAGACATCCTCAAAAGGAAACCATCTGTCATACCAAGAGACTTCACTCTCTCTGTGAAGCAGTTAACATCATTTAAATATGCCCCTTTAACATCTTGTGACGTGGAGAGAAGTTTTTCACGTTACAAAAGTGTTTTGCGAGACAACAGACGATGTTTTACAGTTGAAAATTTGTGCAAAGTGTTGGTTGTGAACTGCAATTTAGCAGTTAACACTAGCAGTGGGACCATTTCTGCTTCAACCTCTAAGGAATAAGGTAACTTTATTTATTATAACTTGTCTTGTATACTGCAAAGGGACATTGTTTTAATTAAATAGTGCATATTTCTTGGCATATTTTCAGGTTTTTAAGAGCATATTGGCATAACAAATTTCTGTAAATGTTTATCTCAACTAACACGAAGAAGATACAGGAATAAGAGTTTGTAAGAATGGTTAGTACAAGAGTAGACAAAGTCATGTGAGTGCAACACATCAGATTTTTGTCTATAGCAATCTGGTCACCCTAATTTCACAGCACTCTTAGACATGGGTTTAGCTACTTCCACACTACTTTTTTAATTACTTCCGACATAAAACTGACTGATAGAATCCTACAGCTGAAATTAAGAAAAATTAACAGCCAGTAAACATAGTGCCAATAATATTAGAGGTAAGTTGGCAACATGTCCAGCAGAGCAATGTTTGTGCGGAAGTTTGTAAAACAGGTTACACTGCCTGGAATCTCTCTCCTCTTCCCTTCATTCCCCCTAGACCATGAGCTGGTGAACACACAGTGGGTAAGTATTTGCTGCTTTACAAAAATCTCAAGGCGTCTATAAAATATCCTATATTATATAGCTTAAATGTATATTTTGACACCTAAATAAGCAATAGGAAATGTGTATAAACATATTTGCAAGATTTGAAGTTCATAAGAGTAACTTAATTGGGTATTCATCTACAAGTTGCTAATTTTTATCAAGCATCAGTAACACTGGTCTACAAAAATTAACTTTTTCTCTTTCACAAGAATTAAAATAACAGATTCTAAAAGTATATTTCGTGCTGAATTCAAATATAATTACAGTTTGTCCGCATCGGGCAGGAGTTTTGTGTGATATTCATTTGAACTTTTATAATATTCTAAAAAATCCGTAACTAGCTATCTAACTCAAAATTATAACTACTGATCCTGACTTACCTAGAAAGTGGTAGATAGTGATTTTCGGGTATATTTTGCATCTGGAACGTCTCTCATTTTAGTCCAACAGTAGTCAGCCAGTATATTGGAACTCCACTTGCCTTGGTACCTCTTCTCTAGCGTAGAAATTTGCTGATGAAAACGCTCACCGTGTTCATCGCTGACAGCTCCAAGGTTTTTGGGGAAAAAGTCCAAGTGAGAGTCCAAGAAGTGAATTTTTAAAGACATGTTGCATCCCATAGCTTTATAAGAATGCAGAAGATCAGCCACTATGTCACGATAGTTTTCTGCTTTATGGTTTCCAAGAAAATTGCAACATAAACTTTTGAAAGACTGCCAGGCTGCCCTCTCCAGTGGATTTAACAGTCCCTCGAAATGTTCATCAGCCATTAATGATCGGATTTGTGGTCCTATAAAAACTCCTTATTTCAATTTAGCATCACTGACTTTAGGGAATTTCGATTTGAAGTACAAGAATCCATCAGAAAGTTTATCCATAGCTTTGACGAAATTTTTCATAACTCCTAACTTAATATGCAATGGAGGTAAAAATATTTTTTCAGGATTTACTAAAGGGACACATGCCACATTTTTCTGGCCAGGGAGAAGAGATTCACGTTTTGGCCATGACTTTCTAACGTAGTGAGACTTCTTATCTCTGCTGTCCCACTCGCACAAATATTCCATTCATATTTTCTATATTGTATTTTCTCTAAAATTAGTTTCATATTTTGATATGTCTCTTTCATAGCGGCATGCGCTACTGGTATTGATGGAAGTTCATTGCCAATAAGTAGCAGCACAGCCTTCAAACTTACTTTAGAGGAGTCTATGAACAATCGCCACTCATCTGGTCGGTGTTGATGCCCAAGAGTTTCCATAAGTGAACAAATATTATTACAAAACACAACACCATATTCTTCAGAGAAGTATTCTTTGAAAACACTATGGCGGCTACGATAACTACTTATTCTTACATCTTTTTGGAGTAAATTCCACCCTTTGAGTCTGGAAGTTAAAACTTCAGCTTGCAGTTTAGACAGATTTAAATCCTGAATCAGGTCATTAAGGTCTTGCTGGTAGGGAAAGTATGGTTCTGATGAACAGCTACTGGCTTCATATGTAAGATCATTTTTATTTTCATCTGAATCATTTTGAGTTTCAGTTAGGTCAGAATCAGAGTTATCACTTAAGGTTGTATCTACATATACTGGTACGGGGAACTCTTCACTGTGTAAGACAGGTCTCAATGCAGATTGTACATTCGGATACTTAACTGTATATTTTGTTTTAGATGTGATTCCTTTAATATTTGTCAAACAAAAATAACGGTTCCCTCGAAATCATGGGAATTGCAAATGGCATATGATGTGTACCATTTTTCCACCCAGTCAGCAGTCTAACACACGAAACACAGCATGTATTTGGGGCCCAGCTCTTATCAAAATCACCAACTTGACAGCCAAAGTAAAGATGATAACACTTCTTTACAAGTGGGGTCATATTTCGCCTCTGAGACTTGAAGGTCAGCTCACCACAAATATAGCAGAAATTATCTGCATGATTTACACACTTTCTTGGCATGATGAAAACATTAAGCACTGAAATACAACATGCACAACATACACAATACACTTCTAAACAGAAAGGAAGGAAATATTTCACTAGTGAACAATGTCACAGTCAGCTCAATACTGACACATCACAATGCCAGACAGGTCTGAGCATGTCTAAACATGAATGAACCTGCACAGTCTTGTTTTGTGGTGCTTCAGCGTGATATTACAAATAATTTCAATAAATACGGCTTGAGTAAAATAGCTACATATGAGGTAAAGGTTCCTATAACAGGTCAAAGAAAACGCTAAAATCATATTTTGAAAAGTAGCTTTCACAGAAAAACTATGCCTGATGGGAAAATTCTGACTACATATCTGAATTCAGGATGAAAAAATGCACTAGATTCACTATTCAGATTTCTTGTGAAAAAAATCTTGTCGACCAGTGTAATTAAAGTAACTCACCAGAGTGGCGAATTACCAAATCAGTTTAAAATCGTGCAATATTCAGTAGTTGTCTATCTGTTAAATATGTAATACTGAAACATTTTATATCGCATTCTGCCATTCTCCAAAACAAGCATGCTTCTTGTTTTTACCTTTGTTTCTGAGGCAGGATCTCAAATCTTTACCTTTTTTGCTGCTTGTTCCCAGTTCTAATTCAGTCCATTTTTAAAACTACTTTTAAAGGTTTTACTCACCTTCTTTGTGAAAAGAGATGCTGAAACAAAATCTTACTACACTAAAATGTATATGTTAATGCACACAATCTATATGAAATACTTTTAGGGTGGAGTTAGCCATTTCCAACATAGTTCTTATCAGTTTGAATTTTAAAAAACATTTTTCTCAGCTGGTAAACCATTATATGGTATTGCGCTCTAAGAATCTGACAATTGCTATATGCTGTATCCGACAACAAACGTTAATTGAAAGTTTAACTAGATTACAAGAAATAGAATAATAAGCTTTTGTAATATTGGTTTGTAGAGAAGTGAGTAGAGAAAGTCATTGAATGTGACAAATGGATTTTTAAAATCATTAATTACAGCATCAATGAACTAGGATAACGGAAATCAATTTTTACTTTCTTGGTACTGCTTATAGAGATAAAGTACTCCATTTCACAGAAAAATTTGATTTGAATATTGAGATTTCACCTGTAATAAAGGCTTTGGGGTTGCCTGAAATAAAGAGACATTTTTAGAGAAAGGTCTGGATGCTTTTCTGTAAAGAGCATAACTACAGAGAGCCAATGAACTAGGAACAGGCTGCACTGTATGTTTTCACTAGCTATTTGGACACATCCCCTGCTACTGCAGCAATCAAGGTCACATTACTGACTCAGTTTTGCTCTGCTTAGGCTCCACAGTATCCAGTTGACAATGATATGGTGTAATTCAGTTATTACAAGTTATTTATTATTTTGTCCTGCATTCAATCATAAACTGTATTATGACTCAGTGTGTTTTCTACTGTGCAGAATGTATATGTGATTCATATGTGCTAACGCGGTCAGTTCGAGTGAAAATACGATTTGCAGAAAGATTTTCTGGTGTAAAATTTCCTGGCCATACAACAATCTGTATGTTTTAAGGGAAATTAAATATGATGGGGGAAGGCAAAAACACACAGAAATATGTAATGAATTAAGTAGAAAGGGCTGGACATGGTTTGGAACTAGGTAACAAAATTAAGGGGCATGAAAGGGGAAATTGGCAAACATAAATGTCCGTCATGTGGAAGTGCAGAAAATGATCTCCACTATAATTAAGAATGTAAAGACTAACTAAATTAAGCAGAAATAAATTTGTATCATTGGGATGGTTGTAATTACTGCAAGAGATAATTAAGATAAGATTTTTGAAAATTAGAAGTAGGATAAAGACCAATGGAATCAATGAATTACTGGGAAAAAATTAGAGAAAATTGAGAAAAATGTCAGTTTTAAAAATATAAATTGTCACCGATACCTATCCATATAATAGCTTGGCCAGTGCCATGCGTCGTATTTTTGAGGGGCCAGTTGCAGTAATGAAACTGTCACAACACTAACATATCTACATGAGATAAATATGTTGTTAGCTAATGCTGGATTTCTGACAATGAAGTCATTAATCCTCTTGCTCTCCAATATTTTTCACTGATGGATGGGAAGGGCACTAGAAGTGGCCGGGCATATTTGAAGGTGGTCTCGATCCATTTCCTCTTGCAGATCACATAGAGGACAGAGTGGTGAAGAATATATCTCAATTCTGTTTAAATGTTTTGCCAGACAATCATGTCCTGTAATCAACCTGAAGGTTGCAACTGTTGTTTTTCGAGGATACTCAGGAATTACTGTTTGAATGTTTGGTAGTTCCCATCTTTTATTCTTTGATTTTTCATAGTAATATTTTGCAATAATTTTTTTGAATTCAGAGTTCACTAATCTTTTAGCTGCATAAAATGGTAAATTAACTATTGATTTCTGTACATTGCTGGTACCCTTTTTTGCAAGAAAATCAGCTTTCTCATTACCACTCAGTCCACAGTGAGCTGGTATCCATTGGAAGACTAGGTGTTTTTGAAGTGCAGTTAGATGGGTAAGGATTTTCCAACATTCTATAATTGTTTGGTTTTTTGGTGACAACTTGGAAGTAATTGCTATAATTGCTGCCCTGGAATCTGAGAGAATAACTGCTTGCTGAAAATGTGAAATTCTGTACAAAAGATTTTGTAGGGCCATTCGAATTGCTTCAATTTTTCCATCAAAGTTTGTAGTTCCATAACTTAAAGATTTGTAATAGGAAAAAAGGCGACATGTGACTCCAGCACCTGCTCCATCTTGGTTTGATATCAATGATCCATCAGTTTAAATATGGAGCCATTCGTGTTCTGGAAATCTAGTATGGATTGTCTCTAATGCCAATAATTTTAGAACACTAGTTGGAGTATCACTTTTGTTAACTTCTTCTGTCAGGTGTAAATAATATGTGTTGTCTAATGTATGTGTCGGATTGACTCTAGATATGAAGTTTTCCTTTGAATTAGGAAGGTGTACATTCTTCTTGATGTCTTGAATTTTGGAAGGAAAGCTCTCCTGAGTCTTTAGTGTATGTGTAAAATTTCTCTTGTGCCATGTATTGAATGGGAGTCTGATCAACTTTTCGTGTTGAATAAGAGCTGCGTTTTCTATTTTATATTCAATGGGGTATTGGTTGGTTAGTATTTCCATAGCTGCTATTGGTGTGGTTTTGATAGCACCTGTAATTAATCTCAGACTTTGGTTTTGAAAGATTTGAATTTTTTTTGTGTTTGCTGTTACAAGAACTTCGCTGCAGTAAGTAAATAATGGCTTTATATATACATTGTATGTTGTGTTAGTTGCTCTGGAACATCCCCACTTCATTCCTGTTAGATGTTTTAACAGTGAAAGGCGCCTCTCTGCTCTTTGTATTACATTTTCTATTTGGCCCATGTAAGTTTGGTATCAAATGTAACTCCTAAATACTTTGCTTCCTTTGTTTCTGGTAATTGTTGACCCTCAAAATTTAGTTTTATTTTTAGTGGTTTTTTTTCTTAGTGAAAAGATTTGGTAGTTTGATTTTGTTGTATTAACAGTCATTAAATTTTCTTTGGTCCACTTTTGTAGGTTGTTTAAGGATTGTTGCATGGTTTTTTCTAGTTCTGTACTTTTGTTTTTTGGTTTTGAAGTCCACATTACTAAGTCATCAGCAAATAGTGCACACTTCACACCTGATTCTTATATTTGTTGTGGCAGATCGTTAATAAATATATTAAAAAGACATGAGATAAATATAAAAATGTTATTACAAGTAATATGTACTATGGCAGACACAAAATTTAATGGCAGTTGATATCTGACCACTACTATTCTCTTTCATGCTGTACAAACAGATTTTGTGAGTGCAAATATTTATGTTACTGGCTTTACATAATGATAGGCCGAAATGACCTCGTCGACAGGCCATTCAACCTCTCACACTCACTCACTTTACATCATGATTTCACAGCATTTTTAACTATATAACAATTCTAAGCCTCTGATTGGATTTTGTGTTGAGCAGCAGCTCCTGCCACTGGCCATTAAATTTTATGTCAGCCATAGAATGAAAATAAATCTTAACCTGCGTCATCTATACATCAACAGAATTCTCTTCTTTCCATTTTGGGCAAATTTTTCCATGACATGATCATAAAAATGTCTTTGACTTTGAATTTTGTGTAATAAATCCTTTTCAATTGATAATGGAAGTTGGGAA
Source organism: Tenodera sinensis (assembly GCA_030765045.1). Lineage (NCBI taxonomy): Eukaryota > Metazoa > Arthropoda > Insecta > Mantodea > Mantidae > Tenodera > Tenodera sinensis. Next base: position 108,055,772 of record CM060961.1, read on the forward strand.
GCTTATCTTTGCATTGAGTGCTTTGTGTGTAACTCTTTTCACGTTTTGAACAGGAAAATGTTCATTCTTCTCTAGATGTGCTCACTGGGACTGTAATTGTGAGGCAAAATAATTTACAAACCTCTGGAAATGCTTCTTCTCCTAACTCAGTGCGTTTCAGAAACTTTGCAGTGTCAGTCACTGTCCTACCTGAAATTTCTGACAACTTTTAAAGAGCCAATAACTCACATCACAAATTTTTGTAGCCTGACCTAAGAGATTTAAATAAAATTTCAGGAAATTTGGTGGTTTTGAAAGATGCAAAGCTTTTGAATCAAGCAGCTCCATAGATTTTTGTTCTTCTAAATCATGAATTTGGTTACCCACTTGGCTAACCATCATGTCAATTATGTAGTTGTAAAGGTACAAATATTCTGTTATCATCCAATTCACCTTCCCAATGTTGCTTTCTAGCTTCCTTCTCATTTGTGTTACTTTCTCCTAATGGTGCATACATATTATTAAAATTATTTCAATATTCTTGAATGAAATAAATGGTCTCTACACTTTGGCAATGCAAAAGTTTACATCTAAAGTGTTTGGCTGCAGAATATTGAATAGTCTATTAGTGAGAGCAAAAATATGACTGAAAACTTCCAACAGAAAAGAAAAGGTGAAATCTTTCAGTGATGATAAATATTCTCTGGCACAATGTCACTGTCCCAGGAGTCTGGGTCATCAACAATATGCTCAAGACACAAGATCAGTTCCGTCTTATTTTCACAATCCTGAAGTTGTAGTCCCTACATGTAACTGACACTGATGGAAACCTCTTGATTACCAATGCATTCAGTGCATTTACATGATATGTTGAACAAGGTAAAAATGAACAATAGTCATTCAATGTCTTGCAAAGGATTTTACATTCCTTTATGAGTTGCACTTCCTGTGATAAAACAAGGTTAAGTTGATGAGCATAACAGTGGATGAATAGCGCATTGGGAGATGTTTCTTCACTAGTGTTTGTAACTCATTCAAAGTACTAGAAAATGCTGCAGACCCAAAATATGCTTGAGCTACGAGCTTGTTCTCAGACTCACACTGAAAGTCTAAGAATTTTATGCACATACTCACTTTAATACAACCGGAAAGCCATTGTTGCTGCTATCTGTAAAACCTAAAAATCTTTCCTGAATTTCACCCTCCTTTACATAACAAATCACAGTGGAAAGCTTAGATAATTTTGCAATATCCATTGTTTTGTCCAGTATTAAAGCAACAAAACTTGCACCTTTTACTTCTTTCCTTACTATGTCTAGAATTGTCATCAATACTTTCAATAATATTATGAATTCTCTTTGACGTTCCTTGGAAAGCTTTGGGTGTGTGTCTAAATTGATGTCATACCTAGACAGCATGTGCAATAATTCTGTATAGTTTCCCTGATTAAGAGATTTGTCATGACCTCTGAAAGGTAGTCCTTTGCCAATGAGCAAGTTATGTCAACTAATTGTTTCATTATTTCTCTGTCAAAGTCAACTTCCACACTGTTTCGAAACATCTAGTTGAAAGTCTATCTTTGCTTTACCAAAAGTTTTCAGTATTGTTATTGCAGACTAATGTGGCTATGTCTTCTCATGTCGAATCTTTGCTTTGTGAAAATTACTAATATCAGAGAAACTACTCCACACTCCTCTATCAAGTTTCAAAAGGAACACAAGACCAGCAAAACAATTTATTTTTCGATTTATATGCTGTTAGCAATTTTGAAGAATTGTAGTATTCAAATTTGAAATAAGTATGTAGCTTTTCGTTTGTGTACTCATAGAAATTTCAGGAGTAGTCCTACCCTTTAGTATAATATAATGCTCTTCCTGAAAACCTAAAGCTCCAAATGAAGTACTGGTACACAATAAACAATCCAAAACACAACACTGTGATTGTTGGGAGGCATGACTGGTTGTGCTGCCGGATGACAATTGAATTGATTCCTGAACCGAGTCCCTTTACACGTTTACTAAACAGCATAAAACATGCAATATTGTTTTAATCCGTGTGACATTCACAGGAACACTTTCAGCTTATAGCGCACAAAAGCAATAAATGTATAACACATTCTTTTTATCAGTAATGGATTTACAGAAGTTTTTTTCCCAGAGAGCACTCAAATATTGGCTATTCTGACGTGGCAACTTGGCAAGAGGGAACATTTGCATTGCAGCTAGTCCTAGTTGAGCTGACTGGTTATTTCTGGTGGCAAGGGATGGTATTGGCTGGATGAGTGCAGGACCCTCTAGAGCAGTGGTGTCAAGGTCACAGGCACTTCGGGGTTCAACTGTGCAACAGCTACATGTAGCAGGCCAAACATGACGTAATACATATAAACACTAGAAACTTTATCAATTGACACCTGTTTACTTGCAACTAGGTCGCGTCCACGAATAAAACCTTTCTTGAAGTGCGTACACCTTATGAATCTTTTTCCTTCAGAATTGCCTACAAGGATACATAGCAGAGATACAAGTTGGATCTACGAAGGGGAACAGTACATCTCACGCGTAAATAGAAAACTACTTGACGTAGTTATTAAAGTTGATTAAAATATTCGCAACTTTCTGATGATTAGGCTGAATTATAGGTACTATTAAACCTACCCTAGCCCTTGGGTTAGCATTCTCAAACTGGAAAGTACATCACTTAGGCACTCAAACTAAGTTTAGGAAAGCAGTTAGAAATTTTCTAATTGAGCAAACCTTCTACAGTGTGCAGGAGTTCTTTGACTCATTCTCTGAATAATTTTATGTGTATATATATATTACTGTAACACTGTCTCTGTATATATATATTATTTGATTCACTCTCTGAATAATTTTATCTGTGTTTAATCTGTAGGCTATATATATAACTTATACTCTTATGACTGTAATGCTGTCTCTGTTATTATTATTTGTATTCATGATATTGTTTAAACCAATATTAATTATTTGTATTCCCTATTTAAAAATTGACGAAGCCATGAATTTGTAAAAGAATTCTTACGGTGAATAAAGACATACATACATACATGCCTCTTAAAGATAGATGTTTTTATTACTTTTCAATCCCAGATGTAAAAATGTCAATTTATTTTGAATGAATAAATAAATAAATAAGAGAATGATTACACAGTATTAATAATAGTGCATTTAATACGAACTTGTATTAGATATAATCTATATTTATATAAAAACTAAATAGCAGCTTTCAAATCCTGTTATACCTTAAATGAATATTCTTAGCTATTTAAATTAAACATAACAGAATGTTTACTTGTCTTATCTTCAAATAAGTGAAATAATATGAAGCATTATTAGTAACAGGGGTTGGCGATTTCCTCCAAAATTAAAGGAAAGGACTACATGCAAGTTGTTAGAAAACTACTGTCCTTAAAGATACATATTTTAGTGTTAAGCATTTGCATAATGAATTTAAGACAATCTTACTGAAAACCTAAGTAAAATACATGTTACACATTTGTAGGATCAGTCACTTGGCATATTTTTCAATTCACACACTTTTCAAAATTTGGCCACTTCTGAAAGTTGATATTATTGTTATGCTAATCAGGAATATGAACTTGGGAGTCGGGGTTAGGGAACAGTTGGAGCAGTAGGTTTCCAGGAAAAGCAGTGTACTTTCTATAACACAGGTTTTCCTGTGTAGTAAGCCTGCAGATGCACTTTGGCAATGTGCATCTTACAATGGCTTTGTGTGCCTTAATCTATAACATTGCAAGCAATTAGTGGAACTGGAAAGGGAAATATCTTCCTGCCAAGAATAAAGTTAATTTCAACTAATCCCAACATGCCTTCCCATTACAGCTAGTATTTGATATGAACTATGGCAGATACAAAATTTAGTGGCAACTGATAGGTGACCATTACAATTCTATTTCCTGTTACACAAATAAGCTTGTGGGTGCAAATGATAATTTGGCTTACAAAGACAGATTCTAAGACTGGATGCCAAATTGCTATCCGAGAGTCTGCTTCTGTATGTGCCAGAGTACAAAAGCAGCATTTTTAACAGTAAAAGAGAAAATACACCAAAAAACTGAAGGCATGATGGCTTTCCGGAAGAAATACGAATCGATTGGAGAATTCGATGTCATTCTGGCAGGTTGTCACAGTAGCTTAATGGTTAGAGTGCCCACCTAGGAGCAGAGAGTCTGTGGTTCAAATCCTGGTGTGGCTTTGAATTTTTCAGTTCGATTTTACCTCTTATCCTCTATGTGGTTACTGTGCTTATAGTTTGCATCTGAGTTTAAGAACCTAGGAATATCGAACTTTATTGGCAGATACCATGCTTCCCAGTGGCAAAGATTATCCATTGGTTTGAACATGCATCAAAACAAAGGCTATGCATAATATATAATGGATATATACAAATTTATTGTGGATATTTCATGAGATTCACATCAGATCATTTTTTCTGTTACATTGATGTATTTGCAAAGTACATTTGTTTGTTAGAATTAATAGATGATACTGTCTCTCTCTTCAGGCTCTGGAAGCACTCAACAAGAAGGACTTGGCAGAAGTGAAGTCATATGGACGTCCTCCGCCTATAGTGGAACTAGTCATGGAGGCGATAATGATATTTAAACAAGCTGAACCAACGTGGGCAGAAGCAAAAAGGCAGCTTGGAGATCCAAACTTTCTGAACAATGTAATTGAGCAATAAGTTCACAATAAATGTGTCTAGAAATCCTTAAATCCACTTACAATGCTGAACAGTTTCAGAAATAACCATTGTTTTATGTTTGCAGCTTAAGGATTTTGACAGAGATCATATACCTGAGAGAGTTCTGAGGAAAATAGGTACCTACACAAGTAATCCTGAATTTGATCCAGAAAAAGTGGGAACTATATAATTTGCTGCAAAATCCTTGTCTATGTGAGTAATAGCTATGGAGAAATATGGCATAATTTACAGGTAACAGCTCTTACTATTTCTGTAACTGCTTCACGAAAATATATAGCACTGGAAAATTCAAAGCAAAAATAACAAATGTCTCAGAGAAGGTTAATACCACAAAATATTTATTTTATATAAATTATATGTTTTCGTGAAATATTTTTTTTTGTGCTGCATTTTATTGTTACTTTTTTATGATTTGATTACTTTCTTATGATTAGAAAGCAGACTCTTCTGAGTCTTTAGTGTATATGTAAAATTTCTCTTGTTCCATGTATTGAATGGGAGTCTGATCAACTTTTCGTGTTCAATTAGAGCTGCTTTTTCTATTTCATATTCAATGGGATATTGGTTGGTTAGTATTTCCATAGCTGCTATTGGTGTGGCATTGGTGTGTAATTAGTCTCAGACTTTGGTTTTGAAATTTTTTTTCTTTTTTTTTTCTTTTGCTGTTACAAGAACTTTGCTGCAGTAAGTAAATAATGGCTTTATATATACATTGAATGTTGTATTAAGAGTTGTTCTGGAACATCCCCACTTCATTCCTGTTAGACATTTTAACAGTGAAAGGCGCCTTTCTGCTCTTTGTATTATATTTTCTATTTGTTTGGTCCATGTAAGTTTGGTATCAAATATAACTCCCAAATAAGTGAAGTTTTTAGTTTCTAATTTTGTTCTTACTTTAGAATCTTGTTGCTTCACTGTTAATAGCTTCAATTTCCTTAAATAACTCCCTAATACTTTGCTTCCTTTGTTTCTGGTAATTGTTGACCCTCAAAATTTGATTTTACTTATACTGGTTTTTCTTAGTGAAAAGATAAAAAACATAAAAATATGTTGTTCTCTAATGCTGGATTTCTGACAATGAAGTCATTAATCCTCTTGCACTCCAATATTTTTCACTGATGGATGGGAAGGGCACTAGAAGTGGCCGGGCATATTTGAAGGTGGTCTCGATCCATTTCCTCTTGCAGATCACATAGAAGACAGAGTGGTGAAGAATATATCCCAATTCTGTTCAAATGTTCTGCCAGACAATCATGTCCCGTAATCAACCTGAAGGTTGCAACTGCTGTTTTTCGAGGATACTCAGGAATTACTGTTTGAATGTTTAGTAGTTCCCATCTTTTTCTTTTTTGATTTATCATAGCAATATTTTGCAATAATTTTTTTGAATTCAGGATTGACCAATCTTTTAGCTGCATAAAATGGTAGATTAACCATAGATTTCTGTACACTGCTGGTACCCTTTTTTGCAAGGAAATCAGCTTTGTCATTACCACTCAGTAATGGTGCCCTCTAAAAAACGGTACTTTTACTGCTAATTCTCCAATACAATTTATGAAATATAACTCGGAGGGGGGAGGGGGGGGGTGTTGTAAAATATTCCGGAGTTAAAATAGTCTGCCATTCTGATCTCCGAGTAGGGACTACTTCTCGAGAACCAAAATATTGTATTACTGGAAGATCTAACATCAGAATTCTTCAATGGAATGCATATGTAAAAATATGGTGCTCTGTAAAAAGCGGTTACTTTTACTGCTAATTGTATTATTCATCACTCTGACCTCTATGTGATCTGCAAGAGGAAATGGACCAAGACCACCTTCAAATATGCCCGGCCACTTCTAGCGCCCTATCCATCAGTGAAAAATAATGGAGAGCAATCAAATCAATCAATCACTTTATTCACCGAGGATTAATTTGGATATATCAGGTTACATAAAATGCTAAAGTAACTGTCTTAATGATAAAAAATCTTCAAAATCACAGTTGCAGATATTCATCTATGTCATAAAAAGCCCTCTCAATTAAGTAATTTTTTAAGCATTTATTAAACTTGGAACCAGTTGATTGTTTAATTGTGGTTGGCAGCTTATTGTATAAAGTTTTCCCAATTACAAATGGATTTTTATCAAAGAATTTCTTACTCTTCACTTCCCTATACATATTCTCTTTAGTTCTTGTGTCATAATTATGTATACTGCTGTTACTCCTTATATTTATAGGTCTCCTAACTAGTAAAATAACTCTAAAAATATATAATGCAACCACTGTAAGAATTCTTTCTTTTTTAAAAATTTCTCTATATGAATCCCTTGATTTTAATGAACAAACAATCCTTACACACCTCTTCTGTAAAACCAGTAATTGTTTTAAATTCTCTTTAGACGTTGTACCCCATAATTCAATGCCATAATTCAAATAAGAATGAATTATTCCATAATAAATCAATCTTAAATTAGGTTTATCCAAATAGTGTGCCACGTAATTTAATAGATAGATACCCTTACTCATTTTCTTGCATATATAATTTACATGTTTTGTCCATGATAAGTTTTTGTCAATATGCAATCCTAGAAATAAGTGATCATCTGTTGTATCTATTTCTTCATTTCCAATTTTAATTTTCATATTGTTGTACATGCAATTACTAATTTTAAAATATATTATGCTTGTCTTGTTTAAATTATTAACTAGGTTGTTATTAGCAAAAAATTTAAGTATTATATCTGTACCTGAGTGTATATTATTAGTTAAGTTGTCTTGATCTTTTCCCCAACAAATTATAGATGTGTCATCAGCATATGATACAGTTTTCACATTATTAATCACAGGTAAATTGTTAGTGTACAATGTAAATAGTAAAGGCCCAAGCACAGATCCCTGTGGGACTCCATATTTAACAGTTGCTAATGAGGATTCATATTTTGTTTCTATTTGGTTTAGTTTACATATTATTTCTGTACTTTGTACCCGGCCTTGTAAGTATGTATTAATTTACCTGCAGTCCCCCTTATACCATAATGTTCCAATTTTTGTAATAAGACTTGGTGATCAACACTATCGAAGGCCTTTGATAAATCAAGAAAAATTAATGACTTCATTATCAGAAATCCAGCATGAGTAAACAACAACAAAATATATATAGTTTGCAGAATCTTTGTCAGACAAATAGGGCCTGAGTGCATTTAATTTAAGATTGTATATGTGCTGAAAATCCTCTTTCATCACATTCTTATCACTATTTTTAGTACTGATGCATGTCTCCAACTTTGACAAGCTACCATACCCAATGTGAGAAAATGAGCTTCCTCTATCCACCACCTCTTTGTTTATGGGACTCACTAATCATGTTGTTTAAACGTCACTCCACTGTGAGAGCAGCTACCATATTTTAGTGAATCCTGGGTAGGTGCAAAGTTATCCTGAGTTAATTAGTAGTGGTTTAAGAGCATAATGTTGCCTCATTAAAGTCACCAACTGCCCCTTTCGAGCAAAAATTTTACTTCTGTTCCTTTTGTTCTACATTTTGGTTTCCAGAAAACATGAAATGAGTTTATCAACAAGATTAGAAGTACATGTGGCAGTTGTTTGTTGCAGCGACATCATACGAGTGATTATGAATGCCAACTACGTGGGCTCTGTCACCTTGCAGCAACATCATACGCGTGGCTTTCCGGAAGAAAATACAAATCGTTTGGAAAATTCAATGTCATTCTGGCACGTTGTCATAGTAGCTTAGTGGTTAGAGCATCCACTGAGTGAGTGGAGGGTCTGTTGTTCAAATCCCAGCTGTGGCATTGAATTTTTCAGTTCCGATTCTACCTCTCACTGTACATGTGATTAAGATAACTATGTACCTGTCTATGCCAGCTCTGTCGAACTGCATCTTCTCTTCTTGAAGACAAGAGTTGTTTACTCACTCATTAACTAAAGAAGGGAGTAGCTACTTACATGGCAGTTTTCTTATAACCAGTTTGCGTGTTATTAATTTATCACTTTACAAGGATGTGACATATGCATTTTAACATTCTTAGATAATATTTTCCCTACTTGTTTCCTCTAGTTTCAAGTTTGCATACTTCTGGACTATTTAGTGGAATCAGGCTCACATACTTAACCAATTTAATACTAATTACATAAATATTAAGTTTTATTGTAAAGAAAATAATAGTGAAGTTGAATTAGTGAAATATTTTGTTTATAGTTAAATTGAGTTGGATATAATGTTATACAAATATTTTGTTGCATTGATTCTGTGCTTTGTTTCATAGGATTATTGCACCAAAGAAAGAAAAACTTGATGTGGCACTAGCAACTTTAAAGGAAAAGCAAGATAGTTTAGCAGCTGCCCAGGCCCAATTAAAAGCACTAAGTGACTATCTTGAACAATTGCAAAAAAGAATATGAGGAAAAACTAAATCAGAAAGAAGAATTAAAGAGAAAGGTATGATACATGAGCTTAGATGTGCATTTAAATCATTTACTACCTCCTCTACACAGGGCGTAATTGAAATAAGGTTTATCCTTTAGAGTGAGAAATACTAAATCAAATATAAGTACTAATTGGTACTTTCTGGTAATGAGAAAATATTGACACAATTGAATGCCAAGCAATCAATTTGATGGCACCAGCCATGGAGCAGATTTTTCGAACAGCTGACAGACATTGAATGTCAGTCTGGATGTTTCCAGCAGGACTCTGCCACCATGCATACGGCTGAGGAGTCATTAGAACAGAAATTAACACTATTTTGGAAGCTGAACTTATGTGTGTTAATGAAAATTTCCTCAGAAGATGCCATAGATGTATTGATGCAGGTGGATGGTATTTCCAACATCTCGTGTGATAAGACATGTTTTGTGTTTATTCTGATAGTTGATGTTCACACATGTGTGACTGGGAGATGGGCTATGGGACTGTATGCCAAGTCGTGCAGTGCATGTCTGGGAGATGAGCCGGGCACCTGCCAGCCAAGTTTTGTACCATACATACTGTATAGGGGCTCTGCTTTAATTTAACTGCAGTTTTTTTTTTCTTTGAGTAGTTTAGGAAATGTCAATAAATTGCTTCAAATATCACCTGATTGTGACTTAAACAGAAGCATCAGGCACACAAAAATTCTCAGGAGGGATTACATTCACAAGCACAAAACTACCAAAAATACTCGGACATCAGCAGGCATATAGTCTGCAATATGAAAATAGTGTACTATACAACAAGACTATAATGGTGGTAACTAAGACATGAGTATATATTAGGAAACTCGCTTTGCTCGTTTCCTAATTTTCATACAAATGTTTTAATTACCATTATAGTTAAGTTTCATATGACAATTTATGCTTGACCATATACCTAATTTTATAGTTGAAATATTGTAAAATGTACTCAACAGAGACAATGACCTACAGCTGATTTTGGAGTTCTGTGCACGTGCTAAATGATTGGTTCATTTCCAGCACTTCACAGCTGCATGATGAAAATGATAACCTTGTAATACTACGTAACATTGAAAAACAGAAGGCAAATTGAATATATTGGTTTTCAGACAAAGCTTTATTTCATGTATAGGATATTTATTTAACAGTTAGTGAAATTAATTTGCGGGACAGTGCTTAGTGCAATATTCTTAGAAGTTGATGCTGTATTGAAGTTAATTTGTGTAAGTTGCATCTTACTTAGACAGGTGGAGTAAGTTGCATCTCACTGTCAGTAGTGTCCGCCGGCATTTAAACATTTTCTAAACTCGCGCTAGTTGCGTTTCAAGAATTAATCGATATTGCACTTTGCAATTGCTACATGGGAACTCTCGAATTGGTGGAACACCTGTCCTTTAATGAAGATTGAATTGTCCGATTGGATGGAGACCAGTCCTTTAATGAAAGTTTGAACTTCAGGAGGTCCATTAAAGAATCGCTCTCAGACTTTTAATTTATAAATTTGGGTATGGTCGAGCATCTATCTCTAGATCTAAAGTTCACAGACAGTAGTTGCCTCTGTCCGGTTACCTTGAATTAGATCATACTATAAACAAACATGTGTAGTATTTTGGGTTATTATTTATCATGACAGTGGTTGTAAAACCAGCCATCTTATTGTTGCATAATAAATTGTGTTCACATCTTTCAAATGAAATTAATTACATGACATCAGATTGCAAGTCAATCATAGTCAAAAGCATTCATTTTCATCAGAAATATTATATTTGTCCTAGCTGTGAATTTAAGTTTCAGAAAGGTTGAGTTAATAAGTTTGGAGACAGTAATAACTTTAGGGAGTAAGACCTTAATCCTCAAATATTGAAATATTGAATGCTCATCGCTATTGTATTTGTGTGAACAGGCTGAACTACTTGCACTGAAACTGGAGAGAGCTGCGCAGCTGGTATCTGGTTTGTCAGGAGAGCGAGAACGATGGACACAGTCTGTTATTGATATGAATGAAGAGTATTGGCGCCTGCCTGGTGACTGTCTTCTTGCTACGGCGTTTGTGGTATATGTTGGACCATTTGTGTCTTTATATTGAGAAGAACTGGTTGACCTGTGGAAAAAAAATGTAACATTCTACTTTTTCTTATTCTTAAAGTATTTTAGAAAGGATAATTCTTGATTGTGCAACTTTATGTGAAAATTTCATTTACTATTTGTAACCACAATGTGTTCCTTATATTAGCAGGATACAGATTGCACATATGGGTCAATCCACCTCAAATCGAACACCCGTAAAACACGACTTTTTCGTAGGAGGTTCAAAATTTTTTATGAATAATATAGCCATCAAATAAGGAGACCCGTATTTTTTTTATTTCCATATTTTTAAATTACTTGCTTAGTTATGGCTATTAGAAATTAAGCAATTTCTGCGCGCACCGTAATATAAAATCACTTGTTACTCTAAGGCCATATAGAGTTGAGAGTTGGGGTTTGGCGCACTGAAAAGTTTAAATATAACACTTTTAACAACTTTTGACCAGTCATTATTACACATGAATTTTGGACTGCTTTTTTGATGGTATATTTTGTAAAACCAAAAATAAAATTTAAATCGATGTGTTAAAAATCTAAAAAAAATACACACGTATTTCCTGACATTTTATCTATAAAATAAGATGTTGAAACTATGGAGCTTGCATTAGTGCATTTGCTACAATTTTTTTTTCTGGAGGCCTGCAAGCACACACAGACGAGTAACAAGCCAGGTGACTGCAGACAGCATGCGAATTGCCGCGTCAGCTATGCTACTCAGATAACTTCTTAGTAAGGCAGTACAGTCCATACAGAAAAATGCCTCGACAATGTACCTTCTTTCTGGTACTCCTGTGGCATCTGATACGTACTTTTGAATTTTTTTGAAAAATCTTCTGACGTAAGCAGTTCTTTGCTTTTAGCTTCTTCCTTCATGTACGTCCATACATTTGAAACAATTTCTCTACTCTGACTGTGTAATGTTTTGGTCCCTAATTTAGAACGTACAGGTGGCATAATTGATTTACACTGTGATCAATGTCTCACAAATTCACTATATTCACTCTTTATGGCAAAGATCTATGTCTTCAACTGCAAACTGCACTAAAAAGCACTGTTGAATTAGCAAGACTGTCTCAGATCATGCAGATATCACTACCTTCCCCCTCCCTCCCCATGTGCATGGTTTCATTTGCAGAATTATACAATATGAGCTGATGAAACAGACAAAAGCTATGGATTCGCCAACAGGACTTCCAGTCAAGGTCAGGGGCCAAGAAAGATGGGTCCAGCTGTGCTTTAAAATTACACTCCTTCATTCATTTGTTAAAAAACTGAAGCTTTAGTGAAACAATTTTCTTTCAAAGAAGGAGGTAAAGCTGTGCGTTGTATGGTAACATTAGTTTAAAATGCATATTTTAAAAACATTTTGGAGATGCTAATAGTGTACATATAATAGTGTCAGCTAGCAGTGTTCTCCTTACTGTACTGTTGCAACATTCATGGAACCTTAAGCAGTGGACAGTTGCCGTAATGGAAGGTGCCAGGTTACTGTAGCCGCCACCACTGCCTCGCAACTCCGCTGCACTAATTTGCAAAGTTAATTACAACTGAACTATTAGAGACTCCATTCTGATTTTTTCTGAGAATATTGAATAAAGTTTATTGTATTTTTAGTTTTTTTTCCAGATTTTTAAATGGTCGAGTTTATGTCATTATCTAACTTTAAAGCCCTAATCGTATAAAATATAATATTAATAATAATTAATAAAATTTTCTAATAAATACCTCACGAAATACTGCGATTTATCTTTAATTTGGGCCAAAGATCAAGCAATTTGCTTCATTACAATCGGAGGTATGATTGATCGAAGTGTGAGGAGCGTGCGATTTTTGGGGCATTTCAAAAATTAATATCTGCCAAAATAAATTTTTTTATTTAAAACGAAGAAACATGGGTCAAATATATTTTGTTCCAAAACACCAAAACAAAATTTCAAGAAAACCTGAGAGATCAAGTTCATTTTTTGCCATATTTTGTTTGATTTGATGTGGAATGACTCATATGCATGCTCCATGTACACTGAGGTAGTTTTACACTCTCAGACTTCTGTGTTACCTACTTGTGATGCACTAATGAGTCATTCCATGTCAAATCCCACAAAATTTGACCCTCATGTCTCCGATTTCATTGAGATTAAATTTATGTGTTCTGTGAAAGAAAAAATGGTACACCTATTCTTTTGTTAGTCTATAAATTAATTATTTTGGTAAATATAAAACATTAAATTTTTGGATATTTTATACACATTGGTCTACATAAATATAAATATCTCTGGTATTTTCAGATAAATATAATCTGTGGCTGATTTTTAATATTGATGTATATATATTTCATTTATACGTTAAACAAAATATAATTATTATTTATTTATGCCAACAAACTTACTGTTGGTGTTTTTAAACACACAAGCCGTGTGTGGGCAAAGTTTAAGAGGTAGAACTGGAACTTAAAAATTCAATGCCACAACTGGGATTTGAACCACAGACCTTCCGCTTGCCGGGCGGACGCTCTACCACTGAGCTATTGTGACAAACTGCCAGAATGGCACTAAATTCTCAAGTTAGTTCGTATTTTTTCCTGGTAAACCACAAAGGCAGTCTCACATCAGAGACAATTACCCCAATGGTGACTTACTATTGCAAGTACTTTGTATCCCAGGATTAAATAACCTTCACATGGTAATTATTATTTATTTATGCCAACAAACTTACTGTTGGTGTTTTTAAACACACAAGCCGTGTGTGGTTTACCAGGAAAAAATACGAACTAACTTGAGAATTTAGTGCCATTCTGGCAGTTTGTCACAATAGCTCAGTGGTAGGGCGTCCGCCCGGCAAGCGGAAGGTCTGTGGTTCAAATCCCAGTTGTGGCATTGAATTTTTAAGTTGCAGTTCTACCTCTTAAACTTTGCCCACACACGGCTTGTGTGTTTAAAAACACCAACAGTAAGTTTGTTGGCATAAATAAATAATAATTACCATGTGAAGGTTATTTAATCCTGGGATACAAAGTACTTGCAATAGTAAGTCACCATTGGAGTAATTGTCTCTGATGTGAGACTGCCTTTGTGGTTTACCAGGAAAAAATACGAACTAACTTGAGAATTTAGTGCCATTCTGGCAGTTTGTCACAATAGCTCAGTGGTAGAGCGTCCGCCCGGCAAGCGGAAGGTCTGTGGTTCAAATCCCAGTTGTGGCATTGAATTTTTAAGTTCCAGTTCTACCTCTTAAAATATAATTATTTATTTATGCCAACAAACTTACTGTTGGTGTTTTTAAACACACAAGCGGTGTGTGGGCAATGCTTGAGAGGTAGAACTGAAACTTAAAAATTCAATGCCACATCTAGGATTTGAACCACAGACCCTCCACCAGATGGGTGCTCTAACAATTAAGCTACTGTGACAACCTGCCAGAATGACATTGAATTCTCAAACCAGTTTGTATTTCTCCTGGTAAACCACAAAGGCAGTCTCACATCAGAGACAATTACCCCAATGGTGACTTACTATTGCAAGTACTTTATGTTCCGGGATTCAATAACCTTCAGATGGTTATCTGGTTTACTGGGAGAATACAAACTGGTTTGAGAATTCAATGTCATTCTGGCAGGTTGTCACAGTAGCTTAATGATTAGAGCACCTGCCTGGAAAGCGGATTCAATAACCTTCAGATGGTTATTTGGTGTACAGGGACAAATACGAACTGGTTTGAGAATTCAATGTCATTCTGGAAGGTTGTCACAGTAGCTTAATGGTTAGAGCACCTGCCTGGAAAGCGCAGGGTCTGTGGTTCAAATCCCAGTTGTGGCATTGAATTGTTAAGTTCCACTTCTACCTCTCAAACATTGCCAACACACGGCTTGTGTGTTTAAAAACACCAACAGTAAGTTTGTTAGCATAAATAAATAGTAATCACCAACAGTAAGTTTGTTGGCATAAATAAATAATAATTACCATCTGAAGGTTATTTACTTAATCCCAGAACACAAAGTACTTGCAATAGTAAGTCACCATTGGGGTAATTGTCTGTGATGTGAGACTGCCTTTGTGGTTTACTGGGAGAAATACGAACTGGTTTGAGAGTTCAATGTCATTCTGGCAGGTTGTCACAGTAGCTTAATGACTAGAGCATCCTTCTGGTAAGCAGACGGTCTGTGGTTCAAATCTCAGCTGTGGCATTGAATTTTTAAGTTCCAGTTCTGCCTCCCAAATCTGTAATTTTTAGTGGCCATTATGATAATTTTACTTATAAACATTGGCAACCCTGGTGTGTGCAATTGTGAATCTGTGGGAGGGGGGTGGGGGTTGAGGTGTATGGGTATGGGCATCTATGCATGTGTGGGGTTGAATGGGGGTGGGTAAGGTGGGTGTGGGTGTGTGGGGGTATGGGTGTGTGGACATGTGTGGGGTTGAGTGGGGTATGTGGCTGGGTGTGGGGGTGTGTAGGAGTAGTGTCATGTGAGTGTATGTGAGGGTGAGTGGGGTTTGGGGGCTTGTGGGGGTGGGTATGGGGCTGTGTGGGCATGTGTGGGAGTGAGTGGGGTTGGAGTGTGTGGGCATGGGTGTGTGGGGGTGTGGGTAGGGGTGTCTGCATGTGTATGTGTATTTTCCTGCAACCTCTTATAAGTCACAGTATTTTCTTTTGGAGTTTAAAAACCATAGCAAATAGATTTGTACTACCCCATAAGAGTATTTCAGAATGCGATTAAGTTAATGTATCAAAAATATACAGTTTATAACATTTTATTGCTGCCCACTTGACTTTGGATTCTTATTGCATAAGTTAACCTAGTTTGTCACGTAGTCCAAACAGAACTAATCAGTTTATTGTTACAAATGTTCAGGTGGAAGAGCAGGAAGTGCCCTGTAGTGAAGATTTTGATGTCAGTAGTTTTCTTTGTGATCCAACCACAATACGAGAGTGGAGCATTCAGGGTCTGCCTTCAGATGTCTTCAGTACTGAAAATGGCATTATTGTTACTCGTGCAACAAGATGGCCTCTTCTCATAGATCCCCAGTGTCAAGGAATGAAGTGGCTCAAAAAGTATGGCAAAAAGATGGTAAGCATTCATTTTACTAGGATAGATCTACCATCTGTGTAAAGTGCTTTCTGATAATATTCTTACACTGCTTTTTTCAGAAACTGACTGTTATTGATTTTGGAATGCCAGACTACATGAAAATTATGGAAAATGCTATTCAGTTTGGGAAAGCTATCTTGCTGCAAAATGTCTCAGAAACTTTAGAACCATCATTGAATCCGGTTCTCAATAAAGCTATTATCCACCAAGGTAAACAAACAACTAATTAGAGAGGTAGAATTGGAACTGAAAAATTCTACCTCTCAAACATTGCCCACACATGGATTGTGTGTTTGAAAACACCAACAGTAAGTTTAGTAGCATAGATAGGAGGGTGGATCAAAAAGTAACAGGAAAACAATCTATTTTTTTTCAGACACCGTGATTTCCTTTTATTCAAATTGGTGCGGTTTTTGCGATTATTAATGTCGCTGTGTCTTTTAGCTAATGAGATCTTTTTGATCTCAGGGCTTGGTAACGGATGGAATGAACATACACTCGGGTTTAACTTCAGTCAAACATTTTATTTGCACCTTCTTGTTCACAATTTTTAAATCATATCACAGTAGAAAGTCTTATTTTAGCGGATCAACTTCCCTAGCATCGCCGAAATTTAATTAAAGGTCTCTAAACACTTAGTAAATTCACTTTTACTATTTCATGACGCGTACACATAAAAATGCGTCCATCCATGCCGAATGCAGAGACGCTAGAGAACTGTTTTTTGGCGTCGTTTTGACGCGACACCGCCTTTTTCATATTCATCCGCGCTATTCATCCGCACAAATAGTTCTTTCTCGTTAGGGAAGCGATCCCATTCATCATCCCCTACTTTTATTATGGAACACAAACAATTCTAATATTTATACACATATATTAAAATCAAATATGGAAAGATTTATGACGTCTTTGTGCAAACTTAGTTGTTCGTAACAATGAACCTTATCAACATGTTTTCGTCATTTAATTATCTCATACCAACATCAAAAAACGAACTACACTTCTAACAAACATTTACATGAACAATTTTCTTTTGGGGTCTTCTAATATTCTGTCTCAAAATTTAATTACAAGCTTTCAAAATAATCTCCTTCTGACATTAGACACTGGTTCCAACATTCTATTTACCTTTCAAAACACTCAGAGAAGCCCTTGTTTGACATCCCGTTCAGTATACCCGAAATAAGACTTTTAGTTCTGAATCAGTTTGAAAATGGCGCCCATGAAGATGTTTTTTCTCTTGTGGAAACAGGTAGAAATCACAGGGTGCTAGAATGGGTGAGTATGGTGGGTGGGGCATGATTTCAATACCTAGTGGAGTGATTGCCTTTTGTGTTGCTATGGCTTGATGAGCAGGGGAGGATCCATCCATTGGTAGCTAGTTCTGGTCACTTGGCAGCCATTTTCCTGTTGAGTGGTCCTTTAAGGACATTACTGTAGCATTGAGAAGTTACTGTGGTGTGTTTAGAAACCACATGTTCATAAATTACCTCAATTTTGTCGAAAAACACAAAATGCATGACTTTCCCTGCACTTGGTGGCACCTTTGCTTTTTTTTGGACTTGGGCTGTCAGGATGTTTCCATTGTGCACTTTGTTGTGTGGTTTCTGGATCATAGTGATGAAACCAGCTCTCATCACAAGTTATAACCTGGTCCAGAAAGTTGGGTTCCCTCTGAAGCCTTGTGATCCACTGCTGGCAGGTCATGACCTGATGACACATTTGTTCCTTATTAAGCACTCCTGGAATCCATTTTGCCGCCACTTTACTGTAGCCCAAATCATTACAAATTATGTCTTCAACTGACCCATAGGAAATGTGCATAATGTCTGCCATCTTTGCTATCATTAATCGTCTGTCTTCTTGTAGCAGGACATCAATGGTGTTGTGGTTCACCCCAGTTTTTGAAGTGGAGGGCTATCTTGAAGGTGAAGCATCTGCAAGACTTTTTTCACCATCTTGAAATTTTTTATGCCATTCAAAAGCATGTGTTTTTGATAAAGCTTGTTCTCCATATGCTTCCTGTATCATTTGCAGCATTTCAGTTCCATATTTTTGCAGAACACAAAACTGAATTGTTGCTCGTTGTTCTACCTTGAAATCCATGTCGGGTCACTGAAACACACGCTTACACAATGGCTCTCTCAGACAAACTGAACAGTGCACAGACAGTGTGACGCCTATCCCAGCATCAGTCAAGGTCAGACCTCTCTGCTACCATGATTGGTGAATTTTGACGAGCGTGTATTTAAACAGAAAAAAATAATTCCCACTACTTTTTGATATATCCTTGTAGATAATAACTAGTTGTTGTTAGCTAATGCTGGATTTCTGACAATGAAGTCATTAATCCTCTTGCTCTCCAATATTTTTCACTGATGGATGGGGCACTAGAAGTGGCCGGGCATATTTGAATATTATATAAATAGAACATCTAACATCAGATAATAACTAGTAAATATATTAAAAAACAGCCCTCACAGTTTCAGTAGAAACTGACACTGATAGTTGGAAAAAACAGCTGTTGCAGAGCATTTTTGTTCCGCAGATCATCAGCTAAAAGAAAACCCTAAGCTTTTAAAGGCCCTTAGGAAACCAGCAGAATCCTCCATCTGGGAAAAATTATTCATTTTTGATTTATGAAAACACTTTAAAATCTTATACGATGAACATCTGTTCATTAGTGACTTCTTTGGTACTGCTTATGTTTAAGTAAATGTTTGATGACAGACGAAGTGCACAGCCTCAGAAGATATACTAAGTGACATGACACACTTTTAATATAGTTCAATTTGGAGAAACTCTGTTAGCAAGTATATGTAGTTATACTCACTCTTGTACACACTATGCTTGCAATACTTCTTTCTCTATATGCTACAAATTTTATGCATACTATATACATTTTAATCAACATAAGCATTTTCAGAAATTATCTTATTGCTGGTTTTCTTGTAGGTGCAAGGGGAATATAGTAGGCTTTAAGTGATAGTGAAATGTTTTAAGAGCTGGTTGCTATGCAATGCCTTTGAAATTTCCTTCTCTTTTCTATGCCAAGGGATAAAAAATTAACATATTCCTGATTAAGAAAAGTATTAGTATTGACAAATTAAAACAAATAATAAAGAACATCTTGGAAATGATTCACTCTAAAGAAAAAAGAAGTACTTAAACTGTGTGTTTAACAAGGTCTATATTTTTATTTAGACTACTTTCCAACCCAGATATAATCCCCCAGAGAGCAAGGAAAACAGCAGTTGCAGCCTTCCGACTATTGACAAGTCACAACTGCTTAGCAAGTCATCTCTACAGAATAGGTATCTCAGCTTCACCAATATGTGTCCTGTGTAACGATCCAGCAGAAATGAACGAAGACCACTTGAAGACCTGTCAAGCATTAAGATCAGAGGAAACTACAGTTCAAAAGCATTGGAAAGCACGAATGCTAATGGCTTCATTGCCAGATGCAAGGCAGTAGAAAACAACATATTTTTATTTAGTAAGCTTTTGTCTATCTCTTACTGTTTACCATTTATGCAAAAATCATCCAGAATGAAG
This sequence comes from Tenodera sinensis, assembly GCA_030765045.1. Taxonomy (NCBI): domain Eukaryota; kingdom Metazoa; phylum Arthropoda; class Insecta; order Mantodea; family Mantidae; genus Tenodera; species Tenodera sinensis. The sequence continues at coordinate 108,075,657 of CM060961.1, forward strand.
AGGTTTTCTGCGGACATTCCCAAAAAATTCAAGTTAGTACTTACAAACTGCCACGGAATCTCCTGTTTGAGTCCATCACTGGAAACTGGCTGTCTGTCCCTCCAACTGAAGGAGTGGAGTGAGGTATAGCCATTCATTACATAAGCAGTTCCAAAGAGACAAAGTTGGACATACCTGGTATATACTGCATATCATCATCATGATTATCATCATCATCATCATCATCATCATCATCATCATCATCATCGTCGTCGTCGTCGTCGTCGTCGTCATCATCATCATCATTATTATTATTATTATTATTATTATTATTATTATTATTATTATTATTATTACTATTATTATTATTACTATTACTATTACTATTACTATTATTATTACTATTATTATTATTACTATTATTACTATTATTACTATTAATTATTATTATTATTATTATTATTATTATTATTATTATTATTATTATTATTATTATTATTATTATTATTATTATTATTATTATTATTATTATTATTATTGATGTTGTTGTTGTTGTTGTTGTTACTACTGTTACTGTAATACTATTACTATTATCATTATTATGATTATCATCATCACTATTGTTGTTATTATGATGATGATTATGATTATTACTGTCCAGAGGCCCTTAAGCAACTCACTCACTGCGTTTTATACGTGCGATGTCATAAGTTAGGTGACTGACTGATATTGAGTTATTCCCTTAGTGCACTTCAGAGCCTTTGTGAGCTGTACAGCCCCCATCATATTGTACAACCCCCATCCTATTGTACAAAGTATCCAGGATGCCCTCCATGTTTTACATGCCTCTGGCTTTAGCGTGGTATGTGCATGGATTCCTGGTCAAGTTGGTTTGCCGGGGAATGAAATGGCAGATTTGGCAGCAAAGACAGCAACTGCAGAATCCAGTATTAACATCTCACATCTTACTTCGGAGGACTTTAGGTGTGAAATGCAGAGAGTGGTGCTCTTGTGCTGATGTGAAGAGTGGTCAGCTTTCTGGGGTAGAAAGCTTTTGATTCAAGTTTATATCTGGCTATTGCCATGAATTTTAGAAGGGCGCTAATGACCTAGAAGTTGAGCGCCCTTAAACCCATAAATCAATTTCTAGGGTAATAAGCTGAGAGAAGTAAAAGCACTTACAATAAACTGCGTAACCTCTTCTTGCATATCTTGTCACGAGGAGATTAGTTTTGCTGATTTGCGAATAGGCCTTTGCAGTTTTTTGCATGGTTATCTATTTAAAAGGGACCCTGCTCATCTTTGTTCGTTGTTTGTGGACAGGAGATATCAATGCGGCCAGAATGAAGGCCAATGGCCAACTCAACAGACTCTACCCTCTGATAAATTTGAATAGCAGCCTTAAGCTATACATGTGACTTACGCTATATAAGATGCTGATCCGACCCATCTTAACTTACACCGCCCCGGTATGGGGATATGTGGCTAAAACCCACATAAAATGCCTCCAAACAATGCAAAATAGAATACTGCGAGCCATTGCGAAACTACCACCAGAGGCTCCTATGTACCAGCTACATAAGAGCTAAAACTGCTCACAATAGAGCAGTTTATCAAACACCTGACATGCAACCTTTGCGCCAAAAAGAATAAGAACCATAACGAGCAAATAAGAATGCTTGGGGAGTATGATATTTTCATGTGACAAACACCTCCACCCTCTGTCATTGTTCGATCACACTATAAACATAGGCGAATTGGAACTCAATATCCAGGAATACCTGAATAATTTAGTACACTGAAATTGCTGGTTAGGGGATCAAGGGAATAACATAAAACACAGCAATACACATCCACACTGTCTAGCCCTCACAACTCCTTGCACTACCTAGCCAAGGTGGACCCTGGGAGACGAGGGCCCCCCCGGCAGTGGCAAAGGCTCGCTCCTGCACTTCAGGCAGACAGCCCGCCATGTGTGCACTATTTATGACCAGGTACGAACAGGTACACAATGATGAAGCTTCTGGCTTAATTTCAACATAGTAAGTAAGCAGAATAGATAAGATATGGTTAGAGCATTGCAGATAGATTTAATGTATATCATAAGCTAATGCCACCATACACTGCACCTAGATGTGTAAGCCCAACTACAATACATCTAGTATAGATCATACGCTATTAAAAAAAATAAAAATAAAAAAAAACATACTCTAACAACAAGAAACGAAACCTTCGGGTGGAGAATAAAACTAAACATGCTCATTTCAGTCACCTCACACCCATCTACACCATACAACACTTAACGGTGCCAAATGGCTGACATACAAAAGAACCTCATCAACTATCAAACACATCACCATTAATTACTACCAGGGGGCACTCAGGGCTTGTGTCATGTTTGTCCTCCGGCACATCAGTAATACTCGCTGTTACTGCCACTGGCAGGCAGCTTCCATCTTTCACCATTGAATGCGCGGGTGCTTAATGCAGTACTGCAGCAATGAGGTCTCGGCCTCAAGTCTTCCGGTGGGGTTTTTTTGTGAGTAGGCTGCCCGGGTTCGAAGCCAGGGTAGGAGTCTTACACTCGCATGCTTGCATGCGGTTAGGGGTAAGTAGCCTTTTTCCCCATCACAACGCTATGCGACAGTCTTTTGTCACTCATTCACATGCTGCTAGAGTGCTCCTCTCTAGTGCACCTTCGAGACTCCCTGCAGCTGCCTGCCAGACTTTCAGAGGTCTTGGTGGATGACAGAATAGCAGTCAAAAGACCTTTTAGGTTTTTAGTGGAGTGCAACATGTTTTTGAGGATCTGAAGCTTTATATATCCAATTTTTTATACTCTTTTGACATATTTATAGCTTTGTTTCAATTTTGGCTTTTGCTACTGTCTTTGTATATTTATATATTTTCTTTCTTTAGTAGTAGGGGGATTATATTTTTTATTGAAATTTATATCTGGCTATTGCCATGAGCCATTTTTTAAGGATGCTGATGACTACGAAGTTGAACGCCCACAATCCTGCAACCCCCGACCTTCACTCACTCCTTTTGAATCCGACTTTACTTAAGGTGGGGGATTGGCCTAATACTTTAGATATCTAGTTTTTATACTCTTTTGACATTCTTAACACTATGTTTTAATTTTGGATTGTTCCACTTGTTTTGTATATTTGTGTATATTTAATTGCCTTTTTACTAGTAAGTTTATTTTTTATTGAAGTTAACATGTGACTTTTGCCATGAATTGTTTTCAAGGGCACTGTTAACCATGTAGCTGAGCGCCTCTAAGCTTCCATATCTCTCTCTCTCTCTCAGCTACCTCCCATGTACATTATGTTCTACCTCCCTTCTAAACGTACTCTATGCTTTAAAACCAAAACGGTGACCTGATTAATAACACTACACAACACTTATAATTTGGGGTAGTAAGGGGTAGTGATGCGCCTCCTATAGCCTCTCCTACCCAATTCCCATCCTCATCCTACCCGTGGTGCACCCTGCTTTTAACAGATGAGGCTCTGGGGACCGAATCACAGCGGTATAACTGTTTCATCTAAAATGGAGGAAATGTCATTTAAATATGTGCTGGCCTATCACAGCACAACAACGTCCCTCAGAGGCACTTGAGAGGAAGGTCGGTGGATCTAAATACCACCTATTTAGTCCTCCCGGCTAGGTCCGATGGACCCGTTGACCAACGATAGGTGTGTTCCCCCTTGCAAAATGGGGGTTGAAGTCGGGTGATGTAACTGCCACATTGTAAAACTGGTGCCAGTTAAGAAAACAGTTACATGAAAGCCACATACATGAATACGAGTCCTAAAGATAAACATTCCGGAGTTAAAACCGTCCCCCAATCGGATCTCCGGGTGGGGACATCTTTAGGCAAATTTCGTTACAACAATTCCAATACTTTAAGAGTTCTACAATGGAATGCAGGAGGCATGTCCCAGCCTAAAAAACAAGAGCTAATGAAAATATTAAAAGACCAAGATATAGATGTCTTCACAGTACAAGAAGCCAATATATCAGAAGAACAGGAAATATACTTTGAAATGGATCAGTACACTACACATATACTTCCAAAGGCTCATTAAATAGCAAGTGGTATTCTTACAGGAATTAAAAGAAATATGAAAGCTACTATCTAAATCCAAAAAACAATGGAAGAACAAGATAAATCAGAAATAGTTAAAATTGAAGTATGGAAAAGTAACTACCACTATAGAATTTACAGTATCTACAATCCTCCAGACAATACACTAGATCTAAATTCTATTCCCATAGAACCCAAAAGTATTTTAATAGGTGATTTTAATGCACACTCCCCTAGGTGGGGCTACAGAGATATAAATTCAGCAGGAAGAGTCATAGAAGACCTATTAAACTCATCAACAATGGAATTAATGTAAGATTTGAAGCTTTCATGGCGAACGTTAGTGATAAGAGTTTCACGGGTGATCAGCCGTGTTAAATTTAAGAAGGTCGAGCTTTCGGCCATTATACACTCCATGGCCATCTTCAGGACTAAAACTGATGAAAAATTCTCCTCAGTTTTCAAATATATACAATGGTTAGGTTGTATTGTCCTAGCCAATGCACGGGTGATGGTTTCTGATTGGGCCTGCTGTAGGCTCGGCTGCAGTGTTTTCCCTCGGGTACGAACTTTGTGCAGTGTTTCTGATGGCTAAAGTCCACGCGGAACTTAGTTTGAGTCTGCCCTCTCTGTTGAAATTGTAGGGGTGTAATTTGATGTGGATGGCCTCCTTGATGAGTCTGTCCCAGTAATTTTCTGCGTGTTCTAGCACTTTTGTGTCTTGGAAATTTATTTTGTGGACCTGTTCTATGCAATGTTGGGCTACTGCTGATTTTTCTGGCTGGAGAAGTCTCATGCTCCGTTGATGTTCTTTGCATCTTTCCTCTATCGTGCGTCCTGTTTGACCCTCATACACCTTCCCATACTCGCAAGGAATCCTGTATATTCCTGGGACCTTAAGCCCAAGTGGTTCTTTCACCGGCCTGAGGAGTTGTCGGATCTTCTTAGGGGGCGTGAAGAAGGTTTTGATATTATGTCTCGCGAGTATACGGGAAACCTTGTTGGAGACCGAGCCGTAGAAGGGTATGTAGGCCTCCTCTTGAGGGCTATCCTTCCCTTGCATGAGCAGTAGCGGGTTCTTCCTGCTGCGTTCTACTTTCCTACGGGTCTCATTGATGTCCTGGTTATTATACCCATTCTTGCGTAGGGTATCCTGTAGGTATTGAAGTTCTAGGTGTATGTGGTCCTTGTCTGCTATGTCAAACGCTCGGTGAAACAGAGCGGAAATGATTGTTTTCTTCTGAGTGGGATGATGGTGACTGGAGGCATCCAAGTATCTGTTGGTGTGTGTGGGCTTCCTGTAGACCGTGTGTCCCAGGCTGCCATCCGGTTTTTTACACACAAGAACATCCAGGAAGGGAAGGGAGTTGTTGTTCTCCACTTCCATGGTGAATTTGATATTAGTATGTAGGCTATTGAGATGGTCCAGAAAAAAGACAAGTTTTTCTGTCCCGTGTGGCCAGATGACGAAAGTGTCGTCGACGTATCTATAGAAAGCTTTTGGTTTGTGTAGCGGTGTCCAGTGCGGTGTGTTCAAAGTTTTCCATGAAGAAATTGGCAATGACCGGTGATAATGGTGAACCCATGGCCACTCCCTCAGTTTGTTCATAAAACTGGCCGTTGTAGCAGAAGTAGGTGGACGTGAGCCTTCTTAAATTTAACACGGCTGATCACCCGTGAAACTCTTATCACTAATGGAATTAATATTTAATCCAAATGATCCACCCACTTACCTTCATTATAATGGATCAGGTACAAATCCTGATCTTCTGATGGTGTCATCTGACATAATTGACAATACAAAAAGAGAAATAATAGACGACCCAGGTTCAGGCCACAGAATCACCATAAACTCCATAAGAGGTCTAATAAATAAAAGTAACAAACCAAAAATTAAAACTTCTTGGAATTTTAAAAAAGCAGATTGGTCCAGTTTCCAAAATGAGGTAGAAGGGAAGTGTAATATACTGTTAGAATCAGAGTTCAAGTCAACAGATGAAACGAATAAAAAAATTTGTAAAATATTATTGACAGCAGCCAAAACACATATCCCCAAAGGAAATTTAAAGAAATATAGCTACTTTTGGTCTCCATCTTTATCTAAGTTACAACACGAAAGAAGTATAGCAAGAGCCAAAGCCGAAAGAACCAAGTGTCCAGAAGATGTACAAAACTGGAGAAGAAAAGCAGCCATTTTTAAGAAAGAATTAATTACAGCAAAGAGGGCCAGTTTCACAAATTTTGTAGAACATATGGACTATAGGAAAGATGGAAATAAAATATACAAATTCCTTAATAAAACAAAATTATCAAAAAATATAACTGAACCATTAAAACATAATAACAAAAGCTTAACTACAGATAGGGAAATAGCAGAATCCCTTAACAAGTTTTATGCTCAGTCACAAAGAATACCCCAAGCGTATAAAAAACAAGATAAAACTATCCAAAAAACTATCAGAGAAACTAATAAGCCAAAAGGTATACAAAATGATATTTTTATTCAGGATTTTAACGAAACAGAACTGGATTTAGCAATAGAACAATTACAGAACAAAAAATCTCCAGGACCTGACAAGATCCACCCAGAGTTTATTAAACACCTTGGCAGGAAAGGAAAAGAAATCCTACTTAAACTGTATAACACGTGTTGGAGAATGACTGTACCTTCTGACTGGAAAAAAGCCATTATCATCCCAATTTTAAAGAAAAACAAACCTTCAAACAATATTAATAGTTTTAGACCAATATCTTTGACCAGTGTTATTGCAAAAGTGATGGAAGGAATGGTGGCATCTAGACTTAACTGGTTCCTAGAATATTACAACTTAATAGTTCACAGACCGGCTTCAGACAGAATCATAGTACAAGTAAAAATGTACTCCTACTAAGCCAAGACATCAAGGAAGCTTTCAATAGAAAGGAGAATACCTTAGCAATATTCATTGATTTTAAATCAGCATATGACTCAGTCTGGAGAAACAAATTAATTGAGAAGTTGCAATCAATAGGTGTGAAAAGTAACATGCTTAAATGGATAATTCAGTTTATTTCACAAAGATTTTGTGCCACAAAATATAATACATACATTTCCAAATATAAACAAACACACCGAGGACTTCCACAAGGTGCTGTTCTGAGCACAACACTCTTTAACATATATATAAATGACCTTCCATCAATAATAAAAACTTTAGAAACCAAAATTGCTTTATTTGCTGACGATGTAGTCATTTGGACTTCAGGCTCTCCAAAAAAACCTGAATTAATTAAAGACAAAATAGAAACAGCCCTAAACAAGGTACATGAATGGAGCTCCAAGAATCTCATGACTATCAATGTGGAAAAAACAAATTATGAATTATTTACACTAAAATACAAACCAGTTAATATTAACATAAATTATAATGGTAAACCACTCAAAACAGTTGATGATGCCAAATACTTAGGCATCACTTTCGACAGAAAGCTAAGTTGGAAAAAACATATAACAAACATCTCAGAAAAGGTTGAAAAGAAACTGCAAATCCTGAAAAGGTTAGCTGGTGCTAAATGGGGCTGCTCAAGGAGTCCTTAACACAACATACAAAATGTATGTTAAACCAAACCTCTTGTACTATTCTGAAGCTTTAATAACAGCAGCAAATGCTAACATCAATAAACTTGAACAAATACAAAATCAGGCTCTTCGGCTAATCACTGGAGCAGTTAAATCCACACCTATTGGTGCCACGCTTGCCTTAACATGGACCCCTTCAATAACAACAAAAATAGAAGAACAAGCATTGCTCCAACTCGAGAAAATGTTAGGACTGCCAAACTCTAAATGGATAGAAGAGAACCTTCCCCCCTTCAATCCTTAAAACTCATAATAGTTTCCTAGAAAAGGTAACACAGATTAAATCCAAATTGAACATTCCTAACACCAGAGAAAATCTACTTATAAGAGAAAATCCATTGGAATTATTGCAGCCTACCTTCAATTTGGAATTGATAGAGGAAATAAGTAAATCAGACACACCAAAAGAAATACAAAAACTTCTAGCTCTGGAAACAATCAATACTGGGTATCCCATAGAAGAATGGCTGCACATATATACTGATGGATCCTCCAAGGAAAACCTTACTGGAGCTGGAGTTACGTGTTCACATTTTTCCTTTTATCATTCTGTTGGCAGAGACACAACAAATTATGATGGAGAAATAGAGGCTATACACATTGCTCTCCGACAATTATTAAATCTTCCCTTAAATAAATTTAACAAGGCAGTAATTCTTTCAGATTCTAAAGCTGCAATTCAAGGAATATGTTCAAATACTACAAAGAAGTCAACAAAAATTAGAGAATGCTACAAAATGTTAACACAACTCCAAAAAGTTAATAAGACTGTTCATCTCCAATGGATTCCAGCACACTGTGGAGTCATGGGGAACGAAGCTGCAGACTCACTTGCAAAGAAAGGCACAACAATAAAACAAAAGTCTAAATTCAATTTCTCATATTCCTCAATAAAACGCTTGATCATTAAAAAATTTTCTCATTCATACCTACAAGAAATAGAAACAAATGCCAAAGATAAAAAATGGATTACACTACTTTCCAACCCAGATATAGTCCCCCAGAGACCAAGGAAAACAGCGGTTGCAGCCTTCCAACTATTGACAAATCACGACTGCTTAGCAAGTCATCTCTACAGAATAGGCATCTCAGCCTCACCAATATGTGTCCTGTGTAACGATCCAGCAGAAATGAACAAAGACCACTTGAAGACCTGTGAAGCATTAAGATCAGAAGAAACTACAGTTCAAAAGTATTGGAAAGCACGAATGCTAGTGGCTTCATTGCCAGATGCAAGGCACTAGAAAACAACAACAACAACACTTATAATTTACTGGAACATGCTTTGGAGGCTAGCTTTCCTCCATTATCAACCAGACATCAACTGCTCCCTGTTGTGGATGGCGATGTTTTCTCTGAGGTCTCCTCTGGTGGTGGTTCAAGGAACTTGCTGAAGATATCCTTCTGGAGGATGTTGAAATTCAGTACTCTATTTCCATTTTTCAAAATAAAGATTTGTTCCCATGTGGACAGCTCTTGTTTCCCCGTTACGTGTTTGATTGTGGCTTTATGTTGTGATTTTCTATCCAAAAGTGAGTGGCAACTGCTGATTTTTTCCAACTTTTTGTTTTTTACATTTCTAAAGTGTTCCTTGGACCTTATTTCTAAATTTCTTTTGGTTTTCCTATACACACTTCATTACAGTCACAGCATTCAATTCGGTAAATGCCAGATTTTTTTATTGGGTGGGATGGCATCTTTGTTGTTTGAGTTCAGTAGATTTTTTATAGAGTAGTGGTTCACTGGTGCTACTTGAATGTTCTTTGAAAACCTTTTTGAATTTTTCAGAGGTCTAAGGATGAAGTATGAATTTTTTTAACGTCATTTTTGTTTCTGCTGCTGTGAGTGTTTTAGTTTCTTTTAGTAACTTTTTTGTTTCTGCTCATTTCACTTTTTTGTCTACTAATGATTTGGGGAATCCTTTTTTCGTGCTATTTCAATTATTTTGCAATAATCTGCTTTGTATTCTTCTGTTGGAAGGGGGATGCTCACCAATCTGTGTTAAGCTATTGAGGATTGCCTATTTGGACTTCTTGGATTGTAACTATGAGCTTTTATGTAATTGTCTGTTTGTGTTGGTTTTCTGTGTTTTTGATTATTTATAAATCCAAAAATGGTAGTTTCTCATCACTTTCCAATTCCACAGTGAACTCTATGCTTTTTTCCTGGCTGTTAAGGAGTTTTAGAGCATCACCAATGTGTTTTTTTGGGACTATTGCAAATATGTCATCTACATATCGCTGCCAGAGTTTGAACATCCATGGAAAACATTTGGTGATCCTGATTTCCAATGCGCTCATGTAAAAATATCTACCAAGAAGGGTGAGAGAGGGTTGCCCATTGCTTAACTGCGATCAGTATAGCACTTCCTTTGATGTAATTTAAAATGTTTTCTACTTGGCTGATATTTCTCCCAATGCCTTGTATAAAATCAAAATATGAACTTACTGCATACAATTTTTACATCTGTAGATAACTTCAATTACAGCAATGTCTTTGTTACATAGTTGTGTTAAATGCTGTTGCATCTATTTGTTTATTGTTTATTAATATAGCAGCTCTTTTCCTTCCATTTCTGAAAGCGCAGGTTCTAAGTGACCCGGAAATTCCAGCCAGGTTATTATGAATAAGGTACGGTTCTTGTATTAGAGCAACGTTACTTTATTCTCTTCCATAATCCGTATTAAGTTACTTGTAGCCACTCGCTTATGTTGCAAATTGATTTGAATGCAATACAAATTATCATCACTATTATTATATGGTTTATTTGGGTTAGCAGCCATATTAATAAGCTATTTTATCTGCGTTCCTTTTTAGCACATTTTTGTAGCTAGTGCAAGTCTTGTCCAGTAATGTGTGCTTTACATCTACTGGAGTTGTACAGTATTTATTATAATTAATGCAATTGATGCATTTATAGTTCTCTCTGTTCGCTTCACAATCGCTCATAGTGTGCTTTTCTGTATAATGTGGGCAGGTCACTTCTCCTTTACAGTCTAGCGTTCTGTGATTAAACTTGCAGCAGTTATGGCACCGTTGAACTTATATGTAATCAACACTGTTGCAAACAGTAAAAATAGTAATCAATTTTATTGTCATTAGGCCTGTTACAGCTATAGACAACGTCAGTGTAGTTTACATGTTATATATAACAAATATGTTCTGGCAAAATTATATATACATGCATATTTACAAATATCAGTTATAAGAATAATGCTACCAGTATTCGCTATGACCTACTATATATTACTTTTAATGCATCCAGTTGTCTTATAGACACAAGTATGGAGCATATATGGATATATCCATTAATTGAGTAGAAATGTACATTTCAAAGATAAGATACAATAACAGTGATATTTACAGTTGAGCTTAATTTTCAAAATATTCTTGTAGAGAGTAGTATAGATTGTTTAATAATCTGTCATAAAGTCTACGTTCAAATCTATTATACATCAGTTGAGTTACATCCTATTTTCAATTATTTGTCTTTTAGTCATTTCCTAATTTCAGAGCTGACTTCAATGACCAGATTTTTGTTGTTCTTTCTATCTACGAAGACGAATTTAGGATTGATGTCGCTTTCTTCCAAGTTTGCTTCAGAATTTTGTGATATAATAGCCTCCTTTGCATTTTCGATAGTTATTTCGTCTGGCACATTGAACAGAATCAATCTAGGGTTCCAGGCTTTCGGAAGGTGTCTAGAGCTCCCGACTTTTGGAAGGTAACTCTCTAGTTCTTCCCTACAAACAGCATTTATTTCGTCGCAAACTTTTTATAGATCATTTTTACTGTCAGATTCAATTAATAACTACCCTTTCTTCTGTGTTTTCAGAGCAGTGATTCCAACTTTGGTTTTTACCAGGTTTACTTTCCTCTTGATCAGAGTTTTGATGTACTCGGCACTTTGATTGTTTTTAGATTTGACAAACCTCTTGTTTATTTCCTTCCCTTGAGCCGCATTTCGTTGGGAGCTATCGCCGTTATCAACCGGAGCTTCCGACTGAGGCTTCTTCTGTCTGCCGCTAGGGCCTGCTATCATCCATTCACCCTTCTCGCAGCTCCCGGGAAATGTCGTGCCAATGCCACCACCTTCACTTTAAGAGCTTGTAAGATGGACTCTGTCAGGGCTTCCTGCCTTCGGGCAGGTGCTCCCAGTTGAGGCCAGCCGTGGTGTACGCCCTATTCCCTGCCGACGCTGTTGCCAGTACGGTCACACCGCCGACGCCTGTGCCGACGCCCCACACTGCCACTATTGTGGCGCTGGCACCTTCACCAAAATCCTGCACCAGCCACGACCTGACACGTCGCCCCGTGTATTGTGCCACGTGCAACTGCACTGGCTACTTCACGGGCCAGGCGGCGTGCCCCAGGAACCCACGCCATCAGCCGCCTGCAGTTCATTAGTTGCCTACGCAACAACCACTCTCTGCCTCGCAGACCATCACCGTCACACACCAACATGTCAACACCAACCACCAAACCGCCGACCAACACGACGCCGCAGACAACCAACTCCACACCGCTGTACTCCACAACACCGCTGTACTGCAGAAACTACAAGACACACTCCAGACTCTCACCGACCGGATTGCAGCATGGGAGACAGCCCTGACTCGTGCTCTCGAAAACGTTAAGGATGCCACCCACAACCTGCAAACAACGCTACCTGCCACAGTTCATCAAGACAACAATAGCCTCCGAGACCACTTCAACAAACAGCTGGAGAAAGTGGTCACTTACATCAACGACTCACGCATACACAAGGTCCATAAGACATTAGAAGAAATTCTACAAGGACACACATCATCACTACAGACTTCACTTACTCAGATTTTGCAGTTACTGACACTCCCCAGACCTCCAGTCGGTCCTCCAATCGGTCCTTCAGTACGACCCAACTTCCCCCCAAACCGCAGGTCAGTGTCAGGGCACCGCCATGATACCTGACCTGCCTAAGCCAATGACCCAACTTTAATATTTACCCACAATCATCCGGTTTGCTCCGGCGGTACCGGACAAACACCACCACTGTACAAATAAACAGAGTCACCCCAGAATTAAAATTAGTTAAGTAGAAAAAAAAAGAAAAAAAAAATCTGTCTCCGCGACTCTCTTTTCCAAATTGCTTATTCCTTAATCTTTTCTTCAACTGAACACTTCAAATTCACAAACACATTCCTAAGAACACTGACAGCTTGCAGAATTTCTTCCTGGTATTCTTTCTTCACGTTACCACTTTTATCCGTAACACCAACCAAAACTTTGAGAGCAATTTCCACTGCATCCTCCTTACCTGACTCCATCTTGGTCATGTGTGTGTGTGTGTGTGTGTGCGTGCGTACGTGCGTGCGTGCGTGTGCGTGTGTGTGTGTCTGTGTCTGTGTGTGTGTTTGTGTGTGTGTGTCTGTGTGTGTGTGTCTGTATGTGTGTGTGTGTCTGTGTGTGTGTGTCTGTGTGTGTGTGTGTCTGTGTGTGTGTCTGTGTGTGTGTGTGTCTGTCTGTGTGTGTCTGTGTGTGTGTCTGTGTGTGTGTGTGTGTGTGTGTGTGTGTGTGTGTCTGTCTATGTGTGTCTGTGTGTGTGTCTGTGTGTGTGTGTGTCTGTGTCTGTGTGTGTGTCTGTGTGTGTGTGTCTGTATGTGTGTGTGTCTGTCTGTGTGTGTCTGTGTGTGTGTCTGTGTGTGTGTGTCTGTATGTGTGTGTGTGTCTGTGTGTGTGTGTCTGTGTCTGTGTGTGTCTGTGTGTGTGTCTGTCTATGTGTGTCTGTGTGTGTGTCTGTGTGTGTGTGTCTGTGTCTGTGTGTGTGTTTGTGTGTGTGTGTCTGTGTGTGTGTGTCTGTATGTGTGTGTGTCTGTCTGTGTGTGTCTGTGTGTGTGTTTGTGTGTGTGTGTCTGTGTGTCTGTATGTGTGTGTGTGTCTGTGTGTGTGTGTCTGTGTGTGTGTGTGTCTGTGTGTGTGTCTGTCTGTGTGTGTCTGTGTGTGTGTTTGTGTGTGTGTGTGTGTGTCTGTCTATGTGTGTCTGTGTGTGTGTCTGTGTGTGTGTGTCTGTGTCTGTGTGTGTGTCTGTGTGTGTGTCTGTGTGTGTGTGTCTGTGTGTGTGTCTGTGTGTGTGTGTGTGTGTGTCTGTCTGTGTGTGTCTGTGTGTGTCTGTGTGTCTGTGTGTGTGTCTGTGTGTGTGTGTCTCTGTCTGTGTGTGTCTGTGTGTGTCTGTGTGTCTGTGTGTGTGTCTGTGTGTGTGTCTCTGTCTATGTGTGTCTGTGTGTGTGTGTGTGTGTGTCTGTGTGTGTCTGTGTGTGTCTGTGTGTGTGTTTCTGTGTGTGTGTCTGTGTGTGTGTCTGTGTGTGTGTCTGTGTGTGTGTGTCTGTCTGTGTGTGTCTGTGTGTGTGTGTCTGTGTGTGTGTGTGTGTGTGTCTGTCTGTGTGTGTCTGTGTGTGTGTCTGTGTGTCTGTGTGTGTGTCTGTGTGTGTGTGTGTGTCTGTGTGTCTGTGGGCAGCATAACTCAAAAATGAAAAGTTGGTTAAAAACCAAAGTTGGTATTTAAGTTTAATATCTTGCAAGGATGTGACACAAAGATTTTTAATAAAATAGCCCCACCCAAAACTATTCTTTACATGAAAACTTTTTCAAAAATTTTGATTTTCCTGAAAATGGCTCTTGTGATTTTGATTAAAATACCATATGTTTAAAATACTTGTAGGACAAATAAAATGTATATCTTGAACTTTCTGGCTATAGCCTATGTAGTCCTGTTTACTCTGGAAGATTTTTGAATAACTCATAAACCATAAGAGATAGACAAATGTTACTGTACAAAAATTGTAGATCTCGCTAAAATGCACAATTTATGTGTGAAAAAATTTATTTTGTAGAGTGAATCATTCCGGAGATATTCCTTGTTATTTGTGTCAGTTTTGGAAAACTTAAAACTTTGGTGAAATGGAATACCATTGTTTATTTTTTTATATGTTAAGTGTGCAAAGAGAATGGAATCTCAAAGCTATAAAAGATTTGATTATCGCACAAGGCCTAGTGTATTCTAATATTCCCCTTGCACCTACAAGGAAATAAGCAATAAGATAATTTGTACAAATGTTTATCTCAACTAACACAAGAAGATATAGGAATAAGAGTTTGTAAGAATGGTTAGTACAAGAGTAGAGAAAGTTATGTGAGAGCAACACATCAGATTTTTTGTTTTATTAATATTAATACTCATATATTTAATTTAGTAATGGATAATAAATTGTCTTGTTGAAGTGTGTGTATGATAAAGGTGTGACACTGTTGGTATGACAAAATTAATAGCATTTCTCAAAGCAAAAAAAGTTTATGTTCCTTACAAATACACATGTCACCAATTCACTAATGATATGAGTCGTCTAGTTCAAAACCGGCGAAGTCAGAAAAGTATTTTTTCAGTATTAAAAACTTCTGCAGACAAACCAATGAAAGTAATATTTTTTTTCACTTTTATTGGACTCCATATGATGGGTTCATGTTGTATTAATATAGAAAATCATATTAATTATTTACTACATTTTTTAAAAATCTTAAGTTTCGACTTGGCCAGTTTTATTGCAGACAGATATTTTTTTAATTCTAAATCTTTCAAATAAGAAAGTCTTTATTTCAATCAGTAGCCGACATCAATTAAAAATATAGTTTATTCATTAATTATAAGAAATACAGTATAATATTAAAGTAGAACAAAAATTAGAAAGAACACAAGAACATTAAAAAGTAGTATTTATTTTTCCTTTCACTTTAAGCTTTAATAGAGGGGAGATTTGACATGAAAAATTATATGAACTCTTATTTAAACAACAACACTTTGATAGATATAATTTTACACACCTCAATCCTACTTTGCATTAGATTACAATATCTGGCACACCCTTGGCATATGTGAATAACATGTGATTAAGGAAAGTGCTTTCACACCAATTAGGAAGGTAATTTGTACCAACATAACATCTGCAGCTAAAGCAATAAATTATTTTTAATTGCTGTGTATCCCTTTAGAGCTGGTGGTTTGTTGAGTTTCAAAGTGAAAATGCCGAAGTAGGATGTTATTGTAACAAAAACTTTCCTCATAGACTTGGCCAGTTTTGAATGCACTTCCTGCATAACTTGGCTCGTTCTGTTGCAGAACACTAGTTCAACAATGTGTAATATGTTGTCTTGGCTGGATTTGATGCATATTAATTTATCAATGGAAAGAGTATTTGTTCTACTTTCAGTTTATAATAAAAAATCACTTTTCAAAATTTTGTGACTTGTTAGTTTTGATCCTAGATGGCTCATATGTATTATACCATATTATACCTAAATTTGGTATTGTGCCAAAAATATAGCTCTGGTTATAAAGACTGCAATAAAAAGTTTTTGAAATATATTGTTTGATGTTACAAGTGGACAGACACTGATTAAACTTACAGACAAAATGGTTTCATACAATGAGAAGTTCCAATTGTACAGAACAACAAAGATGAGCAACCCCCACTATGCCCCTGAGATCACCACAAAAACAGCCCTTGTCAACTTTTCTGTGAAGGAACAAGGTACATACATAAGTTAGGTAAAACTGGAGTGATAAACGTGTTATGTTGAGTCCTTTAACTAGATACCTAGCTATTTATCTAAAGTAAGAACAAGTAGAAACTAAAAGCTTCACCTACCTTAGTAATATTGCAGGATTTTATGCAGTTAACACATTGCAAGTTGACTCCAACTCATTCTCAAAGCTTCTCTCTGCTTCCACGTTCGAACTCTGACCAGTGCAGACAGCAGACCGTGTTACCCTGATGATGCCAAGTGAAGTACTTGGCGAAACGTTGGTATCTACAATGGCTTCTAGACCATGGCCTACAAGCCTGAAAGAACTAAACTACCTAATAGTCAGGACACCGGCCGTGAAAGCCTAAGTTTATACAATGCAAAGTAGTATTGCGTTTATCTTAGTAAGGCACACAATTTTAATCCAAGAAACAAACACAGAATACATAATCAAAACACAAACATCTCATTGTTTACAGTTAATTACAGCTTTACCATTCAAAGTAAATATTGGAACGCACACCCATTGTGATTAACACAAAGAGTGCATCGACGTGCCCTATTCTGCCGTACTCTCGCAAAGACATCAGTCATTTCTCTGCTTTAAAACTTTGTTGGTCTAATTTTTAACAGTAAAGCTGTGATTAACTGTAAACAATGAGATGTTTGGTTTTGTTTCTGTGTTCTGTGTTTGTTTCTTGAATTAAAATTGTGTGCCTTAGTAATATAAATGCAATAATAACTTCCATTGTTGATTTTGACGTAAATACTTCAACTGGGTGGGAGACAGCAATCTATGACATTAACTCATTAGCACTTAAACGAAGCACTGCAGCAACAAACTCTCCTTAACAAAAAGTGTTTAAAATAATGTTATCTATCAGCTTCCTAAGTTTTTCACTCTAATTTTGGGACACTGTATATGAGCACATTTGCAGGTCAAATAACTACTAGATTAGGAAATCAATTAAACAAAACAAAAATTAAATCTACATAATTGTGTTACTGAAATAACAATGGTGCTAAGTGCCACTTCTGACAAAATGTGAATTTTTGTTTACAATGGTGCTATGGACCATTGCCAATAACCAGAGACTGGAAAAAAGGCATTATAAATAGGTAAAATAGGCAGGAAAAAAGGCATAAATACTAAAACAGATCTTATTATTTTTCATTTTATCTTTAATGATTGTCATTGTGTCATCATAACACTCAGTTAAGTAACATTTTTGCAAACTTGACTTGCTAGGTACAGATTGGTTAGTATACTTCTCCAAAAACAGTGACAATGTAGGATTCTGTAATTTCCACAAAGGGATTCTGGCACTGAGGAAAGCTTTACATATCTAAGTCAAATGCAAACTCAGATTTTCAACTCAATGTTGCAGTTACTGCTGGAAGCAAAGAAATCTTTTCAGTAGGCTGGGAAAGTGCATTTTTGTGTTTGATTGTGCCGATATGTTGTGATATAAAATACTTCCTTTCATAGTTCACTGACTGCTCGCATATTTTGCATGTGAGTACTTTACCGTCGGTTCAAAATACATCAGATCCAAAAGTATTAATCAACTTTGTAATTTACTGCATAAAGGAGCACTGAATTTTGGCATCTTTCTGCTAGCTACAACAACGTTGTAATGAAAACTGAAAGAATACAAAGTTAGGCCCGCACTCATTATTGCCTTTTAAAATAAACACAAGTGGTAATTCAAATGTTTTCTGTAATGTATAGGTACATTTATTTGTCTGGCAGCACTCATTGTTGCAAAGAAAATAATGAACTGAATGAAGGATGCCTATGCTGTCTACAACTTAGACAATAATATACATTCGGTGAAGTAACTTTCATTGTCACAGACTAACAGGAATTGAAATAAAATGTTGCTTTTTAGGCAACAAAAATCATTTATTTTGTAAAATTGGCATTTATATTTTAAAAAAAGGCAGAAAAAGGCACTATAAGACTGTGGTATTTCAATCACAAAGTTATAATTCGTACAGATTCACTTTCAAATTGCAGATAGATTTGACACATTTAAAAAGCCATTCTGCCTAAGTTCCAGTCTCTGCTAATAGCATATCAAGAGTGTCAAGTGCCATGAATTGAGGAAGCAGTTCAGAGATAACTCCAAAGATGGCAGAAGTGCTATGTCCAGGACATTACATTGGTGTTATGTGCCTGTTAACAGTGCAGGTTGTACCAGTATAACAGTTCAGATGCAATGGAAGTTAATGCTTATATTAATAAGAAGAGAAGAGCAGCAGGCTTTGGTTTGTTTGGGTCAGAGCAAGCAAAACTGAAGAGCAAAAGAAATACTCACTTGCTGTGGAAAACTATCTTCCTTATGAAAAAGACAAACTCTTTTATCAGATTATTTGTTCTTAAGTACACTTAACTGTTTATCTTAAGGTTGTTCTGTCACATTTCAACAACATATTGCTTGTTATCTTTACCAACTGTTCAGTGTGCTAATATTGTGACAATATTGTTTATGGCACTTTTTTTTTTTTTGTGGTGGGGAAAAAGGCTACTTACGCCCTAACCGCATGCATGCATGCGAGTGTAAGACTCGTACCCTGGCTTCGAACCCGGGCAGCCTACTCACAAAAAAGCCCCACTGGAAGTCTTGAGGTCGAGGCCTCTATGCTGCAGTACCACATTAAGCACCTGCGCATTCTGTGGTGAGAGATGGAAGCTGCCTGCCAGTGGTAGTAACAGTGAGTATTACTGATGTGCCGGAGGGCAAACATGACATAAGCCCTGAGTGCCCCCTGGGAGTAATTAATGGTGATGTGTTTGATAGTTGATGGTGTTCTTTTTGTGTTTCAGCCATTTGGCATCGTTAGGTGTAGATGGATGTGAGGGATGAGTGACATGAGCATGTTTAGTTTTTAAATCTCCACCCAAAGGTTTCGTTTCTTGTCCATAGTGTAGGTTCTTTTTTTAATTTTATTTTTAATTTTTTTATTTTATTTTATGGCACATAGCACCTTCTGTCATATGCATTTTTCTGTAACAAAAATTTGTATTTATGTTAAATTATATCTATCTCTATGTGTGAGGAGTGTTGTATTTGTATGTTCATCAGAATGTATTAAGTTCTTTTAGGTTAAGCACTTTCAGTAAAGAGTTTTCTTTGAATAACTCAGTTTCTTTATTTTGGCACTTAGCACTATTGTTATTTCAATAACACAATTACTTAATTTAAAAAGGTGAGTCAATTAATAACACTAAACAACACTTACATTATTATTTTCATTTACATCAAGCTATGATGATTCTTGAAATTAAACTTGAGCCTCACTTCTTCTTGCTGCATCTAATCTTCTCATTGAAGTCTGGTATTCTCTTCTCCTGTTCACTCTAGACATTCCATCTTCTTATTTATTTATGCCAACAATGGCATTGAATTTTTCACTCCTGATTCTACCTCTTTTAAACATTCCATCTTCTTCTCATGGTCCCATTTCTTGTCTGGCTTCTGGCAATCTCACTTCTTGATGTTGAACAACCGTCAAAGGATGGATGGTTCTACTTGATCTTTGAGGTATTGTTTCATCAGGTTCAATTCTTATTTCTGCTACTTCTCTTATTCTCTGGAATTGTTGATATTCCTCCATAACTGCAGTAGAAATGACTGGGCATAAACCACAGTTTGGGCAGCCTTGTGAAAAAAAATTTAGCCCAGATTTCCTGTCTCATTTTGATTATCTCTACAGTGTTGTTTGTTATAGCCATGCCATAATATGTTTGCTTGGTCTGTGAGCCCTCCTTTCCCAGAAATTAGTTTCCTTTTTTCCAGCTTTCTTTCCAGAAACTTCTTTGCAAAGATTCCTTAGTCTAGCTTCCATTTATTTTCATACATGTGCAGTGCCTTCTAATATTTTTATCTCATATGGTTTAGAGAGAGATTATTTTCATAAAACCCTTGCTATCTCCATCCCCTAAATATTTTAAGTATCTCCTTTCATATAAATTTGCCTACAAACTTTCATGCAGTGTGACAAAGAAAAAAAGGCTGGAAAAGGGTGCATTATGCCATTTAAACTTACTTGTTAGACCTTTAGAGGCAAGGCACGAACAAAATAAATATAATTTCTGAAACTAGAATGTTAATGAATCAATCAATTATTGTCCTTTATAACATGTTAAAAATGTTACAATGAAAATAATTGAAACATTGAGAGGTAGAATTGGAACTGACAAATTGAATGCTACAGCTGGGATTTGAGCCACAGACCCTCTGCTTACCAGGTGGGTGCACTTAACTGTGGTTCAAATCCCAACTGTGGCATTGAATTTGTCAGTTCCAATTCTACCTCTGAAACATTGCCCACACACAGCTTGTATGTTTAAAAACACCAACAGTAGGTTTGTTGACATAAATAAATAATAATTGAAACAATAAGGAAATAATGAAGCTATTAACAGTGAAGTAACAAGAACCTAAAGTAAAAACAAATTAGAAACTAAAAACTTCACTTCTCTTAATGATATTGGAAATTCTTTGATGCTTGTTTTTACTTTAACATTGTTTAAGAACATGGTCAACATTTATATTAAAGTACAGAAGTATGTATAAGTAAGTAAATATATGTACAATAAGTAAATAAATATAGATACAATACATATAGAAGCACCCAATGGGTATTTGACTCAGCATCCACATACATGCAGGTGAGAGAGTGCCAAAAGAGCAAACCAATTAAAATACTATTTTGTCATTTAGGAATACATCAATACTGTAATATGAGTGTCGGCAGACCTTTTTCCAGTGGGGGGGGGGGGGCACATATTGGAAATTTGCAATAATACAATATTAAATCATTACTTTACTGTCAAAATTTATAATATTTGTTGCAGATAACCGTATTAATTTGTGCTAAATAAATTTTACTTGCTGGTGCACAGTGGTTCTCAACCCTGGACCTGAAATCGGGTTACTGGCAGGTGGCTCTAGACCCGAGAGACAAGGAGAAGACCGCATTCTCGACAGGCCAAGGGCTTTAACAGTTCACAGTTATGCTCTTTGGTCTCTGCAACGCACCAGCTACCTTCCAACGCCTCATGGAGTCAGTAATGAGAGGATTGACTTATGACGCCTGCCTGTTATACCTGGACGACATCATCATCGTCGGCAACACATTCGAAGACCATCTTGACAAACTGACCAAGGTGCTACAGAGGCTGCAGGCGACCGGCTTGAAGCTGAACGCCAAGAAGTGCCAGTTCTTCCGCAGGGAAGTCAACTACTTGGGCCACATAGTCTCACCAACCGGAGTGGCCACGGATCCGGAGAAGACACAGGCCGTGAGAATTGGCCTCGCCCAAAGGATAAGCGAGAACTGCGCAGTTTCCTTGGATTGTGCAGTTATTACCGCCGCTTCATAAAGGGTTTCTTCAGCATCGCCAAACCCCTCACTCGCCTGACGGAAGAATATCGACCTTATGTGTGGACGGAGGGCGCCGAAGGCGCTTTCCAGCAGCTGAAGAGGACGCTCTGCAGTGCTCCTATTTTGGGATTCCCACAACCAGGCGACGCCTTCATTGTGGACACCGACGCCAGCGACCATTGCATTGGAGGCGTCCTGTCCCAAGTCCAGAACGGCCACGAGCGGGTGATAGCCTACTACAGCAAGACTTTGTCCAAGGCAGAGAAGAACTACTGTGTCACCCGACGAGAGCTACTGGCGGTAGTGAAGACCTTGGAGCACTTCCACAAGTACCTGTACGGTCAGCCATTCCACCTGAGGACAGACCACTCCGCCCTAACCTGGCTACTTAGCTTTAGAAACCTGGAGGGCCAGACAACCCGTTGGGTCCAGAGGTTGCAGGAGTACGACTTCACCTCCGAACATCGCAGAGGGAAGAGTCACGGCAACGCAGACGCCATGTCCCGAAGACCCTGCCCAGAAGAGTGCGGCCAATGCGCAAGAGTGGAAGCGAAGGAGCGTACCGCAGCTGTCAGAGTGGTCACGGCAGTGCCTGCGGATGGATGGGATAGCGCGGGCCTGAGAAGGGAGCAGCTGGCGGACGCCGACTTGGGGCCACTCTTGAGAGAAGTGCAGGCAGGGACGAGACCAACCTGGGAGGACATCGCACCCAGAAGCGCTACATACAAGTCGTACTGGGCCCAATGGGACTCGTTGAAGACCAAAGAGGGCGTGCTGTTCCGGGTATGGGAATCACCTGATGGGAAGACCCAGAAAGAGCAGTTGGTACTTCTCCGAAGTAAGGTCCCGGAGGAAGTCTTGGAGGAAGTGCACGCCGGTACCTCGGGTGGACACCCAGGAGCAAACCGGACGATCGACAAACTCCGACAGCACTACTACTGGCTGAGGCTCCGAGCAGACGCTGAGAACTGGTGCCGTCAATATCACGTGTGCGCGGCGAGTCGCGGTCCCCAGACTAGGAGCCGGGGTCGCATGCAGCAGTACAACTCACCTACCTACCCACCTACCTACCTACGTACGTACGTACGTACCTACCTACCTGCCTTACTCCCTACTCACCTACCTACCCACCTACCTACCTACGTACGTAGGTACCTACCTACCTGCCTTACTCCCTACCCACCTACCTACCTACCTACCTACTTATGTACGTACCTACCTACCTGCCTTACTCCCTACCCACCTACCTACCTACCTTACTCCCTACCCACCTACCTACCTACGTACGTACGTACCTACCTACCTGCCTACCTGCCACAAGCCCGAAAAGAGCAACCACAATGATACATTTGGATATTTCCAAAGTTATGAGCATTGGTTCTAGTGCAATGGCCAGTTCACCGTTGATATCTCAATTTGACATTGAGAAACTTTCGTATCAGAGAGGAAAATAACCGTTAGCTGTAGTAATAGTGTAGTTATTATCGTGCTTGGCTGTCAAACTAGTGGTGCTAATTTAAACTCCAGATAAGCAGTTAAACATTTTTTCTTTCTTTCCCAAACACGTGAATGTTGTGCGCTTGGAGTGTACTCTACTTTGATTTCTCGTGCTTCTTTCTAAGCACGTGTTACGCGCTACTCACATGAAATGATTGATCATAACCTGGCCAGGATTATCTTGAAACAGTAGCATTTGGAAAAGTTTTACCAGCTGGTAATTGATCTTGATTTTAGCAAACAACCATGAACTCTAAGCTCAGGGGTACCTCTGTCTCTGTAACTCCCAGAAGTTTGTCTGTTGAATTCTGTAACAATCCATGTGATGATAGTTCTAAAGCCACATATCATAACTTTGTCATATTTGGGCATTAGGGTTCCAAATTAAAATATATAATTTATTCATTAGCGTTTAACGCCCTTTTTACTACATATGGTAGCACGGGCCACGGTCACTCATCATACACAAATTGTATTTAGGAAAGGAATATTGGGAAGGAGATGTTGCAGGCCTAATGCATATCCTAGGCATTTGCAACTCAGGACTGAGGGAAACCTGGAAATTACCTACGTCAGGAAGGTTACCAAGGAGAGACCTCGCTCGGTAAAATGGAATACTCTACACAGTTTGTGCTTGTCATTTTGTTTTTGCATTCACCTAATATAGTTCTTCACAATAACACTCTACCTCTTCACCTGCACAATTTCTTGAAGCCTTCCAGCAGTACGTTCAGGGTTTACTATTTCCACTTGTTAATAAGCTCAACGAATCAAAATGCAATACTTTTGGGGATTGGTGTTGTATAAACTATTGCACATAATATTAGGGCGTAAATAAGGGTGAACGAATAAATCGTGTATGTTTTGTAAATATTGCTCAATAAGCGACATGCAAATTAAGTTTCTGCTCCATCTGGCATAAACGTATGGTTTTATTTTACTTTATTTCATTTTCCAAGAAAAATTAAGGCTCGTTTCAAGGATTGTTAAACTTTGATGCCTGTTTCATATGAGTTCAAGTCATGATAGGTTTAACTTAATGATTCGAGGTTAAAACGAAACATAGGAGCTTAGGTAGCAGGCTGTATAGAAATGACAGGAAGAAGTCAACATGGCTTCCCTGGCTACACAGCTTTTTTAAGGTGTCTAGTGTAATTCATGACGTCATTTCTTCATTTTATTGTCTGGTGCTTTCACCTTATAGGTGCTATTACGTCTTATGCTCTGTATTGGACCAACAGACATGCCAATGTTACTTGTGATTATGTCATCCCATTGACTAATTATATATATGTTTGTGAGTATGTGTGTGTCTATGCATGCGTGCGTGTGTGTGTGCCTGTGTGTGTATGTATGTTTGTGTGTGTGTGTGTGAGTGTGTAGTGAGGAATTGCCAAATCCCTAGCTAGAAAAGGGAAATAGAAAGACGCATGAAATCATATGTTCTTAAAACACGTAAGCTGTAGCCCTCCATTTCCGTAGTGAGAGTGAAGGAGATGCCAACGGATAACTGAAGAAACGCGCTAAAAACGCGATCAGAAATTGCACGAAGTTTGCTTTTTGTGGGATTTCTACAATAACTATGGAAAGTATTAGACCAAAAGCTATGTTGTGATTATTTGCTGTCCGAGATTACGTCTACAGCATGTAGTCTTATTGTGATAAGCACTTATAGAAGGCTCCACCTTAACAATAGATCTCTGTTTTGTACTGCTGGATAGATGACCTTTCTTATTTTCCTTGAATGATATGTAAGCAAATTGACCCCAGGTTCGCAACAATGAATCTGAGATGACCGTTTGCAGTAATTAATCCCCTCAATGTTAACAGTGAAAATTCTAGACCCCGTCTGGAAATTTAAATATTAGATATTTTGTTCTATGACGTGAACCTTTTGTTCTGTGTAGATTTTTGAGGCCATGGATTGGAAAGACGTTTAACCGAGAAAAACTACTAATGCAGATGTGTTGTTAGATAAAAGTAAATGTTCACAATGAAGGGAATCTGGTAGGCATTTAGATAAGATGTGGATTTTATTTTAGAGATTTGTAAATGATTTGCGGACTAAAGAGCCTACAGTCATGGTTACCGTAAAAGTGTACTTCAATCTACTAGTACTCGCACTTCCGTATTATGTGCATATTGTTGAGGACAGTTGGAATTGTAAACCTTAATAAATTTATACACACACACAAACACACACACAGATGTGTGTGACCTGATTGTGAATTAATTGCACTAAGTCAACGTTCATTTTAAATAAACATGCACGAATTTGTATTCATATACTATAGATAACATTGAATCAAAACACAACCATTCTCTCTATATACAACTCTCCAACTTATCCTTTTACACACACACACACATACACACACAAACAACGCATTAATCAAAAGGAAATAAACCTGAGTTCATCCTTGCTCAGGTAAATGTCAATAAACATTTTGATTTTTGCACTTCGAAAAACAAAATTATGTAATTTATTGTTAAATTGTAAAGAGAAAATGCCTGACTATCTAATTTTTTTCTACCGCATAATCTCGAAAGTCGCCAAACTTAAGAATTGTTCCTCCTAATACACGTAATCTACATGTTACATGTTACTTATTTTCAAATTCTGAGATTTTCATACTCACTCTATCCAATTTCAATATTGGATGAATATGAATATCAGAGGATATTTTGTCCCTTATTGAGAACATGACAATAACTTCCAAGCCGAAGTATAATGGGAGACCCTTTAATGCTGGAATAAAGTTGCTACATATGCCACTCTTTCCATAGTTTTTACACTGACTTTCATACAACTTTCACAGGTACCACAACCAAGTTGATTTACATGACCGTAGTAGTTAAGGCAAGACAAAAAGCACTGATCATCCATTGAAAGTAAATGTGAATTTGAATCCCGGTAACTGAAGTCAAATGTGTCTGCGGTAAAGGACGGGGAGGACCAAGTAAAATAATCGGTGTGGTGGCACCTTGGTTGCTGAAGGTTGCGTGGATGTTGCTTCTTATTATTAAAGAAAATACCTCAGTTTTTTGGAAACAACTCACTTTTGCAATATAGGACTGCTATAAGTACTGCCATAGTTTTCAAGAAGCAAGCTACCGTAAATGTTTCGCAAAATATTGTTCATGCAATGTTGCTAACACAGAATGTATCAATACGATTTACTTTGTTTTTAATTTTAAATTTTCATTTTCATTTTAAACTTATTCACGATTCCGTTGCCATTCAGTAGACGTCATATATAGCAACATTTACTTAAGACTGAAGAACTAAACATTCTAAGAAATCAAGGCATTATTTTAGCTATAAGAGATTGATTTGACTTGCATGTTACATCTAGAAACAATAAGCGTTTTTTTTTTCAAGTATTCTAACTCAGTAACTGGTAGTACTCTTTCAGTTTTCAACATATTGGTTAAAATAATAGTTTAGAATTTATAAGTTGTACAGTGATTATATAATGGTCAATTTCCCACTAAAACAGTTTTTCATTATGTCATGTAACATGTAAATAGAAAATGTATCATAATGATATTTTGAAGAGAGATATACAAAAGAGAAAGAGAGAAGAGAGTTTTTTGCCTGTACCTCTATAAAGAAGTAAACTGAAAACAGTTCTCTTATGCTTGCTTGACAAGGAAGGTTTTTCAGACTCCCTGTATAGCGCTGTATAGCAGCGCAATAAAACCAAAAACGTTTGTCACCTTGTTACTGCTCTCAGAAAACCTAACCCTCAATTTCCCGCTCACTTTTCTTTTTCGGTAATCTCCAATCCCTGTAAGCAATCCCATCATCCTCGATAAGTCTTCATTCCCCGACAACCCTCAGCCACCACAGAGGCAGGAAAGATTGGCACGTTCTCGCACTTCAGCTTGCATGGGCCCCACCAAAATATCATCCAGTATCGTAGAAAAGCTCATCAACCATTTTCAGGAACTCATACAAACACAGATGTTATACCTAAATTTTGCTGTTTCCTGAAATGCTGTAATAGAGAGAACTAATACTTGTACAAGGCTGTTATGTTAAAGAACAGATATCATGGTAAACAGGCACAAATATGTGAATATAATTTTAGAGTTACATATCCGTTTATGTGCATAAACAGCCCTTAAATTTTAAGACAAGCACTCTTATGGCTAAGTAGAATGATTGTATCTAACTGTGTGGTATCTTAGCTTATCCACTCTTGAGAATACCACTTACTCACTGAAGTAGTTCACCTGACTAATGTGTTTACTCAAGATGAGGGAGTGAAGTTCACAAATCTTGCCAATCCTAGTTTTCGAAATAAAATTACATATTTTAGTACCTATGTAACTAAATAACGTACTAAGTTTCTATATTACATCTTTAATGTATATAAAAGTTGTAAATAAGCAGTTTTGTAGAACAATGTATTAAAATTCGAATTCTAACGAGCGATTCTGAGAAAAAAATAGAAACAGATATCTTTAAGACTTTCCCGTATACGAAGTGAACCATTAGAAATTTATGTAAACTTTGCCGAAAGTAACTTTGCGTATATTTAACAAAATATAGGTTTCAAGATATTTAACTCCATAAATGTATGCTTTACAAGTATATTCTTCGTATTTTTTGTGTCGTTGTTGATTTTGAACAAACGCATAAAAATTTGTATTAACTTATTACTATTTACATTTATCTGCAGCTGTGTGTTAAATATACACAAAATGGATGAAAAGTGTAGAATATGAGTCGATTTTATGAAACACAGAAATATACAATAGAGCATTATGGAAATATGAAGAGCAACTAGCCATTGTGAACTAAAATTATTCAGTAGTGATTCCTTTAAAAATTAATTTATTATATGAAGGGCAAAGAAACGTGAACTTATTTGAACATTACAACCAGTCGGTTAAAAGTGAGAACGGGATTTTAAAAATCTTATGTTCATTCACAATGCTTTATCTGCCCAATATAATTCACTTTAACTATGCTTCTAAAAATGTTCTTTCAAAAGCTTGTGTTCACTCTAGTCATGCTAACTTACATAAACATTTGCAGTACAAGTTTAATTACAAATTTCGTTGTGAGTACAAGGAAAATACATTAAATCAAATTCATAGTCAAATGTTCCAAAGCGATTTGTTGTATCTTGGCCTTGAAATTTCATTTTCATAAAATTGCGAGAAGCAAATGAATGACAGTGCCTTAAAAATACAGGCTATTAAAATATTCCAATCATTACTAACAGATTATTTCGGGAATGACTGACACTATATAAAGCTTATTTGAAATAAGCTATGTGTTTTAAAACGATTTATGTGCAGTAAGGTTTAAGTGTCCATCACTTACGGTTTACATGTTATAGAAATTACACAAAGTTATTTTCAGAGGGAAAGGCTATTGCAAACTATTCCCAGAAAAATCAATATTCATTTTTTATATATCATCTAAATATCTTAAATAATGCTATTTTAATCAGAATCTTTCGAAATATTTTGAGAGAATTAAAATTAACGAAAGATTTCCAATTTAGGGGTAGTTTGGGAGATGGGATTCTCTTATGGGCTACCCGTGATATCTTTCCAAAGCACTAATCTTAAATACGAAGTTCACATCCATCCAACATTTATTTTTCATTTATTTTCTCAAATTCTTTTATTGCATTCAGGGGGACTCGAAACATGTATTTCCGGCAATATCTCCATATCAATTTTTTGGTTGAGATGCAATATCTTCTATACCTACTAGGTATACCGAAGTGGATAAATTGTGACTCACAAGGATTATGTTGGTACTGACAAATCCAGTCAACGTGACCTGCATGTTTTTTTCGAGCAAAATCCTAGTCACCGAATTTGAAAGTAGTCTAGCACCACATGTCGCTGATGAAAAGCTCTCATATGAATGCCGTAGCTTTGTCGTACAGTTTAACAACACGCGCGAATAATTTTTCTTCCCTTCCTCTAGAATGTCAAATTACGAGGAAACAGGTTTAGCTTTTCCTTGTGTACTAGTTGTCGTGAAACTGTCCTATAGAGGCGGTATTGGGACCATCCCTTCATTTCACATCGATTGTAACATCGTTTATTTGTTCTTTTTGTGTCCCTGATTTACTTTTCAGTCCACCCACAGACAAGTGATAGCGGCTGGGTGGAGTCAAATGCTGGTTACCTCCTTACGGAGGGAAAAGTACTATCGCGAACGGAATGGGCCACGTTATTTGCACGTACTACACATAGAACAGATAAAAATAATGTATATTTCAACTTACAGTTCTCAGTGTTTCATGAATAATGGTAATAATAATGATGATGATGATGATGATGACGACGACGATGATGATGATGATGATGAAGATGAAGATGATGACGATGATCATGATCATGATCATGGTAATGATAATAGTGATACACCTCAGAATCGTTTTTGCAGCAGAAAAATACAAATTATACCGTTTTAGCTCCACTCCTTTTCTATTTGTTAAAGATCACTATTAATGGGATTGTCCTGTTTAAGTGAGTGAGTTTGTGGGATTTAAGGGCCCTTCGACAACGAGGTCATTTGGGCCCAATTGTCCTGTTTAATGTTATCCCGAATCGCTTATGTAACTTATGTAATGTAATATATGATCATCTGTTCCTTCTGAGCAGCTAAATAGATTGGCATATTCTACGGCAATTTGCACTTCCGGTACCCTTAAATTGTAAGTATTGAGCTAATTTATGAGTAATCGTAATGAATAAATTACATTCAGGGTTTTTGGTCTGTAAGAACATATACTTTAATATTTGGTACCTTAGTATGTATCCACTTCGATATGTTAGTTTTCTCTCTTCGTCTCTCTTCGCTTTACTACAAAAACCAATCACAAAGTTTACTACCTGATGTTTTTGCATGGTCATAACTGCGCCGCGAAATGAATAATGCCTGCCATATACACCATTTTGCTTCAATGTGTGGCCTACTGGCCTAACGTTGGCACTCGGCTCCGGTATACCATTCGTTATCACGGGACCGGTCCACTCTGCATCATGTCTTCTGTGCCAGGCCTACTTAGAGGTACTAATCAACCTGAAAACACACTACCTACTCTTAGTAAGTACGATTATAAGCTCGCAAATGAAGCAAACATTGGAGTAATATTGTTCATTGAAATGTCCTCGATTACAAATAAAGATACCTGTGCCTATACCCCTAACATCTTCTATATAAGAATATAGATATATTGATTTAGAGGAGTAATGTCTATAAGGAAGTGCATAAAATAAATGTATTCATGATATTCAACATTTCATGAGGCATTAGATTATTTTAAGCTACCGTGTTACAAACGGCTCAAATTATCCTAACCTCATTTTATAATCCACGCTGTTGCAGCCCTTTAAATTTAGCAGTATATCAAATCTGAAGTAAAGGGTACAACATAAACAAGATTAAAGAGGGGTTTGAACTTACGCCTTTGATTCATAATCGTGGGCTGCATTGGCACGCTTCACTTCTTGACCTTTGACAGTGCACAGGGGGGTCACAGACACCTTTACCCTCTAACTAACGATGTTCTGACGCCAAATCTCGTTTGAGACAACTAATGATACGCCTAGGCCTCCAGTAAAGGCAGTGTGCTTAGATAGTCGTGATTGTTTCCTATAACGACAGAGATGGCCGTGGGACATGAATCCACAGACTTTGATACAATTTATAATAAAATTTCTTGGCACCTTTACGCATTCACAAATATAATATTTTAAATATCGGAGGACACGTTTTAGTAGAAAGAAAAACATAAATGTGTTAGCGTGGACATATACAGGGTGGAAGGTAAGTCATTGCATTCCTTCTAATATGTGTTTCATAGCAGGGTTACAAACAAAAAGTCTAATGGCATTTTGTTCTTTGATTAGCCGATTTCGTGAAAAATAAATGGTTTTTGATCCCAATTGGATGCGTAATTCCACAAGAATGTACGAAGATAACAGTGTTACTTGTAAGATGCGTAGAGTAACCTATTTCTGACGTAGCTTTGGTTGTAATTATGGGACATCATACAGAGCTTCGAAATAATTAATCACTTAAAAGACGTGAAGGAATACCCCAAGCAGCTTTCTCATGCGTGCGAAGTCGATAACGTTGCGTTGAGGTTGGTCACGGAATTAAGCTGGTTTGTGGATGCAAACAGGTCTGGCACTTTTGCTTAATGTTTTGGGAGCTAACGCTTGTGATTGGACTACACTCGCGCAGTAAACGCGGAAAGACAAGGTAAGGTATTTATTTGTATTCTCAAGAAGCACCGTTACTGTGTTTGTTTATGTACTGAGCTAGGGAAAGTGACACCCACACAATCTGCAGTGTTGCCAGATTTTTTCGATAAAACTAAAGTATCTGTGTAGGAAATGGTCAGAGGCAAAAACGTAGGATACAAAATGTGTTCCAAATGCTGAGATCTATCGCTGGTTTAAATTAATGTAATGACTTCCCTTCCAGCCGGTATGTATATATGTATGTATACAGGGTGAAAGATACTGCTTCGGCCATACGTTAACCAGGGATTCTCCATGATGAGTGTAACAAATATATCCAACACAATTATTGTCAATAAAGAGCCGCTTAGCCGAAATAAATAATTTGTGTCAAATACCTATATGGAATATTTGGAGCCATCTAGCTTCTTGACAAATGGGTATAAATGGTTTGTTATTTCACTAACTGTCGCGCAAACATTTTGTATACTGTACTGGCTTCTTATTTCACTTGGAACTAATTTACTCACAATTTAAAATTAACCCTAGCATTACTAAGTGGGGCTACTCTATGCTCTGCAATTTTTTAAATTCTGTATTTTAACTTATTGATTAAAGGCATGCAGTTAGTAGTTATTGTCAATCACTATTTCTACTACTTAAATTGTGTAATTTTTTAAAGTTCTCGCTGTTGGTCTTTTTGAGAAACAATGAAATGTCAAGGTGGTCATAAATTATTACCCCGTAGTATAACGTGATTCATGTAAAAAATTAAAAAAGGAACAGTTAAACAATGCTAAATATTACCTTTGTAAACATGCAAGATATAGTACCCAATTTTAAAATAAATTTGTTTTAAAAATTGCTGATAAATTTGTTGCCAGTGATGTACACCTCCCTTGGTAGTGTAAGTTCTGTAATAAGGATTGGCATAATGTCTAATGTAATTCGTGTAAAAAAGTAAAACAGGAATTGTTAAACAGTGTTAAACATTACCTTTATAAACATGACAGAATATAATGCCCAATTTTAAACTGCATTTGTTTTAAAAGTTCCTCAGACAATTTGTTACCAGTGGTGGTCACAAAGTAACCCCCCCCCCCTCCGGTAATTAAGTTCTGGAGTAAGGCATGGCATCGCTGTATTAACGTGACGTTGCCAAATCACTCTTTGATATTAAACTTTGCATGACAGTTTAACATTAAATTATGAGTAAACTCATTCGAATTAAGGTGGAAATGCATTACAGCATTGTTCACACAATGTATACGCGACAGTTAGTGAAATAATAAATCGTTTACATCCATTCATCAAGAAGTTAGATGGCCCCAAATTGTATTGGACATATTTGTTACACTCATCATGTAGAATACCTGGTTAACATATGACCAAAGCAGGACCTTCCACCGGTATAGTGTATAATTAAAAAAAAATCATTGTGCCAGGAGGAAGGGATGAGGTAAAGCAAATGAGACATTAGGGTCATTTAACATTCAGTAAGGTGAAAATGTATATTTTTCTTTTCAGAATGGTTAGGTACATTGAAGAATTCTGCCAGCTTTAAAAATGTGTCATTTACCTCATAGAAAGACAGAACTTATCGGACTACGACACTCTTAGTCAGTTAAAGCAAAAACATTAAAATAGCCATGTACTTGTTTGTGAAAGAAATTTCATGCTGTCTTCCCGGGCGATGTACGTAGCATAACATTCCCTATTCTGTTACATATGATGTTACAGTTTTGCAAAGTTAACTTCTTTATAATTAGTAAACAGGGAAAAAATGAATGAAGGTTTAATTTAAAATGTGTCGTATACACATTCTTGATATTATAAAAAGCTAATTTGCTACAATCTCCTTCATTAAGCACCTTCTTAACATCAGGCGCGGCTCCTCAGGGTAGGCAGGGTAGGCATTGCCTACCCTATCGTAATACATCAACAAATAATGTTTAACTATGATTCTGCATTTTATCATTTGAACCGTCATTTTCCCCTAAATTGCAGTTCAAGAAAAGTTTTCTCGGTTATAATGACCAGCGCATGGTCAAATCCTTTAATCTCAATTCCGATTCATCAAAACTGCGCTGCGTGTTTGAAACGCGCGGCAGAAATGATACGCATGGAACCTGGGTATTGGAGAGCAGGCTAGCTTAACCTCTGCCTGCCCGGCCCCATTTCCTCAGTACGAGGCCCATGAACAGGGATAAGGAAACATTCCGTCTGTATATGCACTCCGAGCATGCGTAAACGGGTCTGCCAGCAGTCCGAACACTTGCCTGCCCAAATCCGAATTTATGCGACATTTTCCGAACAGCCATACTCCACGAACGAAGATCTCAGAGATCTGAATCTCTCGTTATCTCTGTGTAATACCAGTATGACCGACTTAATTAGTGAACTATTACAAATTTCGCTTTCGCGGCGCACTGACAATGAAAAGAGGAGTGTTTTAGCTATTTAACACAAAGCTGCAGTCAGACAATTTTTCAATTTCTTAATCTATATTAGTCATGGGCGTCGCGAAACGGGGGCAAGGGCGGCCACGGCTCCCCCTTGGAGGTTGGTGAACTTAATGTGCAGTCAGTTACTGACTTTTAAACTATTGTTTTAATTTTGATGTAAAGAACAATTTTTTAGCACAAATTAATACGGTTATCTGCAACAAATACTATAAATTTTGACAGTAAAATAATTTAATATTATATTATTGCAAATTTCCAACATGTGCCCCCCCCCTGGAAAAAAAGTCTACCGACACTCGTGATTTTAGTTTTGGCGGCAATTCGTCCGTAAGTCACACTCATTCACTCTGCTCTTATTAAACAACCAAACAATATATTGTAGAAAGAAATATCTTCCGGGCTGTTATGCCGTGGTCTGCTGGAGATCTGTTTTCCAGACGTTTCGTCTACAACTGCGGTAGACATCCTCAGTGGCGTTGTCGAAGTCTCCTCGTGGAAGGTATCACTACGACTGATGCGTCGACTGTCTGTGGGGCTCCATTTATACCATGCGCAACGTGCGCTGATTGGCCATACATTACCATGCCCGACTACAGCGAGAGGCTATTGAAATTTACAAGAACCCTAACAACTTTAATAAGAAGGAAGAGACCTTAAGATTAAACAGCAACTGGCATCCGGTCATAGAACATCATAAGAAGCAGGATAGCAAGGTAAGCCAATCAGAAGAGACCAGCAGCATCCAGGAGTCCAGGAGTGAGTACTAGTCGTCTGGGTTAACCCATGCGGATGGTAAGGTGGCCACGGTACCTATCCGTTTAAATACGGATTTACCCGTGTGGTGGTATAGGTTGGTATATGTTGCAGGCTTTTTTTGTCTTTGTAATGTCTGATGGTGCAGGGTGGGTTCCTGTATTGTCACTGGCGGCAGGATCTGTCGGATCTTGGATGTCTAGCCATCCAAGCGACCATTTCCCTACTGATTACTTCGTCAGCCATGGCCGACGAGCAATGCAGTGCCAGTGACAGGAAACCGAGGGGAATAGGTGATAGGTGTGGAGGATGATGAAGGCAAAGCGGTACCTACCAGCCAAGGGCGTCCTTGGGTAGACGGTAGCTCTGTCTCCGCCTAGGGAGGCGATGGTCATATTGCCCCAGGGTATTCACCAGCTGGTTTGGGTGAGGGTGAGTTTGTCATACATTGTGCGAGTCCTTTCCCGCACTACGTCCACAATGTATGGGATGCCGGAATGAGTGTGAAGGATGTGTGATGGAAACCTACGGTCGGTACCATAGATCATCCTAAGCGCCCTGTTCTGCACGGTCTGCAGCCTGCGGATGGTGGAACGAGCCACCGTACCCCAGACCTCGCACCCGTACAGGATCAGAGGCGGGACGATCGCACGGTACAAGCGTAGTTTCAGGTATGTGGGCATGGTTGATTGGAGTATGGGATATAGCTGTCTCAGGGCGCCATGTTCCTGACCGACCTTTGTTCTGACATGTGGAGTGAAGGTTAGACCACGGTCAAGTAGTACCCCCAGGTATTTGGCAGAGTTAACCCAAGGGATTCTTCTCCGCCGCATTGCCAGGGATACACCCGGCCGCCAGTTTCGAACTTTGCCCAGTAGTAGAGCCTGGCTCTTCTGCGGGCTAATGGCCATTCTCCACTGTTCACTCCACCTGCCGATAGCGTCGAGCTGTCGCTGTAGTGGAGGGAAACAGTACCGAACATTTCTGTTCTGTGCCAGTATGAGGACATCGTCTGCATACTGACACGTAACAGTATGCGGTTTTTTTTTTTTTTTTTTTTTTGAAGTGGAGGAAAAATCCATTTACGGAGCCCCATGCGCTGGGAGGCACAGAGGGGGACTGTGGGCCTCACCCGAAGGTACTACTCCACTAAAAAACCTCCACCGGTGAATTCAGGAGTGGAAATCCGACAGTACCGCTAATGCACCTGTGGATTGTGGGTGTGGGTTTGTTGGCCGGCCACAAGGGCCTAGGCCAGGGAGAGATCGCCAGGACGTGAACATTGCCGTGGCCCTGGACACGCCCTTGGGAATTGAGTGAGGGAGTATTGGGTTAGTGATGTCTCCGGATGGAGACGTCTTGTAGTGGTTCTGAAATAAAGAGCATTTAGGATGAGAATTTTGGTTTAATCAGGCCCCGTGAGGTCTGACGTCTCTCTATATAGTAGTTGTGTTATGCCTTCCTGCTAGGAGGAACAGAGTCCGTGGTTATTAATGTGCTAGGTATTTGGTAGAAAATTTTATTTGAATCATGCAGTTGAAGCAATTATGCATTCCTGAAATTAGGAACAAAGTCAGTGGTTATTTATCTGTCAAAGGATTTGTTGGTTTACGCAGACCACGTGAGGTCTGACGTCACTCCATGCATTTGATGTATTAATGCATTCCTGAAATTAGGAACAGAGTCAGTGGTTACTTGTCTAAGATAATTTGTTTTTGTTGCTTGTGCTTTCCTGTAATAAGGAGCAGGGTCATTGAATTAATTCACTATTTACAAGTAGAGGCTGGAGAAGCCATTAGAGTAAGTCCGTGGTGATTGCTGTTGGTCAGTGTCGGGTTTCGCCTAAGCCGCCTGCCCAATCAGAGCACAGCTGCACTTAGACCGCACCCTTCCAGTGAGATCCGCCTTGACTACAATGTGCAAGGACTTTCAAGTGCCACTGGCAGAAGGAAAGGAATGGACATGCCATGGCTGTGTAATTCTGGGTGTTTTATCTAACTAACGCGTCTAAGTATTCTTGGATATTTATTTCCGGTTCCTTCAGGCCAATTGTTCTATCGAACAGCGAGAGAGGTCTTTTGTGCGTATCACGTTCGAGGTTATACAAACCTAGTTCTCGAATGAGGTGGTTGTGATTTTTGTCTTTCTTATCGTATAAGTTTGCACTTTGCGCTTTTATGCATTGTTCAATGGAGTGTAACTTAAGCTCGTTGTGTATAAGATAAGCTGGTGCTACTTGTGGGAGCTTTGCTATTACTCTAACTATTCTGTTTTGTAGAGTTTGCAGCCTATTAATATGTGTTTTGGCGGCATAGCCCCAAACGGGGGCCGCGTATGTTAAGATGGACCTTATCAGAGATTTGTAAAGCGTAAGGCCCATATTTAGTTGTAATTGGCTGTTTTTATTTATCATAGGGTAGAGTTTATTTAATTGGCCGTTTGCCTTTGCCCTGATGGTATCTATGTGCTTTTTCCAGGTCAGACCTTGGTCCATAGTAACACCTAAGTAGGTGACTTGGTCTTTCCATTCAATTTGCTCGCCTCTGTATACCAGAGGCGGTTGTGAATGCCTGGGGAACCTGTGCTGTATTCGTTTAGTGAATATGATTGATTGGCACTTAGTGGTGTTTACTTTGATTCTCCACTTAGCAAACCACGGCTCCAGCTCATTTAGAGCGTTCTGCAAGCGCAGGTGGATGATCCGATGCTGCGTGGATTGCGTTACTAAGGCTGTATCGTCCGCATATATGTATTTATCAGTACGCGTGAATTCTGGCATATCGTTAATATATAAATTAAAAAGCGTCGGCCCAATTAAACTTCCTTGTGGGACTCCTGCCCTAATGGGCCTTAGAGTGGAGGAGCAGTCCTCCACTACCACCCGGAAGTGTCTTGTGCTTAAATAGTCTTTGATTAGCGCGATCATTGAATCGGAGAAATTGTAAGTTTTTAGCTTATGGAGTAGGCCCGAATGCCAAACTTTATCAAAAGCGCGCTCAATATCCAGAAAGATGGCGCCAGTTGATTTATTGGTGTTATAGCCTTTCGTAATTTGCTCTGTTAGTCGTAGTAGTTGAAGTGTTGTGGAATGTTGCGATCTAAAGCCGAACTGTTCCGCAATTAGCAAATTGTTTTTGACGATGTGGGCGTTAATTCTTTTGAGGACTATTTTCTCAAGTACCTTGCCTATTGAGTTTAATAGGCTAATTGGCCTGTAGTTGGCCGGTAACGAAAGATTTTTCTTTGGCTTAGGAAGCATGACAATCTTTGCCTCTTTCCATTTAGGTGGGAATCTACCTTTGTCCAGAGTGTAGTTGAAAATTTTTGCAAGCAGCCGAAGAGCTGCTTGCGGGAGATTTTTAAGTACCGCATTTGGTATTTTGTCCGGCCC
Source organism: Tenodera sinensis (assembly GCA_030765045.1). Classification (NCBI taxonomy): domain Eukaryota; kingdom Metazoa; phylum Arthropoda; class Insecta; order Mantodea; family Mantidae; genus Tenodera; species Tenodera sinensis. The sequence continues at coordinate 108,113,633 of CM060961.1, forward strand.
CGGGGCCTTTCTATTGTGCAAGTGTCTGATTATCCAACTTATCTCGCCAGCGTTTGTTTTACGCATTTTGTTGTGCGTGGTCGAGTAGTCGGTTTCGTTTACTTCGTGTTCCACGGGTAAGAGAGATAGAACCCCCTCCACCAGCCACCACGCCTCTGGACGCCCCGGGCCAATCAGCGCACGTTGCGCATGGTACAAATGGAGCCCCACAGACAGTCGACGCATCCAGTAGCCGCACGCCAGCCAGCCAGTCACCAGCCAGCCAGCGCGCGCCGTTGATGCCGGCCGCTCTGCCAGCCCACCAGCCGGACCCAATTTTCCTGCGGGTACGAACTTTCTACACGAGACCAGCCGCCGTGCCGAAACAGCAACTACCAGTAACACACTATCCCCACACCAATACACCGTGTGTGGCAGCCAGGGCCCTGGTCATGGCTGTCACCCGGGCAAGTCAACGCCATATCCACAAGATAGCCGTGGATTTTCACTTTACAATAAATAACCGAGGTGCTTACTGCGGTACTCGGCAACTTTCACCCATACTCACCTTTCAAGGATAGCTACATTTATCCTCCTTAGTTTAGGTTTTTCCCGTCCCCTATATTCCCTACCCGGCGAGATAAGCCAAGTCTTTATCCTTCCAACTCTACTTCTGTCTCCCCTTTCCAAAAAAAAAAAAAAAAAAATAAAAATAAAAAAAAAATAAAAAAAAACCGAGAGCTTTTTTTTTTTTTTTTTTTTTTTCTTAGGTGGAGGGGAAAAATCTTGTTTCGAGACCCCATGGTACTGTGGGAGTCGCCATTGAAGATAGCCATACCCACTAAAAAACCCCATCCACCGGATTAGGAAGGTGAAAGCCTGCTGCGGTACCGCCAGTAGCACCCGCGCATTCAGTGGTGAAGATAGAGCTGGTTCGCATAGCGTAACCAGACGGAGAAGGTTAGGAGCTTGGAGACGAGCTTGACCGAAGCCCAGCTTGCCCCCTAGCGGAGTCATGGATGGTTTGGTAGGAGTCATTTGTGATTGCTGTCAGGAATCAGGGTGCTATGAATCTTGGCGTGAATTCGCCGCGATGGGGTTTTTTAGTGGGTATGGCCATCTTCAATGGCGACTCCCACAGTACCATGGGGTCTCGAAACAAGATTTTTCCCCTCCACCTTAAAAAAAAAAAAAAAAACCCGAGAGCATTGGCCACTTTTGAGAGAGGAACTTCGAGATCGTCTGCAGCTGCTTTGAAGAGCCCTACAAGCTTTGGTAAAGCGAGAAGCAGGGAATCCGAGCGAACTTCAGAAAACGCAGTGCGCAGACCGCCACTCGCGCTCTAAGTCGCCCGGGATCACCGCTGCAACTCCCGCTTGCCGGCAGCTTCAACGACGCTACAAGACAGGTAATTATAACCAAGCAGGATAGACGAGGGATAGCACGACCGCAGCCAACAGTGTCTGACTGGTACCAAGGCGCCTTAACCGGTTCAGGTCCTCTGCTAGCCACGCTTTTTAGCACTCGCTAGCTGCCTCTTTCTCTCCATCTATCGCTATTTTCCTCTTTTTCTATTAGTTTTTAAGCTCCCCGGTTAGGCCCCCCACTAGACTTTTACTCTCTTCTCTCTTCCTCTTCCTAGGTAAATCTTAAGCTAACTGCCCTTAAGGCACTTCACAAGAGCTAGACCAAGTTGTAACCTACCTGCTATCTGTCCTTTTAAAGACCGAAGCAGGCGAAATAAATAAGACCGTCCCTCATTTAAACACTTAACTAAACTCTCACTTCACACTCATTCAGGGAACCCCAGGTAGTCGGAGACATGGATAAAGTAGGCAAAACTCTCACGCTCTCTCCCTCGTCTCTCTCCAAACCAAATAAGCCGATCAGAGCCACCACACTTATCACCACCAAAACAAAAACACTCAAACACACCACCCCAACAACACCAAAAAGACCACACACACGCTCACATAAAAAGACTACACCACCACCACCACAAACAAACACACCAACCACTTCAGATACAAACATGCCAACACTAAACACAAACACTGACAACACAAGCACACCTAGCACAAGCACACAAAACACAGACACACCAAAACAAACCACAAACACAAACACACCAAGCACACCAAACACGCCCAGTACACCAAGCACACTGAACATCTCAAGCACATCAAATACACCAATCACAGACACGCCAAAAACAAACACACCTAACACTGACACAGGAGACAAGCCACAACAAACACTGGAAGATGACACAAACACAAACAACACAAAAACACCCACACATACACCAGACCTCTGCATGACCCTTTGGAGGCTCTCAATTACAGCATCCGCGTTGACTTGTTCTGTTTCTCTCACACTCATGTTAAACCCTCTGTCAGCCTGTATTTGATCGGATATGGATATTCCTAAATAACTGTGTTCGTGGTCTAGAAGGTTATCCTTGGCAAAATTTAGAATATCGTTAACTAAATGCGTCAACCTATGCTCGGGGATTGCATCTCTAGGGGCAGGGTTCGCGGAAATTTCTGTTTCGGTAAAGCCTGAAAATAGCCTTTTCATGGATCTCTGCCTATGCCCTAATATTTCGAACGCAGGCTGCGAGGATAGGTCTTGACTTACCACTGGTTCCATGTTGCGATACCATCTAAAACCTTTTCTTTTTGTTTTTAAGCACACACGTAGTTTTCCAAAACTCTTTGGATGCACTCTGCAAAAAAAAAAAAAAAAAAAAAAAAAAAGTTTTTAAAAAATTCGTATATGGCGTGATTTTATGTTATAACGTTATAATAGCCGTATAATTTCAATCCAGATCGCTTTCAATTCGCTCTCCGGCAAACCGCTTAAACACCTCACTCCTTTAAAAAAAAAAAAAAAAAGCAAAGAACTCTCATTATCAAGCACAGCGAGCTATAATTATGTTCTGGCCTTATGAACTCTGAAAGCAATCTGTTCGCTTCACATATACACACGTACAAAACAGGTGTCGTAATGTTATCCTAGACGCACTCAAATAGAACCGCTGAAGAGATATCATACGCCCTCTATTTATGCACAAGTAAACGTGACACTTCCGGTCAGTCATTGGTTCGACATCTTGCTAGGAAAAGTAGGCTACGTGACTTTCTGACATAGCTAAACAAATCCTGCACACGCCACAACCTGACTTCACTTCTCCCCCTCCACCTCCCACCTTGCCTCGGCATGTAGCTTAGCGCGTGCGCAAGTTCAGTTTTTTCCAAGAAAACGGTCATATTGCATACCGGAAGTCTGGTAATGATTGCTTCAGGTTTTTTAAACTAGCATCTTGCCACGTCAGTCGATTTCCCCCAACTGTAGGCCAAAAACTGCATTTTCAGGTATTTTCTTGCACATTACCAAGATCGTTTGAAATGCCAACGGTCATATTTCGGAGCAGAAATCTTTTGTTGATTTCTCAGCGTTTTTTAAACTAGCATCTTGTCTCGTTAGTCAGTGTTATTCAGTTGCTTGGGCGATCGTCATGGGACCTTTCACCGTGTCAAGCGAAAACTTTTTTCCCCCATCTACTGTGCGTGTGTAAAGAGAATTGCATCTCTGGTTGTTCAGAGTTTTTTGTTTTGGATTGTGTTTTCCTGGTGTGTTTATTTTGTGTACTTTCTGTTTTATAAGAGTTTTTAATTAAATCTTTGTTTAAGCTATTTGCATGCACAACCAAAGTCCAACGTCTCATAGTTGTAGGGATAAATCATCAAACTACGGGTAACAATGCATATTTCAGCTAGTATAATATTTTGAATTATCTTGTTATCTTAACTTGAATCAAGTGTATATTCCTTGGTATACGTTTTTAATCGTAACAGGCACACAGAAACTTGCTAAGCTGGGAAAAAACCACAAATGATACAAAATACACTTGTTGTAACATTATCAATTCCCAATATATTCTTTGCTGTCGGTTTTAATTTTCAAATACCTTATATTTCTTTTTTTTTGTGATAATTCTCCGTTGTCTTCTGTTCTCCGTCTTTGTATTAAATAGTTTGTAGAAGGAAGGGCAGTGAAAGTAACAATATTTCTCCTAACTTAATACTATACTTCTGGAAAGAATTCTGATGTGTAACATTCTAACGGCTTTTGCACCCAATATCCTTATTTTCATAGTTGTTAATAATTGTTCATAAGCTTCTTGATTCTTTTCCCAGCTATCGATAACATGTTTATCCTGCTAGTATTAAAATAATAAGGAAACAATTTGCTAACGCTTTGCTTTCCAATAAAAACACATCAGTGACCGCGTGTGTGTGTGATTTGACAAGCAAACAAGAAAAAACAAACAATTCATTATTGCTCTGAACTATGTTACATTCATATATTTTTTCATTTTGCGCCACTGTGTGTCTACTTGTAATGGTTTGCTTAACACCATTAAACCATTCTATGTTTCAATCAACTACATGTTTAAGCCTTTATTCTTATATGACATATTTCGAGGCAAACTGTCGGGATATATAACACCTTATCGTAACTGCATGACCTGGCACACGCGCGAATGCAAACTCCGACAAGTTCCAACAGGTATGCGGTGTGTGTCTGTTGGCCGCTTAAGCCACGAGAGAAACAGTCAGCATATCACGTAGCCTCCTGTTGTAGCAAGATGCAGATCGAGTTCACAGCACGTAATTACCACGGACGCTTGTGTGTGTATGAAGACAACTTGCATATTATCTCCCAGCATTTTCTATCTGTGTGAGAGACTCATATTAATGCCTTCTTTAAAAGGTATGCCAAACATTTAAAAAAGCTTGCTAATCAGCTCTTGAATTATCTTGTTATCTTAGTTTGACAGTGTGACTTGTTCAACCATAGTCTGCGCATTTTATCGGATTTTAACTGTTGGCTTAACATTAAAGCATGTCTGTTAAATACGTTAGAAATATGAGCCTATGTACAAAACAAAAAAGACGAAGAAAGAATCAAGCAAACGAGGAAAAAACAAGACTCAACTTATACGTATCAATATAATTGATATTTTAAGCAAACTTCTGAAGCTATTTTTTTTCAGAAAATACAAAAGTTGGAAACTTATTCCATGTTCGGTTTTTTTTTCAACATTTTCATATCTCGTTCTTGAAAGATTTAAATCTAAGTCCGTTAACCGACTTTTTTTCCGTTTTTTTTAAACTGTGCTTTTTCACCATCAGCAACGCTATCATTCCTGCAATTCCTTTTTCTCTCCCTTTTTTTATAAGGCAAAGGTTGCTTCCTCATTTTTCATCCAATCGCAACGCACCTTATTTTCCACCAATCATCGTCATTTTAGAATCCTAACGACCAATCCCAACTCGTCTTATTTTATCCAATCAGATCACGCCACGTCACTTCCGCATGTCACGTTTCCCCATTCCTCCAAGATCCTTCCCTTCTTTGCTTCCCAACGCCCGTCAAGAACACATCACTTCTCCCTTCCGCAAATCACGTGCCTTTTTTCGTTTTCTACGAGCAACAATACATCTCGGCAGTCAAAATGCAGCAAATGATAAAAACCTAGAGGGGATGTACCTCGGCAGATGGTTATCAGCGCACTACGACCATTCTCCGACATATATTATGACAATCACATTCTCGGCGATTGGATGCTTAGCGTCCGTCAAGACAGAGTACTCGTTCAACATCCAGACGCTCAAGGTCCACCAATCATATTATTTTATTCAAAAAAAGCAACGGTTGGTGGGAACATCTCAACGGTTTTTTCCTGTACCAGAAAACCCCATCCGGCGGATGTGGTATATCGCAATCTTCCCCTCCCCTCCCACCCACCCCCTCCACCTCCCCTTCCCCACCCCCCTCCTCACCAACGGATGTGGGCGTGTTCGCAAACTCAGCGCTTACACCTGATACCTCTTTCATCTACATAGACGTCTCATCTTGCCTTCAGCTGAGACCGAGCTCTCGTGGAGGAACGACATGCCAACCCTGGGCAAGACCTACAACTACTCCTGCGGCAAATTCCGGGTGCGTCACCCGAATTTGTGTTCCAGGTGTCAACTTGCTCTTGCTCCTCAACAGCTAAATCATCTCAAATAGCAACGGTTGGTGGTAAAATCTCAAAGGTTTTTTTTTCCTGTGCCAGAACGCCACATCCGGCGGATATGTGATATCGCAATCTCCTTCCTGCAGATATTCATTTCCCTCCCCCACCCCTTCCCCACCCCAGTGGGTGTGTCTGCGATCGCAAACACAGCTCTTACACCGGATGCCTCTTTCATCTACATAGACGTCTCATTTTACCTTCAGTTGGTACCGAGCTCTCGTGGAGGAACTACCTGCGAACCCTGCAAGACATACCACGGCTCCTCCTGCTGCAAATTCCGGCTTCGTCACTCGCACTTGTCCTCAAGGTGTCAACTTGCACTTGCTCCTCAACGGCTAAATCATCTTTCATCATTACCCATCCAACCCACACGGCCCACCTCGTTTGCAACCAACTTTCTATAACCACAAAACAGGTTTGTACTCCTTTTCGTACAGCAATAATTTAGTCTTTTTTTCAATGCATCTTCTCAATAAAATAAATAATCTAATCAACAATCCCCCTTAAGCAATCGGATTGACGATAATCCTATGGCGTTAGTGGCGTGTGGCGCGCCGTTGATGGCAGGAAGTTTGAAAATTTGAAATTAACAACGTTCACAGAAAAAAATTTCAAATTCTCAAATTTAATGATATCTTAAGTTTTTTTCATAGTGTCGCCTTTTGATGGCGGGATATTTGAAAAACGGTAAATGGCGGGAAATTTGAAAATTTGAAATGTACCACTATGGCGGGAAAAATTTCAAATTTTCCGCCATCTTGAAATTTTCCAATTTCCCGCCATCAAAAAGCGACACTAGCACCACGCAACACTAACACCATCTAGCGGCGAAATTATCGTTAATCCAATTGCTTAAGGAGGGACTATAACTACTCTCCTGTTACCAGATCTCTCTCTTTTCGCGGCATTCTAGTTTTTTTATTCAGTTCACTTTGGCTTAGAAGTCCTACTGTTTTGCCGCTTCGCAGTACCATAAAAATAAAATGAATATGAAAATAATTTTTGGTCCTACTTTTTTCTCGTTGATTTATCCAGTTACGTGCGTCTCCTGGGCGGTTGGTTTCGCTAGACGATCTCTGGTGTTTTCCCGCGTTGATTATCCGTTCATCGGCGCTCGCGTAGTCGTAGATTTCAAACGATGGTCTAATGGCGTCTTCTTTTTGGCGCGAAGATTTGGCGTCACTTGGTATTTCACATAAGTTCATTTCCCGTAGATTTTCATTCCATCCAAAATTCGTGCTCCACGCTTGGGTAAGCCATTTGGTGCTGTTTTATATATTACGAATGTGATGGTGATGAGCTTTTGACTCTTCCGTTATCTCGGATCGTGGTACTGGATGGAATGAACATACACTCGGCTTTAACTTTGGTGAAATATTTTATTCGCACCTTCTTGTTCACAGTATTTAAATCGTATTACAGTAGTAAGTCTTTTATTTCAGTGGATCGACTTCCCTAGCATCGCCGCAATTTAATGTCTAAAAATTTAGAGATATTTCGCTAAAAGTGTTTTCTGTCACTTTACATTTCGTCTATTTTACGTCCTTTTATTTAATCACGCACTTCGTATTAACTAACTTATTAAAGTTAGCTAATGCTTCACCTATTTTACACAAATTAACGGTCTTTAAACACTTAGTTAATTTACTTTCACTATTTTATGACGCGTACACATAAAAATACGCCCATCTACGCCAAACACATAGACGCTAATCCTCCTTCTTTTAGTTGCGAGTCTAAGATTTCGACTGCCTCGTGTACATCCGCGTATGCGTTCATCAAATAATTCCCGCGTTTTTAGGAAAGCGATCCTTAGCCATTTTCCCTTCGCTTTCAATATTGAACACATATAATTCTTTTATTTATACATATATATTAAAATTAAATATGGAAATAATTATCACGTCTTTAAACAAACTTAATTGTTTGTAACAATGAACATTAGTAACACGTTTTCGTCATTTAACCAACTCATACCAACATCAAAAACAAATTACACTCTTAACAAATACTCGCACAAACAATTTTCTTTTGGGGTCTTTTAATATGCTGTCTCAATGAGTATGTGAAATTCTATACAATTACTTTTATTGCTTATACAACCAGAGTATGTACAAACTGACACTAACTGATTTTAAAACTTTTGTCTGTATGGCTGGCTTTATCATCTCTTGAATGAAAAGAAAAATTAGCTGAGCTAAACCCTTTGGTTCTAGATAGCAACACAGGTAGCATTATACAATATGCATTTAATTATGTACATAGAATTTCCGTATATTCGGCCGAACAGAAAATGGGCAGCTTTTACCGAAGACTAAAGCAGAAGACAATGAGTTTACTAAATCCTGCTTCACCCGTGACACCAAGCTGCAGTCTATACTACTACCAGCAAGCGAAGGCTTGCATTTATGCCTTTCGCATCTTGACCAAAGTATTTGGTTCAATGAACCTCTTTATACAAATCAATGGAATGAATTAACATAGAACAACTCGAAACGCTGATGAGGAACTATGTCTGTGTCAAGGGAGACGTGAATTCGCAGATTCGAATGGCTCTAAAAGATGGACTAAATTTGGGGTTTGTGATATTGGGCTGGTGTCATGCCCGATGTTGGAGTTATGCCAGTAGTTACGCTAGCTGGAGTTACGCCAGTAGTTATGCTAGCTGGAGTTATGACAGTAGTTATGCTAGCTGGAGTTATGCCAGTAGTTGCGCTAGCTGGGGTTATGCCAGTAGTTATGCTAGCTGGAGTTATGCCAGTAGTTATGCTAGCTGAAGTTATGTCAGTAGTTATGCTAGCTGGAGTTATGCCGGTAGTTATGCTAGCTGGAGTTATGCCAGTAGTTATGCTAGCTGGAGTTATGCCAGAAGTAATTATGCTAGCTGGAGTTATGCCAGTAGTTATGCTAGCTGGAGTTATGCCAGTAGTTATGCTAGCTGAAGTTATGCCAGTAGTTATGCTAGCTGGAGTTATGCCAGTAGTTATGCTAGCTGGAGTTATGCCAGTAGTTATGCTAGCTGGAGTTATGCCAGTAGTTATGCTAGCTGGAGTTATGCCAGTAGTTGCGCCAGCTGGAATTATGCCAGTAGTTGCGCTAGCTAGAGTTATGCCAGTAGTTATGCTAGCTGGAGTTATGCCAGTAGCTATGCTAGCTGGAGTTATGCCAGTAGTTATGCTAGCTGGAGTTATGCCAGTAGTTATGCTAGCTGCAGTTATGCCAGTAGTTGTGCTAGTTGGAGTTATGCCAGATATAGTAATGCTGGGCTGCAGTTGTGCATTCCTGATGCCTTCTGAATCTAGTTAAGAAAAAATAATACAAAATTTAGTTGGTAAGGTTGATGAAGGGGCAATTTATAGCCATACTTCTATAAAACCTAATCAAGATGAATTTGATTCACTTTTAACCAAATTAAATCCTATGATGTACAAAGAAAAGAATAGTGGTGAAAGAATATTAGAATACTTTGAAATTTTTTCGAAATTAAGTAGAATGTACCATTATCTTTTAATACAGATTGAAACTTTTAAGACAGGCTGATCTTGCCAAAGGGATTTTTCATAAAGAAGGTTAATATGCCCACTACAACTTCTGGACAGGTTGCTGCCTCTGTCCTGCAAATAAGAAAGATAAATGTACAACAATCTGTACAAAGGAAGGTGCATATATTGTTAATTTCTTCCCCTAAGACCAATGACGTAAGAGAGATTCAAAGAGCTGTGACTAGCAGCTTAAAGCTCAGCCAAGAAAAGATACATATTACAAGCTGCAGATTAGCCGGAAGAAAAGTGTAACAATTGAAATGGAAACAGAACAAGATCTAATCGAGGTCATGAATGGTACAAATTTACAGGATAAAGATCTCAAATTTGAGAAAAACAGAAAATGGAATCGCTTACTTATAATGTATGACATTATGTGTAGTGCCAAAGAGGAAGAGTTGAAGGTATATATATACAAAATTTAGACTAGGGTATGACCCGAGGGGAATTTGATAAACAATTTAACTTTAAGTTTAAGACTGGCCCAAGAAACAAAGTGACTGTTGCTGAAGTTTCAACTAAGGTAAGAAAATTAATATTGCCAAAGGGGAGGACCTATATCTTATATATTTAAATGAGCAATTCTTGTATATATATTTATTCCGGGCAACTTGGAAACGGCTCTAACGATTTCGATCAAATTTTATATTCAGATAGGGTTCTGCATTTTAAGTTCAACTATGTAGGTGTAATTCCCGAAAAAACGCGATTTTGCATAAAAAATAACATTTCTTTATTCCCGCTTCTACTGCGCAATTCTTGTACATATATTCCTGGTATTTCAGAAACGACTCTAAAGATTTGATTAAATTTTTCTGTACATGCATATTACCTTCACAGTGTTTTCTCTACTCACTTTTATGTAACACATTGGTTTGGTTTGGTTTAAGGGCGCTCAACTTCTAGGTCATCAGCGCCCTTAAAAGATCCATGGCAATAGCCAGATATAAATTTCACTCAAAAAATAAAAATACTAGCAACAAGGAAAGTTTACAAAGGTAAAAATCAGTGGCAATAGCCAGATATGAAACAAGGTGATAAATATGTCCAAAAGCAGAAACAGATAATTAAAAACTTTAAATCCTCAAATTTATATTGCACTCCACTAAAAAATTAAAAACTCTATCAACCGCTGTTTTGTCGTCCGCTAGGACCTCTGCAAGTCTGGCAGGCAGCTGCAGAGAATCCCGAAGGTGCGCTAGAGAGCAACACTCTAGCAGCACGTGGCGAACCGACAAAACGTTGTCACACAGCGAACATAGAGGCGCAGGGTCCCTTTTAAATAGGTAACCGTGCGAAAAATTGCAGTGCCCTATTCTTAATCGAGCCAAACTAACCTCCTCGCGACGAGATGTGCGACAGGAAGTTACCCAGTTTATCGGAAGTTCTTTCACTTCTCTTAGCTTATTACCGCGGAGAGCTGACCACTCGTCGTGCCAGGACGACAGCACCGCTCTCCGCACTTCAAGCCTGAAGTCTTCCGAAGTAACACGTGAGATGGTAATACTGGGTTCTGTAGTTGCCGTCTTTGCTGCTAAATCTGCCATTTCATTCCCTGGCAAACCTACGTGACCAGGAATCCATGCACACACCACGTCAACACCAGAAGCGTGTAAAACATGGAGGGTATCCTGGATACGTTGTACAATAGGATGGGGGTTGTACAACTGACAAAGGCTCTGCAGTGCACTAAGGGAATCGCTCAAAATCAGGCAGTCACCTAATTTACGACGGCGAACATACAAAACGGCTCGATAAATTGCATAAAGCTCTGCAGTAAAAATGGAAGTGCTATTTGGAAAACCGAATGTAAATGGTTCGGTTCCATAAACATAAGCACATCCAACACCGTTGGTGTTCTTTGATCCATCGGTGTAAATATATCGACGGGCAGAGTAGCTTGACAAAAATTCTAAGAAACACGTGCGGATACTTGAAATAGGCATCGTGGACTTCTGGTGTATGGTCATCCCAAGATCTACATGGGGCGTCCCAGATAGCCAAGGGGGGTAAAGTCTCTCGCCCTTGGCGAACATCACAGGCAGTTCCACTCCAAGCTTCACTAGGAGCTCTTGGAAACGGAATCCCGCAGGCTTTAGACTAAGGGAGCTATTTCTATATCGTTCTCTTAGCGTGGTGGTGAAAAAAGAAGCGAACGTTGGGTGCTTAGACATACATCTAAGCGCACAACCATAATTTGCCAAGAGAATCTCACGCCGATATTGCAGAGGAGGTTCTGCGGACTCGGCGGAAAGGCTCACCACTGGGCTTGTTGGAAAAGCTCCTGTTGCAATGCGGATACCCCTATTATGGACCACGTCTAATCTTCTCAGCACAGATGGTCGTGCTGACGAATAAACAATACACCCATAGTCTAGCTTGGATCGGACCAATGCGCAATATATTCGCAACAAAATTGTTCGATCCGCTCCCCACGATTTGCCATTCAGTACTCGCATAATATTTAGGGAACGGTCACATCTCGCTCTTAGCTGTGCAATATGCGACGACCAACTAAGCTTCCTGTCCAAGATCAAACCCAGGAAGCGCGTCTCTTCTGCGAAGGGAAGTTCATCTGGACCAAATCGGAGCGAAGGTGGTGATCGTCTCCTACGGCGCCAGAAATTAACGCAGATTGTCTTCTCAGTTGAGAAACGGAAGCCGTTTCTCACGCTCCATTCTCTAAGGTTGTCCAAACATTGCTGCAGGCGCCGTTGTAAGAACGCCGTGCGCTGAGAAGTGCAATAGACAGCGAAGTCGTCTACGAATAGGCATGGCGAAACTCCAGGTGGAACACATTTCCAGATGGAGTTAATTGCTATAGCAAAGAGCGTGACACTTAGCACCGAACCCTGAGGTACTCCCTCCTCCTGAACAAAAGAATTAGAAAAAACCGAGCCGACCCTTACTCGGAAAAAGCGGTCCTTCATAAACTCCTGAATGAAAAGTGGTAGGCGTCCACGTATGTTCCAGGCATACAGGGATCGTAGAATCCCTGCTCGTATCATAAGCCTTCTCAAGATCGAAAAATATGCCAACGGTTTGACAGTTCTTCATAAAGCCGTCCATTATCTGTGTCGATATTGACACAAGATGGTCAACAGTTGAACGGCGTCGTCGAAAACCACACTGGATGTTAGTCAGTAGGTTACGACTTTCTAACCACCATACCAATCGTCCATTGATCATTCGTTCCATCACCTTGCAAACGCAACTGGTGAGGGAAATAGGACGATAGCTGGAGGGAAGATGACGGTCCTTCCCAGCCTTCAAGATGGGAATAACGGTGGCCTCCCGCCAATTTTCTGGGAGTATACTGTCAACCCAAACACGATTATAGACCTCGAGCAGGAATTCCTTACCTTCAGGAGAGAGCTGTTGTAACATTTGTACATGAATACCGTCCGGTCCTGGTGCTGAACATCGCGAAGATTTCAGGGAATGCTCCAGCTCCGCCATGGTGAAAAGGCGATTGTAATCTTCTACGTTTCTAGAACGAAACGTGAAGCCTTGAGATTCCACCTGAGTTTTAAATGGAAGGAACTCAGGGGAGTAGTTTTCCGAGCTAGACACTTGTGCGAAAGCACTGCCAAAGGTATTGGCCACTTCAAATGAATCAACAGCAGCTCCTGTGGCTGTTTTTAGTCCCGCTATTGGTATTTGGGTCGTTTTAGCTGCAACACGCCTTAATCTATCCCACACAACCGAGGTAGGTGTGTGTCGGTTAAATGAAGCTACAAATTTCCTCCATGATGACTTTTTGCTATCCTTAATGACTTGTCTGGACCTGGCGCGCATTTTCTTGTATTCAATCAGGTTTTCCAAAGTAGGGTGACGTTGGAAAACCCTAAGTGCACGCCTTCTAGCACGAATTGCATTCCGACATTCTTCCGTCCACCAGGGGACGGGAAATCGACGGGGGTGTGTATTCGACCGCGGAATGGACTGTTCAGCAGCAGAGAGAATCGTCTCCGTGAGATGCTGCGCCAAATTATGCACTGAGTCGTGCTCGTTGTACGTAAAGGCAGCCAACTGGGTGTAGAGGTTCCAGTTGGCATGGTCCAAACGCCATCTGGGCATACGTGTGGAATACGTATGTTGCGTCAAGAGACTAATAAGACATGGGAAGTGGTCACTAGAGTGTAAATCAGAGATGACATTCCATTGTAAGGAGACTGCCAACTGAGGTGAACAAACTGCAAGGTCAAGGTGTGAGAAGCTGTTATGAGAGTCCGAAATGAATGTAGGCTCTCCAGTGTTGAGGAGAGCTAGGTTGTGACTGTCCAAAAAATCGGAAATGAGTGTACCTCTCGCACAAGCGCGACTTGAACCCCAAAGTGGGTGGTGCGTATTGAAGTCTCCCACCAACAGGAACGGTGTTGGCAACTAGGAAACTACATCTTCTAAATCAATATGCGAGAAGTCATGGGACGGAGGCAAATAAACATTACAGATAGTGAAATGTATGTTTGGCAGTTTAATCCATACAGCAACTGATTGTATATCAGAGTGCAAAGGTAGAGTTTGCATATATACGTCATCTCTGACAAGTATCATAGCGCCGCCATGTGCCGGTACACCCTCTTCTGGTGTAACATCACACCGTACTGGGGTGTATCGCCTTAGATGGAAAGTGTCTCGAGGACGCAGCTTAGTCTCTTGCAAACATGCGACCAGAGGTTCGTTTTCTTTGAGCAAGAGCTCAAGTTCTGGCCTTTGAGTTCGAATGCCACGTACGTTCCATTGTAGGATAGTCATATTGCATTGTGTATGGGATAGGTAATTCCAAGGTAACTCTTCATTACTTTGGAGCAGGCGGTTGTCGAACTAATTTAGCCCTTTTCTCTCTTGGGCTGACGTTCTTTTCGGACGCTTTTTCGCGCCTCTTTTCCACTGGGGGTCTCCCAGTGTGGGTAGATTGGTCCAGATCCATGTCCTCTGCCGAGGACGTGCGTCTTCCCATAGCAAACTTGGGTTCGAGTGTCTCGAACCGTTTGCTAATGGGGACCGGCGAAGATGAAAGACGCCGGTCTGAGTCCACCCCTGAAGATTCCCCAGAAGAGGATCTTCGAGGAGATCTCCTTGGACTCTTATACCCCTTTGATGTACTGGGGTGAGCCTTATCTTCCTTGAGGAAATCGTTCTTTGTGTAGTTCTTTTTAAACGTTATCGGCGAGTGTCGAGTTTGTCATTTTCGTTGGTGATCGAACAGTTGAATTTTTTTCACCAACAGATTTTGTACACGTTGATACAGATGTGCGCGCTGATGTTGAAGGCTTTGGTATAGAGCTACGGGCAACAAGTGTTTTTTTCAGAAATTGTTGCCCCATTGAAATCGCTGGTCTGAGTTGCGATCTCTCTGCTCGCTACCGCTTTAGCTGCAACTGAGCTATAGGTTCCGGATCTGGGAACAGAGGGTTGGCGTAGACGCAAGAGCTTCCGGGCTTCTGAGAAGGGCACCTTCTCTTTGACCCGTATCTCTTGGATCGCTCTTTCCTCTACAAAGCGGGGGCAGTCTCGGGAACTAGATGGATGTTCACCTCTGCAGTTCACACATGAAGGAGCTGTAGTACATGCACCATCGTGGGATTCATCTCCACATTGCGGGCATGTAGCTAGTCCCTTACAAAGCTCACTTGTATGACCAAAGCGCTGGCACTTAAAACACCTGAGTGGGTTCGGGATGAACGGCCTAACTTCGATGGATTCATACCCTGCCTTAATCCTTTGCGGGAGATCTACCCGATGAAAGGTCAGTGACAGGGTATTAGTTGGCTTTAACTCACCACCTTCTTTACGTTGAACCCGGTAAACGTGTATGACGCCTTGTTCCGCCAGATTCTCTTGAATCTCCTCATTGGATAATCCTTCCAATGCACGGGTGTTTATCACACCGCGCGAGGAGTTCAAGGTTCTGTGCATCTCGACGCGTACTGGATAACTTGCTAGCATGTTCGCTTTCAATATCTTAGCTGCCTGGGTAGCTGAATGTGCTTCAACCAGGAGCGTTCCATTGCGAGATCTAGTGCATGATTTTACTGGACCAGCAATATTATCCAAACCCTTTTGAATAGTAAATGGGCTCACCGATAGAAATTTTTTATCTCCCTCAGTTCTAAATATGACTAAGTAGCGAGGACCACTCGACTCTGCAACTTCCTTTACACAGTCTTTACTTTGTTTGGTTTTGTTGTGAGTTTCCGTACTCATGGCGATGTTATCCTCCACCATTGCAGATGTCTCCGATGGCATGCTCACATCCTGGGCGCCACCCCGGCTTAGGTGAGAGTCCTGGCCTGGACCTTGCTCACCCTAGGGTCTCACCTCCCAATCTATAGACAGAGGGACCCAATCGCCTTCAGGAGTGCATCAGCTCATGCAATGGCCCCTCTCCGGGACTGACCTTTATCAGCGGATACGTACACAGATCCTACATGATAACCAGGGGCTGGGACTTACGCGATTACCCAGTCACCCCTTGCGTCACCCCATCCTCCAACCCACGCGTAGGTTGTCCGTCAGACTGTGTACAGGGAGGTAATAGGTGGGAGGTCAAACACAAAAGTGGACCAAAGTGGATTGGGCGTTTGGCATGTGCCCTCTCACCTCTTGGAGGAACCCAATCGAGAGTATGGCTCGGGGCCCCGGGTACGCCAAACCCGTACCTACCATAGTAGGAGCCCCTGGGGGAGTTTGATTTCGGAGTCCTCTTCTCCTAGATGAGTCGTCAATCAAGACTAACGAGCCCCATCTACCCGCTTGGAATGTTCTTTGCTTCCCCTCACCTCTTGCCTACCAGTAATCAAAGTGAATCTTAGTAGGCCGTCTGGCTCAGGTACTGAGCCCCTCCGCCACGACAAGGCGACACTCCTTCGGAGGGGTTTATGTAACACATTCACATCTCTTTCTCTACTCACTCTTCTATAAACAATTTTCCATAAAAAACGTGATTTTGCACCAAAAAACACTTTTATCCCCACTTTTAAAATAAGTCATGCCATGTTCTGTATGTTTGAAATAGAAATGCTATTACATTTACACTGTTTTTTCCTCTCACTTTTAGGTAACACATTCACATCTCTTTCTCTACTCACTCTTTTACAAATAAGCCATGTAATTTTCTGTATGTTTGAAATAGAGATACTACATATTACATTCACAGTGGTTTCTCTACTTACTTTTAGCTATCACATTCACATCTCTTTCTCTATTATATTCATACTGTTTTCTCTACTCACTTTTAGGTAAGACATTCTTATCTCTCTCTACTCACTCTTCTACAAATAAGTCATACAATTTCGTGCATGTTTGAAATAGAAATGCTACGTATTACATGCACACTGTTTTCTCTACTTGCTTTTGGGAAACACATTCATAATTATTTCTCTACTCACTCTTCTAGAAATAAGTCATACAATTTTGTGCATGTTTGAAATAGAAATGCTGCATATTACATTCACACTGTTTACTATACTCACTTTTAGGTAACACATTCACATCTCTTTCTCCACTCACTCTTCTACAAACAATTCATATCATCTATACAACTTAGTTGTTTATATATATATCCAACTGTTAAGCTCGAAAACCGCTTAACCGATCACCGCGAAATTCGGCACGTATACGTATTTTTTATGGGGAAATTTTTATGGCAACAATTTTACTACACAATATATTACTTTCAAATGGCTTTCTACTCGCATTTCTTTTTCGTAGCACATTCATTTATCCTCTGTTTGCCCTTCAACATACAATTAATATAATATTCTACGGTTGAAATATAAATGCAACGTATTACATTCACGCGACTTCCTCTACTAATTCTTCCTTTACGAGACACCATCAGTCTTCTTTCGCTATTCGCCCTTCAACATATAATTCATACAATTTGATATGTTTGAAAAAGAAATACAATGTGTTACATTCATACTATTTTCTCTACTCACTTTTGTTTTACGTAACAATTCACATGTTATTTCCTATCTTTTATCAACTTCATACATACCAACGCCTATACATATCGTATGTTGAAGAGTGAGTAAATTCCAAAACAGGTTGACCGATCGCCATGAAAAATGGTATATCTAATTGTTTTCATGGCGAAGGTTTTTATGCAATCCATTTTACCACCCGATGTATTACGTTCACATGTTTTTCTCTACTCCCTTTTCTTTTACCTAACATACTACTCCCTCTTCTACAAACAATCCATACATTTTTCCATACACTTGAAATGTAAGTGCAACGTATAACATTCACACACTTTTCTACTCATTTTTGTTTTACGAAACACAATCACATTTCTTTCACTACTCCCGCTTCAGCGAACAATTACGAACAATTCATACAATTTTCTATATGATTGAAACAGAAATGCATAGTACCTTCACATGGCTTTATCAACCAGCTTTTCTTCCTGTAGTATTTGTTATTGTTCAACAGTGGTTTTGCTTAGTGTTGCTCCGGTGTTTAAATAAACAATAAAGAAATAGTTAAAAAAGTAAAGTAATCACAATTGATGTCAGGAGTGCGCCGAAAAGGACGATATGGAACAGTTCATGAAACAAATGTTAGCCAAGAAGGATATAATGGGAAATGAAATGAATTCCGGAATGCGACAGAGGAAACAAATATGAAAACCTAATTGGAAAAATTTAAACTACGGAATAGAAAATATAGGAACAAAAATGGACAAAATGGAAACAAAAATGGAAGGGAAATTGAAAATGTAAACTCCGAAACAGAAAAGATGAAGACGAGAATGTCTAATATGAAGATAGATCTATCGGAGAATACTAACGAGCGACTGGCCAGGATAAAGGAAGCCATGGAAGAACTCGACGGAAAGATGAAGGGCCTTGGCGAATGTGTTAACGCCCTGGAGTCAATAGCAGCAGCAAGGAACTGAACTCTATAATGGAACAAATGCTCAAAGAAACGTCAAACTGGGTGGATATCTATGGGGGAGGTCTACGTTCAGCAGTAGATGTTTTACAGCTGAAATGATGGTGTTTATGAAATATTTGTATCTCGGAAATGACTCTTCACAATTGCGACTAAAATTGTTATTTAGTTAACGTCTTGACTTTCAGTTTATCTAAATAAGTATCTTCTCCCACAAAAAACAAGATTTCACAAAAACAGAGGCAAAAAACGCCGAGCGAAGCTCGGTCGCCCGGGTACTTGTATTATAATCTGCAAGTAAAAGACTTGTTTCAGTTGCAAAGTGCTTAAAATGTTTTGACTATGGCCATATAACAAAAAAATGCGACATGAAAGAGTCAAAATGTGGACACTACGGAGAAACCGGATACAAGAAAAATGATTGCTCCAAGAAAGATCAGCCAGCTATTTACATACCCTGTACAAACCATGTGTGGGCAGACAGGACTGTCAGATGTATAAAATGATGTGGGATAGAGTTATTTCCCACACCGATTATGACTGAATTTATCACAACAGCTAAGCATACAGAATTTATTAAGAGAATACTCCCAGTAGACTCAGGAGATATCTACAAAGAGTAATTGGGCATAGAAAGAAATTACGATTATTCAACCAAATTAATAAACATACCCAAACTGATATTTTGTAATCAAACAATACAAGCAGTAGTTGAGAAAGTTAAGGAACTAGAAAATATAAAACCCCAGTTACCATCGAAAACTAAAATCCATGAGTTAGATAAGCAAATACGAATAAAAAGACGAATTATGGTAGATTATGATGCAATTTTGTATAACAATTCAACAGAAGAGGACAATTCTTCAGAAAATGAAAGCAAAGAAAAACCTTTAAAAATTGAAGACAAAACACGTACACATTTCTGGCTAGATTATGGAAGAACAACAGCAATGAAACAAAATTAAAAGCAGCAACATTTGATATTGTTAGTAGTGATGCTGACATTGCAACAAGTAATTTAGAAATTAATGACATAATGAAAAGCCAGGAAATGTGTTTCAATGAACTTAGACAAGAATGCACTACTCAGACATCTGCTGCCGTCAAGGATGCTGACACACGTCAAGTGAATTTATGATGAAATTAATAATAAAATAAAAAAATAAAATATAAAATCTGTATAATAGACTTGGCACCTAATTACCTAAACCAGGGCGAACATGCCAGATTTTTAACATTTATTCATTCTACACTTTTATACATACAACATACTTCACAGATCGTATTATAAAATAAGAATAAAAATTAACATATGTCACAAATTATAAAATAGAAGGAAAAAAATATTTTAAAAAATTGCATTATATATAACATACAAAAATAAGAAAAGCAAGATAAACAAGAACACAGATTATTATCACTCTCAAAAATGCAAATAGTGCTAAACAATAAAAATTTATTCTACACAAACATAATAAAATTTATAAATAAATTTATAAAAGGAACTAGCTTTTTAGATAAGTACTAAACAGTTTATAACATAAAAAAGATAAAAACAATAAAATTAAAACAAATTTATCTCCTCAATACAACAAAACAAAATATAACATTTCATACATACCAACATCTTTCACAAAACTACAAATTATTACTAAACAACAAACAAATATGTAAAATTAAATTATTAATTATAAATATTACATGCAGTTATTAATTATATTATTAAATATTATTTATTATAATTATAATTATTATTATTATTATTATTATTATTATTATTATTATTATTATTATTATTATTATTATTATTATTATTATTATTATTATTATTATTATTATTATTATTATTATTATTATTATTATTATTATTATTATTATTATTATTATTATTATTATTATTATTATTATTATTATTATTATTATTATTATTATTATTATTATTATTATTATTATTATTATTATTATTATTATTATTATTATTATTATTATTATTATTATTATTATTATTATTATTATTATTATTATTATTATTATTATTATTATTATTATTATTATTATTATTATTATTATTATTATTATTATTATTATTATTATTATTATTATTATTATTATTATTATTATTATTATTATTATTATTATTATTATTATTATTATTATTATTATTATTATTATTATTATTATTATTATTATTATTATTATTATTATTATTATTATTATTATTATTATTATTATTATTATTATTATTATTATTATTATTATTATTATTATTATTATTATTATTATTATTATTATTATTATTATTATTATTATTATTATTATTATTATTATTATTATTATTATTATTATTATTATTATTATTATTATTATTATTATTATTATTATTATTATTATTATTATTATTATTATTATTATTAGTACCCTGTGGAGTCTCCGCTCCCATCGGGCGCCTCCCCAGGTGGCGGATAAGGGAAAGCTCGTCAGATATGACGGGTACCGGGGAAACAAAATACCCGGGGCGGACCAAAGGCGAAGACCATAACGGTAGTTCTCGGGGGAAAAGATAGAAGGAGTCGAAACGACGAGAATGGCGGAAGTGGCACGATGTCTCTCAAGTGGTAATAGAGAGGGAATCTGCTGCCTTGTAGATTTTATGACATGGTAACGCCAAAGGCTAGGAGATGCTCACACACCGAATTCAAAGTGTAGGGAGTAGGTGGAACATCATAGCTGGGTAAAGGCAATCCACCTAAGGGAAGGAATACCTGAGACAAACCTACTATGCAATGGGCTGGCAACCCTTTCATAGGACATTTAAATTACTCAGATTCTTCACAGTAAAACTACACTGTGAAGATGGAACAGGCGAGAGCCTAATCCATGAGTGAAGAATTATTATTATTATTATTATTATTATTATTATTATTATTATTATTATTATTATTATTATTATTATTATTATTATTATTATTATTATTATTATTATTATTATTATTATTATTATTATTATTATTATTATTATTATTATTATTATTATTATTATTATTATTATTATTATTATTATTATTATTATTATTATTATTATTATTATTATTATTATTATTATTATTATTATTATTATTATTATTATTATTATTATTATTATTATTATTATTATTATTATTATTATTATTATTATTATTATTATTATTATTATTATTATTATTATTATTATTATTATTATTATTATTATTATTATTATTATTATTATTATTATTATTATTATTATTATTATTATTATTATTATTATTATTATTATTATTATTATTATTATTATTATTATTATTATTATTATTATTATTATTATTATTATTATTATTATTATTATTATTATTATTATTATTATTATTATTATTATTATTATTATTATTATTATTATTATTATTATTATTATTATTATTATTATTATTATTATTATTATTATTATTATTATTATTATTATTATTATTATTATTATTATTATTATTATTATTATTATTATTATTATTATTATTATTATTATTATTATTATTATTATTATTATTATTATTATTATTATTATTATTATTATTATTATTATTATTATTATTATTATTATTATTATTATTATTATTATTATTATTATTATTATTATTATTATTATTATTATTATTATTATTATTATTATTATTATTATTCCTATTCCTATTAATAATTTATTTATTATAACTATTATAATTATACCTCTAACTAATACCTTTTATATATTTATCTTTTTTAAATTTAAATTAACATATTTATTAAAAATTATAAATAAACTAGGCTGTACTGGTATGCAGTTGACATTGATATGAAGCTTAAGTTGAGCCGACTCGAAGAAAAGACGACTTTGTAACATTCAATCAGATATGTACATGAGAATGTCCATAGCATTGTTTTCCCGGTTCCTGATGCAATGGATCGTTTAGAATGAAACACTCAAAATTTAATTTAAAAGGTGAGTCAATTAATGGCACTAAACAACACTTACATTTATAATTTTCTGGAACGCATTTCAGAGGTTAACTCTCCTTCATTAGTGTTATTAATTGACTCACCTTTTAAATTAAATTGATCACAACAACACTGTTTTCAAGCTTCCAAGAAAGGAAGATAACTCAAAATTTACCTGCAGCTCCAGAGGGGATGTAAGATTTGCTTAATACTTTGTATAATAGAAGAGAGGAAAACTTGGACCTAAATGAAGTGTATAAACATTTTGCTTGTATTTTATTTATACACTAGTAGAATAGTAATTGATAGCATTCAGAGGTAGCCCCGCTGTTATGTACACATCCAACATGACTTATTGTTTATTCCAAAAATTTAACTAAAAAGGAAGAAGCAATTAGACTGAGATTGACCGAGGTGGAGGAGTGATCAGCAGGGAAATGAGACGAGATTGACCAAGATGGAGTAACTAGCAGGGAGAGCAGAGGAGATGGACCGAGATGGAGGTGTAACCAGCAGGGAGAGGAGAGGAGATGGACCGAGATGCAGGAGTAACCAGCAGGGAGAGGAGAGTAGATGTACCGAGATGCAGGAGTAACCAGCAGGGAGAGGAGAGTAGATGGACCGAGATGCAGGAGTAACCAGCAGGGAGAGGAGAGGATATGGACCGAGATGGAGGAGTAACCAGCAGGGAGAGGAGAGGAGATGGACCGAGATGCAGGAGTAACCAGCAGGGAGAGGAGAGGAGATGGACCGAGATGCAGGAGTAACCAGCAGGGAGAGGAGAGTAGATGTACCGAGATGCTGGAGTAACCAGCAGGGAGAGGAGAGTAGATGGACCGAGATGCAGGTGTAACCAGCAGGGAGAGGAGAGTAGATGTACCGAGATGCAGGAGTAACCAGCAGGGAGAGGAGAGTAGATGGACCGAGATGCAGGAGTAACCAGCAGGGAGAGGAGAGTAGATGCACCGAGATGCAGCAGTAACCAGCAGGGAGAGCAGAAGAGATGGACCGAGATGGAGGAGTAACCAGCAGGGAGAGGAGAGTAGATGCACCGAGATGCAGCAGTAACCAGCAGGGAGAGCAGAAGAGATGGACCGAGATGCAGGAGTAACCAGCAGGGAGAGCAGAAGAGATGGACCGAGATGCAGCAGTAACCAGCAGGGAGAGCAGAAGAGATGGACCGAGATGCAGGAGTAACCAGCAGGGAGAGAACATGGACCGAGATACAGCAGTAACCAGCAGGGAGAGCAGAAGAGATGGACCGAGAAGCAGGAGTAACCAGCAGGGAGAGCAGAAGAGATGGACCGAGAAGCAGGAGTAACCAGCAGGGAGAGGAGAGGAGATGGACCGAGAAGAAGGAGTAACCAGCAGGGAGAGGTGAGGAGATGGACCGAGATGTAGGAGTAAACAGCAGGAAGAGGAGAGTAGATAGACCGAGATGCAGGAGTAACCAGCAGGGAGAGGAGAGTAGATGGACCGAGATGCAGGGGTAACCAGCAGGGAGAGGAGATGAGATGGACCGAGATGCAGCAGTAACAAGCAGGGAGAGGAGAGGAGATGGACCGAGATGCAGGAGTAACCAGCAGGAAGAGGAGAGTAGATAGACCGAGATGCAGGAGTAACGAGCAGGGAGAGGAGAGTAGATGGACCGAGATGCAGGAGTAACCAGCAGGGAGAGGAGAGTAGATGGACCGAGATGCAGCAGTAACAAGCAGGGAGAGGAGAGGAGATGGACCGAGAAGCAGGAGTAACCAGCAGGCAGAGCAGAGGAGATGGCCCGAGAAGCAGGAGTAACAAGCAGGGAGAGGAGAGGAGATGGACCGAGAAGCAGGAGTAACCAGCAGGGAGAGGAGAGTACATGGACCGAGAAGCAGGAGTAACCAGCAGGGAGAGGAGAGTAGAGGGACCGAGATGCAGGAGTAACCAGCAGGGAGGGGAGAGTAGATAGACCGAGATGCAGGAGTAACCAGCAGGGAGAGGAGAGTAGATGGATCGAGATGGAGTAACCAGCACGGAGAGGAGAGTAGATGGACCGAGATGCAGGAGTAACCAGCAGGGAGGGGAGAGTAGATAGACCGAGATGCAGGAGTAAGCAGAAGGGAGAGGAGAGGAGATGGACCGAGATGCAGGAGTAACCAGCAGGGAGGGGAGAGTAGATAGACCGAGATGCAGGAGTAACCAGCAGGAAGAGGAGAGTAGATAGACCGAGATGCAGGAGTAACTAGCAGGGAGAGCAGAGTAGATGGACCGAGATGCAGGAGTAACCAGCAGGGAGAGGAGAGTAGATAGACCGAGATGCAGGAGTAACCAGCAGGGAGAGGAGAGTAGATGGACCGAGATGCAGCAGTAACAAGCATGGAGAGGAGAGGAGATGGACCGAGATGCAGCAGTAACCAGCATGGAGACGAGATTAGATGGACCGAGATGCAGGAGTAACCAGCATGGAGAGGAGAGTAGATGGACTGAGATGCAGGAGTAACCAGCAGGGAGAGGAGAGTAGATGGACCGAGATGCAGGAGTAACCAGCACGGAGAGGAGATGAGATGGACCGAGATGCAGGAGTAACCAGCCGGGAGAGGAGAGTAGATGGACCGAGATGCAGGAGTAACCAGAAGGGAGAGGAGAGGAGATGGACTGAGACGGAGGAGTAACCAGCAGGGAGAGGAGAGGAGATGGACCGAGATGCAGGAGTAACCAGCAGGGAGAGGAGAGGAGATGGACCGAGATGTAGGAGTAACCAGCAGGGGGAGGAGAGTACATGGACCGGGAAGCAGGAGTAACCAGCAGGGAGAGGAGAGTACATGGACCGAGATGCAGGAGTAACCAGCAGGGAGAGGAGAGTACATTGACCGAGAAGCAGGAGTAACCAGCAGGGAGAGGTGAGGAGATGGACCGAGACACAGGAGTAACCAGCAGGGAGAGGAGAGTACATGGACCGAGAAGCAGGAGTAACCAGCAGGGAGAGGAGAGTACATGGACCCAGATGCAGGAGTAACCAGCAGGGAGAGAAGAGTACATGGACCGAGAAGCAGGAGTAACCAGCAGGGAGAGGTGAGGAGATGGACCGAGATGCCGGAGTAACCAGCAGGGAGAGGAGAGAAGATGGACCGAGAAGCAGGAGTAACCAGCAGGGAGAGGAGAGGAGATGGACTGAGATGCAGGAGTTACCAGCAGGGAGAGGAGAGTACATGGACCGAGAAGCAGGAGTAACCAGCAGGGAGAGGTGAGGAGATGGACCGAGATGCAGGAGTAACCAGCAGGGAGAGGAGAGGAGATGGACCGAGAAGCAGGAGTAACCAGCAGGGAGAGGAGAGGAGATGGACTGAGATGCAGGAGTTACCAGCAGGGAGAGGAGAGTACATGGACCGAGAAGCAGGAGTAACCAGCAGGGAGAGGTGAGGAGATGGACCGAGATGCAGGAGTAACCAGCAGGGAGAGGAGAGGAGATGGACCGAGAAGCAGGAGTAACCAGCAGGGAGAGGAGAGGAGATGGACCGAGAAGCAGGAGTAACCAGCAGGGAGAGGAGAGGAGATGGACCGAGATGCAGGAGTAAGCAGAAGGGAGAGGAGAGTACATGGACCGAGAAGCAGGAGTAACCAGCAGGGAGAGGTGAGGAGATGGACCGAGATGCAGGAGTAACCAGCAGGGAGAGGAGAGTAGATGGACCGAGATGCAGGAGTAACCAGCAGGGAGAGGAGAGTAGATGGACCGAGATGCAGGAGTAACCAGCAGGGAGAGGAGAGGAGATGGACCGAGATGCAGGAGTAACCAGCAGGGAGAGGAGAGTAGATGGACCGAGATGTAGGAGTTACCAGCACGGAGAGGAGATGAGATGGCCCGAGATGGAGGAGTAACCAGCAGAGAGAAGAGGAGATGGACCGAGATGCAGGAGTAACCAGCAGGGAGAGGAGAGCCAATGGACCGAGATGCAAGAGTAACCAGAAGGGAGAGGAGAGCAGATGGACCGAGATGCAGGAGTAACCAGCAGGGAGAGGAGAGCAGATGGACCGAGATGCCGGAGTAACCAGAAGGGAGAGGAGAGGAGATGGACCGAGATGCAGGAGTAACCAGCAGGGAGAGGGGAGCAGATGGACCGAGATGCAGGAGTATCCAGAAGGGAGAGGAGAGGAGATGGACCGAGATGCAGGAGTAACCAGAAGGGAGAGGAGAGGAGATGGACCGAGATGCAGGAGTAACCAGAAGGGAGAGGAGAGTACATGGACCGAGAAGCAGGAGTAACCAGCAGGGAGAGGTGAGGAGATGGACCGAGATGCAGGAGTAACCAGGAGGGAGAGGAGATGAGATGGACCGAGATGCAGGGGTAACCAGCAGGGAGAGGAGAGGAGATGGACCGAGATGCAGGAGTAACCAGCAGGGAGAGGAGAGTAGATGGACCGAGATGCAGGAGTAACCAGCAGGGAGAGGAGAGGAGATGGACCGAGATGCAGGAGTAACCAGCAGGGAGAGGAGAGTAGATGGACCGAGATGTAGGAGTTACCAGCACGGAGAGGAGATGAGATGGACCGACATGGAGGAGTAACCAGCAGAGAGGAGAGGAGATGGACCGAGATGCAGGAGTAACCAGCAGGGAGAGGAGAGCAGATGGACCGAGATGCAGGAGTAACCAGAAGGTAGAGGAGAGCAGATGGACCGAGATGCAGGAGTAACCAGCAGGGAGAGGAGAGCAGATGGACCGAGATGCAGGAGTAACCAGAAGGGAGAGGAGAGGAGATGGACCGAGATGCAGGAGTAACCAGCAGGGAGAGGAGAGCAGATGGACCGAGATGCAGGAGTATCCAGAAGGGAGAGGAGAGGAGATGGACCGAGATGCAGGAGTAACCAGAAGGGAGAGGAGAGGAGATGGACCGAGATGCAGGAGTAACCAGCAGGGAGAGGAGAGCAGATGGACCGAGATGCAGGAGTAACCAGAATGGAGAGGATAGGAGATGGACCGAGATGCAGGAGTAACCAGAAGGGAGAGGAGAGGAGATGCACCGAGATGCAGGAGTAATCAGCAGGGAGAGGAGAGGAGATGGACCGAGTTGCAGGAGTTACCAGCATGGAGAGGAGAGTAGATGGACCGAGATGCAGGAGTAACAAGCATGGAGAGGAGAGTAGATGGACCGAGATGCAGGAGTAACCAGCAGGGAGAGGAGAGTAGATGGACCGAGATGCAGGAGTAACCAGCAGGGAGAGGAGAGTAGATGGACCGAGATGCAGGAGTAACCAGCCGGGAGAGGAGAGTAGAGGGACCGGGATGCGGGAGTAACCAGCAGGGAGAGGAGAGTAGATGGACCGAGATGCAGGAGTAACCAGCAGGGAGAGGAGAGTAGATGGACCGAGATGCGGGAGTAACCAGCAGGGAGAGCAGAAGAGATGGACCGAGATGCAGGAGTAACCAGCAGGGAGAGGAGAGTAGATGGACCTAGATGCAGGAGTAACCAGCAGGGAGAGGAGGGTAGATGGACCGAGATGCAGGAGTAACCAGCATGGAGAGGAGAGTAGAGGGACCGAGATGCGGGAGTAACCAGCAGGGAGAGGAGAGGAGATGGACCGAGATGCAGGAGTAAGCAGCAGGGAGAGGAGAGTAGATGGACCGAGATGCAGGAGTAACCAGCAGGGAGAGGAGAGGAGATGGACCGAGATGCAGGAGTAACCAGCAGGGAGAGGAGAGTAGGTGGACCGAGATGCAGGAGTAACCAGCAGGGAGAGGAGAGTAGAGGGACCGAGATGCGGGAGTACCCAGCAGGGAGAGGAGAGGAGATGGACCGAGATGCAGGAGTAACTAGCAGGGAGAGGAGAGTAGATGGACCGAGATGCAGGAGTAACCAGCAGGGAGAGGAGAGGAGATGGACCGAGATGCAGGAGTAACCAGCAGGGAGAGGAGAGTAGATGTACCGAGATGCAGGAGTAACCAGCAGGGAGAGGAGAGTAGATGGACCGAGATGCAGGAGTAACCAGCAGGGAGAGGAGAGGATATGGACCGAGATGGAGGAGTAACCAGCAGGGAGAGGAGAGGAGATGGACCGAGATGCAGGAGTAACCAGCAGGGAGAGGAGAGGAGATGGACCGAGATGCAGGAGTAACCAGCAGGGAGAGGAGAGTAGATGTACCGAGATGCTGGAGTAACCAGCAGGGAGAGGAGAGTAGATGGACCGAGATGCAGGTGTAACCAGCAGGGAGAGGAGAGTAGATGTACCGAGATGCAGGAGTAACCAGCAGGGAGAGGAGAGTAGATGGACCGAGATGCAGGAGTAACCAGCAGGGAGAGGAGAGTAGATGCACCGAGATGCAGCAGTAACCAGCAGGGAGAGCAGAAGAGATGGACCGAGATGGAGGAGTAACCAGCAGGGAGAGGAGAGTAGATGCACCGAGATGCAGCAGTAACCAGCAGGGAGAGCAGAAGAGATGGACCGAGATGCAGGAGTAACCAGCAGGGAGAGCAGAAGAGATGGACCGAGATGCAGCAGTAACCAGCAGGGAGAGCAGAAGAGATGGACCGAGATGCAGGAGTAACCAGCAGGGAGAGTACATGGACCGAGATACAGCAGTAACCAGCAGGGAGAGCAGAAGAGATGGACCGAGAAGCAGGAGTAACCAGCAGGGAGAGCAGAAGAGATGGACCGAGAAGCAGGAGTAACCAGCAGGGAGAGGAGAGGAGATGGACCGAGAAGAAGGAGTAACCAGCAGGGAGAGGTGAGGGGATGGACCGAGATGTAGGAGTAAACAGCAGGAAGAGGAGAGTAGATAGACCGAGATGCAGGAGTAACCAGCAGGGAGAGGAGAGTAGATGGACCGAGATGCAGGGGTAACCAGCAGGGAGAGGAGATGAGATGGACCGAGATGCAGCAGTAACAAGCAGGGAGAGGAGAGGAGATGGACCGAGATGCAGGAGTAACCAGCAGGAAGAGGAGAGTAGATAGACCGAGATGCAGGAGTAACGAGCAGGGAGAGGAGAGTAGATGGACCGAGATGCAGGAGTAACCAGCAGGGAGAGGAGAGTAGATGGACCGAGATGCAGCAGTAACAAGCAGGGAGAGGAGAGGAGATGGACCGAGAAGCAGGAGTAACCAGCAGGCAGAGCAGAGGAGATGGCCCGAGAAGCAGGAGTAACAAGCAGGGAGAGGAGAGGAGATGGACCGAGAAGCAGGAGTAACCAGCAGGGAGAGGAGAGTACATGGACCGAGAAGCAGGAGTAACCAGCAGGGAGAGGAGAGTAGAGGGACCGAGATGCAGGAGTAACCAGCAGGGAGGGGAGAGTAGATAGTCCGAGATGCAGGAGTAACCAGCAGGGAGAGGAGAGTAGATGGATCGAGATGGAGTAACCAGCACGGAGAGGAGAGTAGATGGACCGAGATGCAGGAGTAACCAGCAGGGAGGGGAGAGTAGATAGACCGAGATGCAGGAGTAAGCAGAAGGGAGAGGAGAGGAGATGGACCGAGATGCAGGAGTAACCAGCAGGGAGGGGAGAGTAGATAGACCGAGATGCAGGAGTAACCAGCAGGAAGAGGAGAGTAGATAGACCGAGATGCAGGAGTAACCAGCAGGGAGGGGAGAGTAGATAGACCGAGATGCAGGAGTAACCAGCAGGAAGAGGAGAGTAGATAGACCGAGATGCAGGAGTAACTAGCAGGGAGAGCAGAGTAGATGGACCGAGATGCAGGAGTAACCAGCAGGGAGAGGAGAGTAGATAGACCGAGATGCAGGAGTAACCAGCAGGGAGAGGAGAGTAGATGGACCGAGATGCAGGAGTAACAAGCATGGAGAGGAGAGGAGATGGACCGAGATGCAGCAGTAACCAGCATGGAGACGAGAGTAGATGGACCGAGATGCAGGAGTAACCAGCATGGAGAGGAGAGTAGATGGACCGAGATGCAGGAGTAACCAGCAGGGAGAGGAGAGTAGATGGACCGAGATGCAGGAGTAACCAGCACGGAGAGGAGATGAGATGGACCGAGATGCAGGAGTAACCAGCCGGGAGAGGAGAGTAGATGGACCGAGATGCAGGAGTAACCAGAAGGGAGAGGAGAGGAGATGGACTGAGACGGAGGAGTAACCAGCAGGGAGAGGAGAAGAGATGGACCAAGATGCAGGAGTAACCAGCAGGGAGAGGAGAGGAGATGGACCGAGATGTAGGAGTAACCAGCAGGGGGAGGAGAGTACATGGACCGGGAAGCAGGAGTAACCAGCAGGGAGAGGAGAGTACATGGACCGAGATGCAGGAGTAACCAGCAGGGAGAGGAGAGTACATGGACCGAGAAGCAGGAGTAACCAGCAGGGAGAGGTGAGGAGATGGACCGAGACGCAGGAGTAACCAGCAGGGAGAGGAGAGTACATGGACCGAGAAGCAGGAGTAACCAGCAGGGAGAGGAGAGTACATGGACCGAGATGCAGGAGTAACCAGCAGGGAGAGAAGAGTACATGGACCGAGAAGCAGGAGTAACCAGCAGGGAGAGGTGAGGAGATGGACCGAGATGCCGGAGTAACCAGCAGGGAGAGGAGAGAAGATGGACCGAGAAGCAGGAGTAACCAGCAGGGAGAGGAGAGGAGATGGACTGAGATGCAGGAGTTACCAGCAGGGAGAGGAGAGTACATGGACCGAGAAGCAGGAGTAACCAGCAGGGAGAGGTGAGGAGATGGACCGAGATGCAGGAGTAACCAGCAGGGAGAGGTGAGGAGATGGACCGAGATGCAGGAGTAACCAGCAGGGAGAGGAGAGTAGATGGACCGAGATGCAGGAGTAACCAGCAGGGAGAGGAGAGTACATGGACCGAGATGCAGGAGTAACCAGCAGGGAGAGGAGAGGAGATGGACCGAGATGCAGGAGTAACCAGCAGGGAGAGGAGAGTAGATGGACCGAGATGTAGGAGTTACCAGCACGGAGAGGAGATGAGATGGCCCGAGATGGAGGAGTAACCAGCAGAGAGAAGAGGAGATGGACCGAGATGCAGGAGTAACCAGCAGGGAGAGGAGAGCCAATGGACCGAGATGCAAGAGTAACCAGAAGGGAGAGGAGAGCAGATGGACCGAGATGCAGGAGTAACCAGCAGGGAGAGGAGAGCAGATGGACCGAGATGCCGGAGTAACCAGAAGGGAGAGGAGAGGAGATGGACCGAGATGCAGGAGTAACCAGCAGGGAGAGGGGAGCAGATGGACCGAGATGCAGGAGTATCCAGAAGGGAGAGGAGAGGAGATGGACCGAGATGCAGGAGTAACCAGAAGGGAGAGGAGAGGAGATGGACCGAGATGCAGGAGTAACCAGAAGGGAGAGGAGAGTACATGGACCGAGAAGCAGGAGTAACCAGCAGGGAGAGGTGAGGAGATGGACCGAGATGCAGGAGTAACCAGGAGGGAGAGGAGATGAGATGGACCGAGATGCAGGGGTAACCAGCAGGGAGAGGAGAGGAGATGGACCGAGATGCAGGAGTAACCAGCAGGAAGAGGAGAGTAGATAGACCGAGATGCAGGAGTAACTAGCAGGGAGAGCAGAGTAGATGGACCGAGATGCAGGAGTAACCAGCAGGGAGAGGAGAGTAGATGGACCGAGATGTAGGAGTTACCAGCACGGAGAGGAGATGAGATGGACCGACATGGAGGAGTAACCAGCAGAGAGGAGAGGAGATGGACCGAGATGCAGGAGTAACCAGCAGGGAGAGGAGAGCAGATGGACCGAGATGCAGGAGTAACCAGAAGGTAGAGGAGAGCAGATGGACCGAGATGCAGGAGTAACCAGCAGGGAGAGGAGAGCAGATGGACCGAGATGCAGGAGTAACCAGAAGGGAGAGGAGAGGAGATGGACCGAGATGCAGGAGTAACCAGCAGGGAGAGGAGAGCAGATGGACCGAGATGCAGGAGTATCCAGAAGGGAGAGGAGAGGAGATGGACCGAGATGCAGGAGTAACCAGAAGGGAGAGGAGAGGAGATGGACCGAGATGCAGGAGTAACCAGCAGGGAGAGGAGAGCAGATGGACCGAGATGCAGGAGTAACCAGAATGGAGAGGATAGGAGATGGACCGAGATGCAGGAGTAACCAGAAGGGAGAGGAGAGGAGATGCACCGAGATGCAGGAGTAATCAGCAGGGAGAGGAGAGGAGATGGACCGAGTTGCAGGAGTTACCAGCATGGAGAGGAGAGTAGATGGACCGAGATGCAGGAGTAACAAGCATGGAGAGGACAGTAGATGGACCGAGATGCAGGAGTAACCAGCAGGGAGAGGAGAGTAGATGGACCGAGATGCAGGAGTAACCAGCAGGGAGAGGAGAGTAGATGGACCGAGATGCAGGAGTAACCAGCCGGGAGAGGAGAGTAGAGGGACCGGGATGCGGGAGTAACCAGCAGGGAGAGGAGAGTAGATGGACCGAGATGCAGGTGTAACCAGCAGGGAGAGGAGAGGAGATGGACCGAGATGCAGGTGTAACCAGCAGTGAGAGGAGAGTAGATGGACCGAGATGCAGGAATAACCAGCAGGGAGAGGAGAGTAGATGGACCGAGATGCAGGAGTAACCAGCAGGGAGAGGAGAGTAGATGGACCGAGATGCGGGAGTAACCAGCAGGGAGAGCAGAAGAGATGGACCGAGATGCAGGAGTAACCAGCAGGGAGAGGAGAGTAGATGGACCTAGATGCAGGAGTAACCATCAGGGAGAGGAGGGTAGATGGACCGAGATGCAGGAGTAACCAGCATGGAGAGGAGAGTAGAGGGACCGAGATGCGGGAGTAACCAGCAGGGAGAGGAGAGGAGATGGACCGAGATGCAGGAGTAAGCAGCAGGGAGAGGAGAGTAGATGGACCGAGATGCAGGAGTAACCAGCAGGGAGAGGAGAGGAGATGGACCGAGATGCAGGAGTAACCAGCAGGGAGAGGAGAGTAGGTGGACCGAGATGCAGGAGTAACCAGCAGGGAGAGGAGAGTAGAGGGACCGAGATGCGGGAGTACCCAGCAGGGAGAGGAGAGGAGATGGACCGAGATGCAGGAGTAACTAGCAGGGAGAGGAGAGTAGATGGACCGAGATGCAGGAGTAACCAGCAGGGAGAGGAGAGGAGATGGACCGAGATGCAGGAGTAACCAGCAGGGAGAGGAGAGTAGATGGACCGAGATGCGGGAGTAACCAACAGGGAGAGGAGAGGAGATGGACCGAGATGCAGGAGTAACCAGCAGGGAGAAGAGAGGAGATACACCGGGATGCAGAAGTAACCAGCAGGGTGAGGAGGGGAGATGGACCGAGATAGAGGAGTAACCAGGACGGAGAGAAGATGAGATGGACCGAGATGGAGGAGTAACCAGCGGAGAGGAGAGGAGAGGAGATGTACCGAGATGCAGGAGTATCCAGAAGGGAGAGGAGAGGAGATGGACCGAGATGCAGGAGTAACCAGAAGGGAGAGGAGAGGAGATGGACCGATATGCAAGAGTAACCAGAAGGGAGAGGAGAGTACATGGACCGAGAAGCAGGAGTAACCAGCAGGGAGAGGTGAGGAGATGGACCGAGATGCAGGAGTAACCAGGAGGGAGAGGAGATGAGATGGACCGAGATGCAGGGGTAACCAGCAGGGAGAGGAGAGGAGATGGACCGAGATGCAGGAGTAACCAGCAGGAAGAGGAGAGTAGATAGACCGAGATGCAGGAGTAACGAGCAGGGAGAGGAGAGTAGATGGACCGAGATGCAGGAGTAACCAGCAGGGAGAGGAGAGTAGATGGACCGAGATGCAGCAGTAACAAGCAGGGAGAGGAGAGGAGATGGACCGAGAAGCAGGAGTAACCAGCAGGGAGAGGAGAGTACATGGACCGAGAAGCAGGAGTAACCAGCAGGGAGAGGAGAGTAGAGGGACCGAGATGCAGGAGTAACCAGCAGGGAGGGGAGAGTAGATAGACCGAGATGCAGGAGTAACCAGCAGGGAGAGGAGAGTAGATGGATCGAGATGGAGTAACCAGCACGGAGAGGAGAGTAGATGGACCGAGATGCAGGAGTAACCAGCAGGGAGGGGAGAGTAGATAGACCGAGATGCAGGAGTAAGCAGAAGGGCGAGGAGAGGAGATGGACCGAGATACAGGAGTAACCAGCAGGGAGGGGAGAGTAGATAGACCGAGATGCAGGAGTAACCAGCAGGAAGAGGAGAGTAGATAGACCGAGATGCAGGAGTAACCAGCAGGGAGGGGAGAGTAGATGGACCGAGATGCAGGAGTAACAAGCATGGAGAGGAGAGGAGATGGACCGAGATGCAGCAGTAACCAGCATGGAGACGAGAGTAGATGGACCGAGATGCAGGAGTAACCAGCATGGAGAGGAGAGTAGATGGACCGAGATGCAGGAGTAACCAGCAGGGAAAGGAGAGTAGATGGACCGAGATGCAGGAGTAACCAGCACGGAGAGGAGATGAGATGGACCGAGATGCAGGAGTAACCAGCCGGGAGAGGAGAGTAGATGGACCGAGATGCAGGAGTATCCAGAAGGGAGAGGAGAGGAGATGGACTGAGACGGAGGAGTAACCAGCAGGGAGAGGAGAGGAGATGGACCGAGATGCAGGAGTAACCAGCAGGGAGAGGAGAGGAGATGGACCGAGATGTAGGAGTAACCAGCAGGGGGAGGAGAGTACATGGACCGGGAAGCAGGAGTAACCAGCAGGGAGAGGAGAGTACATGGACCGAGATGCAGGAGTAACCAGCAGGGAGAGGAGAGTACATGGACCGAGAAGCAGGAGTAACCAGCAGGGAGAGGTGAGGAGATGGACCGAGACGCAGGAGTAACCAGCAGGGAGAGGAGAGTACATGGACCGAGAAGCAGGAGTAACCAGCAGGGAGAGGAGAGTACATGGACCGAGATGCAGGACTAACCAGCAGGGAGAGAAGAGTACATGGACCGAGAAGCAGGAGTAACCAGCAGGGAGAGGTGAGGAGATGGACCGAGATGCCGGAGTAACCAGCAGGGAGAGGAGAGAAGATGGACCGAGAAGCAGGAGTAACCAGCAGGGAGAGGAGAGGAGATGGACTTAGATGCAGGAGTTACCAGCAGGGAGAGGAGAGTACATGGACCGAGAAGCAGGAGTAACCAGCAGGGAGAGGTGAGGAGATGGACCAAGATGCAGGAGTAACCAGCAGGGAGAGGAGAGGAGATGGACCGAGATGCCGGAGTAACCAGCAGGGAGAGGAGAGAAGATGGACCGAGAAGCAGGAGTAACCAGCAGGGAGAGGAGAGGAGATGGACTGAGATGCAGGAGTTACCAGCAGGGAGAGGAGAGTACATGGACCGAGAAGCAGGAGTAACCAGCAGGGAGAGGTGAGGAGATGGACCGAGATGCAGGAGTAACCAGCAGGGAGAGGAGAGGAGATGGACCGAGAAGCAGGAGTAACCAGCAGGGAGAGGAGAGGAGATGGACCGAGATGCAGGAGTAAGCAGAAGGGAGAGGAGAGTACATGGACCGAGAAGCAGGAGTAACCAGCAGGGAGAGGTGAGGAGATGGACCGAGATGCAGGAGTAACCAGCAGGGAGAGGAGAGTAGATGGACCGAGATGCAGGAGTAACCAGCAGGGAGAGGAGAGTAGATGGACCGAGATGCAGGAGTAACCAGCAGGGAGAGGAGAGGAGATGGACCGAGATGCAGGAGTAACCAGCAGGGAGAGGAGAGTAGATGGACCGAGATGTAGGAGTTACCAGCACGGAGAGGAGATGAGATGGCCCGAGATGGAGGAGTAACCAGCAGAGAGGAGAGGAGATGGACCGAGATGCAGGAGTAACCAGCAGGGAGAGGAGAGCCAATGGACCGAGATGCAAGAGTAACCAGAAGGGAGAGGAGAGCAGATGGACCGAGATGCAGGAGTAACCAGCAGGGAGAGGAGAGTAGATGGACCGAGATGCCGGAGTAACCAGAAGGGAGAGGAGAGGAGATGGACCGAGATGCAGGAGTAACCAGCAGGGAGAGGGGAGCAGATGGACCGAGATGCAGGAGTATCCAGAAGGGAGAGGAGAGGAGATGGACCGAGATGCAGGAGTAACCAGAAGGGAGAGGAGAGGAGATGGACCGAGATGCAGGAGTAACCAGAAGGGAGAGGAGAGTACATGGACCGAGAAGCAGGAGTAACCAGCAGGGAGAGGTGAGGAGATGGACCGAGATGCAGGAGTAACCAGGAGGGAGAGGAGATGAGATGGACCGAGATGCAGGGGTAACCAGCAGGGAGAAGAGAGGAGATGGACCAAGATGCAGGAGTAACCAGCAGGGAGAGGAGAGTAGTTGGACCGAGATGCAGGAGTAACCAGCAGGGAGAGGAGAGGAGATGGACCGAGATGCAGGAGTAACCAGCAGGGAGAGGAGAGTAGATGGACCGAGATGTAGGAGTTACCAGCACGGAGAGGAGATGAGATGGACCGACATGGAGGAGTAACCAGCAGAGAGGAGAGGAGATGGACCGAGATGCAGGAGTAACCAGCAGGGAGAGGAGAGCAGATGGACCGAGATGCAGGAGTAACCAGAAGGTAGAGGAGAGCAGATGGACCGAGATGCAGGAGTAACCAGCAGGGAGAGGAGAGCAGATGGACCGAGATGCAGGAGTAACCAGAAGGGAGAGGAGAGGAGATGGACCGAGATGCAGGAGTAACCAGCAGGGAGAGGAGAGCAGATGGACCGAGATGCAGGAGTATCCAGAAGGGAGAGGAGAGGAGATGGACCGAGATGCAGGAGTAACCAGAAGGGAGAGGAGAGGAGATGGACCGAGATGCAGGAGTAACCAGCAGGGAGAGGAGAGCAGATGGACCGAGATGCAGGAGTAACCAGAATGGAGAGGATAGGAGATGGACCGAGATGCAGGAGTAACCAGAAGGGAGAGGAGAGGAGATGCACCGAGATGCAGGAGTAATCAGCAGGGAGAGGAGAGGAGATGGACCGAGATGCAGGAGTTACCAGCATGGAGAGGAGAGTAGATGGACCGAGATGCAGGAGTAACAAGCATGGAGAGGAGAGTAGATGGACCGAGATGCAGGAGTAACCAGCAGGGAGAGGAGAGTAGATGGACCGAGATGCAGGAGTAACCAGCAGGGAGAGGAGAGTAGATGGACCGAGATGCAGGAGTAACCAGCCGGGAGAGAAGAGTAGAGGGACCGGGATGCGCGAGTAACCAGCAGGGAGAGGAGAGTAGATGGACCGAGATGCAGGTGTAACCAGCAGGGAGAGGAGAGGAGATGGACCGAGATGCAGGTGTAACCAGCAGTGAGAGGAGAGTAGATGGACCGAGATGCAGGAATAACCAGCAGGGAGAGGAGAGTAGATGGACCGAGATGCAGGAGTAACCAGCAGGGAGAGGAGAGTAGATGGACCGAGATACGGGAGTAACCAGCAGGGAGAGCAGAAGAGATGGACCGAGATGCAGGAGTAACCAGCAGGGAGAGGAGAGTAGATGGACCTAGATGCAGGAGTAACCAGCAGGGAGAGGAGGGTAGATGGACCGAGATGCAGGAGTAACCAGCATGGAGAGGAGAGTAGAGGGACCGAGATGCGGGAGTAACCAGCAGGGAGAGGAGAGGAGATGGACCGAGATGCAGGAGTAAGCAGCAGGGAGAGGAGAGTAGATGGACCGAGATGCAGGAGTAACCAGCAGGGAGAGGAGAGGAGATGGACCGAGATGCAGGAGTAACCAGCAGGGAGAGGAGAGTAGGTGGACCGAGATGCAGGAGTAACCAGCAGGGAGAGGAGAGTAGAGGGACCGAGATGCGGGAGTACCCAGCAGGGAGAGGAGAGGAGATGGACCGAGATGCAGGAGTAACTAGCAGGGAGAGGAGAGTAGATGGACCGAGATGCAGGAGTAACCAGCAGGGAGAGGAGAGGAGATGGACCGAGATGCAGGAGTAACCAGCAGGGAGAGGAGAGTAGATGGACCGAGATGCGGGAGTAACCAACAGGGAGAGGAGAGGAGATGGACCGAGATGCAGGAGTAACCAGCAGGGAGAAGAGAGGAGATACACCGGGATGCAGAAGTAACCAGCAGGGAGAGGAGGGGAGATGGACCGAGATAGAGGAGTAACCAGGACGGAGAGAAGATGAGATGGACCGAGATGGAGGAGTAACCAGCGGAGAGGAGAGGAGAGGAGATGTACCGAGATGCAGGAGTATCCAGAAGGGAGAGGAGAGGAGATGGACCGAGATGCAGGAGTAACCAGAAGGGAGAGGAGAGGAGATGGACCGATATGCAGGAGTAACCAGAAGGGAGAGGAGAGTACATGGACCGAGAAGCAGGAGTAACCAGCAGGGAGAGGTGAGGAGATGGACCGAGATGCAGGAGTAACCAGGAGGGAGAGGAGATGAGATGGACCGAGATGCAGGGGTAACCAGCAGGGAGAGGAGAGGAGATGGACCGAGATGCAGGAGTAACCAGCAGGGAGAGGAGAGTAGATGGACCGAGATGCAGGAGTAACCAGCAGGGAGAGGAGAGGAGATGGACCGAGATGCAGGAGTAACCAGCAGGGAGAGGAGAGTAGATGGACCGAGATGTAGGAGTTACCAGCACGGAGAGGAGATGAGATGGACCGACATGGAGGAGTAACCAGCAGAGAGGAGAGGAGATGGACCGAGATGCAGGAGTAACCAGAAGGGAGAGGAGAGCAGATGGACCGAGATGCAGGAGTAACCAGAAGGTAGAGGAGAGCAGATGGACCGAGATGCAGGAGTCACCAGCAGGGAGAGGAGAGCAGATGGACCGAGATGCAGCAGTAACCAGAAGGGAGAGGAGAGGAGATGGACCGAGATGCAGGAGTAACCAGCAGGGAGAGGAGAGCAGATGGACCGAGATGCAGGAGTAAGCAGAAGGGAGAGGAGAGGAGATGGACCGAGATGCAGGAGTAACCAGCAGGGAGAGGAGAGCAGATGGACCGAGATGCAGGAGTAACCAGAATGGAGAGGATAGGAGATGGACCGAGATGCAGGAGTAACCAGAAGGGAGAGGAGAGGAGATGCACCGAGATGCAGGAGTAATCAGCAGGGAGAGGAGAGGAGATGGACCGAGATGCAGGAGTTACCAGCATGGAGAGGAGAGTAGATGGACCGAGATGCAGGAGTAACAAGCATGGAGAGGAGAGTAGATGGACCGAGATGCAGGAGTAACCAGCAGGGAGAGGAGAGTAGATGGACCGAGATGCAGGAGTAACCAGCAGGGAGAGGAGAGTAGATGGACCGAGATGCAGGAGTAACCAGCAGGGAGAGGAGAGTAGATGGACCGAGATGCGGGAGTAACCAGCAGGGAGAGCAGAAGAGATGGACCGAGATGCAGGAGTAACCAGCAGGGAGAGGAGAGTAGATGGACCTAGATGCAGGAGTAACCAGCAGGGAGAGGAGGGTAGATGGACCGAGATGCAGGAGTAACCAGCATGGAGAGGAGAGTAGAGGGACCGAGATGCGGGAGTAACCAGCAGGGAGAGGAGAGGAGATGGACCGAGATGCAGGAGTAAGCAGCAGGGAGAGGAGAGTAGATGGACCGAGATGCAGAAGTAACCAGCAGGGAGAGGAGAGGAGATGGACCGAGATGCAGGAGTAACCAGCAGGGAGAGGAGAGTAGGTGGACCGAGATGCAGGAGTAACCAGCAGGGAGAGGAGAGTAGAGGGACCGAGATGCGGGAGTAACCAGCAGGGAGAGGAGAGGAGATGGACCGAGATGCAGGAGTAACTAGCAGGGAGAGGAGAGTAGATGGACCGAGATGCAGGAGTAACCAGCAGGGAGAGGAGAGGAGATGGACCGAGATGCAGGAGTAACCAGCAGGGAGAGGAGAGTAGATGGACCGAGATGCAGGAGTAACCAGCAGGGAGAGGAGAGTAGATGGACCGAGATGCGGGAGTAACCAACAGGGAGAGGAGAGGAGATGGACCGAGATGCAGGAGTAACCAGCAGGGAGAAGAGAGGAGATACACCGGGATGCAGAAGTAACCAGCAGGGAGAGGAGGGGAGATGGACCGAGATAGAGGAGTAACCAGGACGGAGAGAAGATGAGATGGACCGAGATGGAGGAGTAACCAGCAGAGAGGAGAGGAGAGGAGATGTACCGAGATGCAGGAGTAACCAGCAGGGAGAGGAGAGGAGATGGACCGAGATGCAGGAGTAACCAGCAGAGAGGAGAGGAGAGTAGATGTACCGAGATGCAGGAGTAACCAGCAGGGAGAGAAGAGCAGATGGACCGAGATGCAGGAGTAACCAGCAGGGAGAGGAGAGTGGATGGACCGAGATGGAGGAGTTACCAGCACGGAGAGGAGATGACATGGACCGAGATGCAGGAGTAACCAGCAGGGAGAGGTGAGGAACTGGACCGAGATGCAGGAGTAACCAGCAGGGAGAGGAGATGACATGGACCAAGATGCAGGTGTAACCAGCAGGGAGAG
The DNA here is from genome assembly GCA_030765045.1 of Tenodera sinensis. Lineage (NCBI taxonomy): Eukaryota > Metazoa > Arthropoda > Insecta > Mantodea > Mantidae > Tenodera > Tenodera sinensis. The sequence continues at coordinate 108,154,482 of CM060961.1, forward strand.
GAGAGGAGATGGACCGAGATGCAGGTGTAACCAGCACGGAGAGGAGAGTAGATGGACCGAGATGCAGGAATAACCAGCAGGGAGAGGAGAGGAGATGAACCGAGATGGAGCAACCAGCACGGAGAGGAGAGGAGATACACCGAGATGCAGGAGTAACCAGCAGGGAGAGGAGAGGAGATGGACCGAGATGGAGGAGTAATCAGCACGGAGAGGAGAGGAGATGGACCGAGATGGAGGAGCAACCAGCAGGGAGAAGAGATGAGATGGACCGAGATGGAGGAGTAACCAGCAGGAGAGGGGAGGAGATAGACCGAGATGCAGGAGTAATCAGCAGGGAGAGGAGAGGAGGTGGACTGAGGTGCAGGAGTAACCAGCAGGGAGAGGAGAGTAGATGGACTGAGATGCAGGAGTAACCAGCACGGAGAGGAGATGAGATGGACCGAGATGCAGGAGTAACCAGCCGGGAGAGGAGAGTAGATGGACGGAGATGCAGGAATAACCAGAAGGGAGAGGAGAGGAGATGGACCGAGATGCAGGAGGTACCAGCCGAGAGAGGAGAGTAGATGGACCGAGATGCAGGAGTAACCAGCAGGGAGAGGAGAGGAGATGGACCGAGAAGCAGGAGTAACCAGCAGTGAGAGGTGAGGAGATGGACCGAGATGCAGGAGTAACCAGCAGGGAGAGGAGAGTACATGGACCGAGAAGCAGGAGTAACCAGCAGGGAGAGGAGAGTACATGGACCGAGATGCAGGAATAACCAGCAGGGAGAGGAGAGTACATGAACCGAGAAGCAGGAGTAACCAGCAGGGAGAGGTGAGGAGATGGACCGAGATGCAGGAGTAACCAGAAGGGAGAGGAGAGAAGATGGACCGAGAAGCAGGAGTAACCAGCAGGGAGAGGAGAGGAGATGGACCGAGATGCATTAGTAACCAGCAGGGAGAGGAGAGTACATGGACCAAGAAGCAGGAGTAACCAGCAGGGAGAGGTGAGGAGATGGACCGAGATGCAGGACTAACCAGCAGGGAGAGGAGAGGAGATGGACCGAGAAGCAGGAGTAACCAGCAGGGAGAGGAGAGGAGATGGACCGAGATGCAGGAGTAACCAGAAGGGAGAGGAGAGTACATGGACCGAGAAGCAGGAGTAACCAGCAGGGAGAGGTGAGGAGATGGACCGAGATGCAGGAGTAACCAGGAGGGAGAGGAGATGAGATGGACCGAGATGCAGGAGTAACCAGCAGGGAGAGGAGAGGAGATGGACCGAGATGCAGGAGTAACCAGCAGGGAGAGGAGAGTAGATGGACCGAGATGCAGGAGTAACCAGCAGGGAGAGGAGAGGAGATGGACCGAGATGCAGGAGTAACCAGAAGGGAGAGGAGAATACATGGACCGAGAAGCAGGAGTAACCAGCAGGGAGAGGTGAGGAGGTGGACCGAGATGCAGCAGTAACCAGCAGGGAGAAGAGATGAGATGGACCGAGATGGAGGAGTAACCAGCAGGAGAGGAGAGGAGATAGACCGAGATACAGGAGTAATCAGCAGGGAGAGGAGAGGAGATGGACTGAGGTGCAGGAGTAACCAGCAGGGAGAGGAGAGTAGATGGACTGAGATGCAGGAGTAACCAGCACGGAGAGGAGAGGAGATGGACCGAGAAGCTGTAGTAACCAGCAGGGAGAGGTGAGGAGATGGACCGAGATGCAGGAGTAACCAGCAGGGAGAGGAGAGTAGATGGACCGAGAAGCAGGAGTAACCAAAAGGGAGAGGAGAGTACATGGACCGAGAAGCAGGAGTAACCAGCAGGGAGAGGTGAGGAGATGGACCGAGATGCAGGAGTAACCAGGAGGGAGAGGAGATGAGATGGACCGAGATGCAGGAGTAACCAGCAGGGAGGGGAGAGGAGATGGACCGAGATGCAGGAGTAACCAGCAGGGAGAGGAGAGTAGATGGACCGAGATGCAGGAGTAACCAGCAGGGAGAGGAGGGGAGATGGACTGAGATGGAGGAGTTACCAGCACCGAGAGGAGATGAGATGGACCGAGATGGAGGAGTAACCAGCAGAGAGGAGAGGAGATGGACCGAGATGCAGGAGTAACCAGCAGGGAGAGGAGAGCAGATGGACCGAGATGCAGGAGTAACCAGAAGGGAGAGGAGAGCAGATGGACCGAGATGCAGGAGTAACCAGCAGGGAGAGGAGAGCGGATGGACCGAGATGCAGGATTTACCAGAAGGGAGAGGAGAGGAGATGAACCGAGATGCAGGAGTAACCAGCAGGGAGAGGAGAGCAGATGGACCGAGATGCAGGGGTAACCAGCAGGGAGAGGAGAGTAGATGGACCGAGATGGAGGAGTTGCCAGCACGGAGAGGAGATGACATGGACCGAGATGCAGGAGTAACCAGCAGGGAGAGGAGATGACATGGACCGAGGTGCAGGAGTAACCAGCAGGGAGAGGTGAGGAGATGGACCGAGATGCAGGAGTAACCAGCAGGGAGAGGAGATGACATGGACCAAGATGCAGGTGTAACCAGCAGGGAGAGGAGAGGAGATGCACCGAGATGCAGGTGTAACCAGCAGGGAGAGGAGAGTAGATGGACCGAGATGCAGGAATAACCAGCAGGGAGAGGAGAGGAGATGAACCGAGATGGAGTAACCAGCAGGGAGAGGAGAGGAGATACACCGAGATGCAGGAGTAACCAGCAATGAGAGCAGAGGAGATCGACCGAGATGGAGGAGTAATCAGCACGGAGAGGAGAGGAGATGGACCGAGATGGAGAAGTAACCAGCAGGGAGAAGAGATGAGATGGACCGAGATGGAGGAGTAACCAGCAGGAGAGGAGAGGAGATAGACCGAGGTGCAGGAGTAATCAGCAGGGAGAGGAGAGGAGATGGACTGAGGTGCAGGAGTAACCAGCAGGGAGAGGAGAGTAGATGGACTGAGATGCAGGAGTAACCAGCACGGAGAGGAGATGAGATGGACCGAGATGCAGGAGTAACCAGCCGGGAGAGGAGAGTAGATGGACCGAGATGCAGGAGTAACCAGAAGGGAGAGTAGAGGAGATGGACCGAGATGCAGGAGTAACCAGCAGGGAGAGGAGAGGAGTTGGACCGAGATGCAGGAGTAACCAGAAGGGACAGGAGAGTACATGGACCGAGAAGCAGGAGTAACCAGCAGGGAGAGGTAAGGAGATGGACCGAGATGCAGGAGTAACCAGGAGGGAGAGGAGATGAGATGGACCGAGATGCAGGAGTAACCAGCAGGGAGAGGAGAGTAGATGGACCGAGATGCAGGACTAACCAGCAGGGAGAGGAGAGAAGATGGACCGAGATGCTAGAGTAACCAGCAGGGAGAGGAGAGTAGATGGACCGAGATGGAGGAGTTACCAGCACGGAGAGGAGATGAGATGGACCGAGATGGAGGAGTAACCAGCAGAGAGGAGAGGAGATGGACCGAGATGCAGGAGTAACCAGCAGGGAGAGGAGAGCAGATGGACCGAGATGCAGGAGTAACCAGAAGGGAGAGGAGAGCAGATGGACCGAGATGCAGGAGTAACCAGCAGGGAGAGGAGAGCAGATGGACCGGGTTGCAGGAGTAACCAGAAGGGAGAGGAGAGGAGATAGACCGAGATGCAGGAGTAACCAGCAGGGAGAGGAGAGCAGATGGACCGAGATGCAGGGGTAACCAGAAGGGAGAGGAGAGCAGATGGACCGAGATGCAGGAGTAACCAGAAGGAAGAGGAGAGGAGATGGACCGAGATGCAGGAGTAACCAGCAGGGAGAGGAGAGCAGATGGACCGAGATGCAGGAGTAACCAGAAGGGAGAGGAGAGGAGATGGACCAAGATGCAGGAGTAATCAGCAGGGAGAGGAGAGGAGATGGACCGAGATGCAGGAGTAACAAGCATGGAGAGGAGAGTAGATGGACCGAGATGCAGGAGTAACTAGCACGGAGAGGAGAGTAGATGGACCGAGATGCAGGAGTAACCAGCAGGGAGAGGAGAGTAGATGGACCGAGATGCAGGAGTAACCAGCAGGGAGAGGAGAGTAGAGGGACCGAGATGCGGGAGTAACCAGCAGGGAGAGGAGAGTAGATGGACCGAGATGCAGGGGTAACCAGCAGGGAGAGGAGAGTAGATGGACCGAGATGCAGGAGTAACCAGCAGGGAGAGGAGAGTAGATGGACCGAGATGCAGGAGTAACCAGCCGGGAGAGGAGAGTAGAGGGACCGGGATGCGGGAGTAACCAGCAGGGAGAGGAGAGTAGATGGACCGAGATGCAGGTGTAACCAGCAGGGAGAGGAGAGGAGATGGACCGAGATGCAGGTGTAACCAGCAGTGAGAGGAGAGTAGATGGACCGAGATGCAGGAATAACCAGCAGGGAGAGGAGAGTAGATGGACCGAGATGCAGGAGTAACCAGCAGGGAGAGGAGAGTAGATGGACCGAGATGCGGGAGTAACCAGCAGGGAGAGCAGAAGAGATGGACCGAGATGCAGGAGTAACCAGCAGGGAGAGGAGGGTAGATGGACCGAGATGCAGGAGTAACCAGCATGGAGAGGAGAGTAGAGGGACCGAGATGCGGGAGTAACCAGCAGGGAGAGGAGAGGAGATGGACCGAGATGCAGGAGTAAGCAGCAGGGAGAGGAGAGTAGATGGACCGAGATGCAGGAGTAACCAGCAGGGAGAGGAGAGGAGATGGACCGAGATGCAGGAGTAACCAGCAGGGAGAGGAGAGTAGGTGGACCGAGATGCAGGAGTAACCAGCAGGGAGAGGAGAGTAGAGGGACCGAGATGCGGGAGTACCCAGCAGGGAGAGGAGAGGAGATGGACCGAGATGCAGGAGTAACTAGCAGGGAGAGGAGAGTAGATGGACCGAGATGCAGGAGTAACCAGCAGGGAGAGGAGAGGAGATGGACCGAGATGCAGGAGTAACCAGCAGGGAGAGGAGAGTAGATGGACCGAGATGCGGGAGTAACCAACAGGGAGAGGAGAGGAGATGGACCGAGATGCAGGAGTAACCAGCAGGGAGAAGAGAGGAGATACACCGGGATGCAGAAGTAACCAGCAGGGTGAGGAGGGGAGATGGACCGAGATAGAGGAGTAACCAGGACGGAGAGAAGATGAGATGGACCGAGATGGAGGAGTAACCAGCGGAGAGGAGAGGAGAGGAGATGTACCGAGATGCAGGAGTATCCAGAAGGGAGAGGAGAGGAGATGGACCGAGATGCAGGAGTAACCAGAAGGGAGAGGAGAGGAGATGGACCGATATGCAGGAGTAACCAGAAGGGAGAGGAGAGTACATGGACCGAGAAGCAGGAGTAACCAGCAGGGAGAGGTGAGGAGATGGACCGAGATGCAGGAGTAACCAGGAGGGAGAGGAGATGAGATGGACCGAGATGCAGGGGTAACCAGCAGGGAGAGGAGAGGAGATGGACCGAGATGCAGGAGTAACCAGCAGGAAGAGGAGAGTAGATAGACCGAGATGCAGGAGTAACGAGCAGGGAGAGGAGAGTAGATGGACCGAGATGCAGGAGTAACCAGCAGGGAGAGGAGAGTAGATGGACCGAGATGCAGCAGTAACAAGCAGGGAGAGGAGAGGAGATGGACCGAGAAGCAGGAGTAACCAGCAGGGAGAGGAGAGTACATGGACCGAGAAGCAGGAGTAACCAGCAGGGAGAGGAGAGTAGAGGGACCGAGATGCAGGAGTAACCAGCAGGGAGGGGAGAGTAGATAGACCGAGATGCAGGAGTAACCAGCAGGGAGAGGAGAGTAGATGGATCGAGATGGAGTAACCAGCACGGAGAGGAGAGTAGATGGACCGAGATGCAGGAGTAACCAGCAGGGAGGGGAGAGTAGATAGACCGAGATGCAGGAGTAAGCAGAAGGGAGAGGAGAGGAGATGGACCGAGATACAGGAGTAACCAGCAGGGAGGGGAGAGTAGATAGACCGAGATGCAGGAGTAACCAGCAGGAAGAGGAGAGTAGATAGACCGAGATGCAGGAGTAACCAGCAGGGAGGGGAGAGTAGATGGACCGAGATGCAGGAGTAACAAGCATGGAGAGGAGAGGAGATGGACCGAGATGCAGCAGTAACCAGCATGGAGACGAGAGTAGATGGACCGAGATGCAGGAGTAACCAGCATGGAGAGGAGAGTAGATGGACCGAGATGCAGGAGTAACCAGCAGGGAAAGGAGAGTAGATGGACCGAGATGCAGGAGTAACCAGCACGGAGAGGAGATGAGATGGACCGAGATGCAGGAGTAACCAGCCGGGAGAGGAGAGTAGATGGACCGAGATGCAGGAGTATCCAGAAGGGAGAGGAGAGGAGATGGACTGAGACGGAGGAGTAACCAGCAGGGAGAGGAGAGGAGATGGACCGAGATGCAGGAGTAACCAGCAGGGAGAGGAGAGGAGATGGACCGAGATGTAGGAGTAACCAGCAGGGGGAGGAGAGTACATGGACCGGGAAGCAGGAGTAACCAGCAGGGAGAGGAGAGTACATGGACCGAGATGCAGGAGTAACCAGCAGGGAGAGGAGAGTACATGGACCGAGAAGCAGGAGTAACCAGCAGGGAGAGGTGAGGAGATGGACCGAGACGCAGGAGTAACCAGCAGGGAGAGGAGAGTACATGGACCGAGAAGCAGGAGTAACCAGCAGGGAGAGGAGAGTACATGGACCGAGATGCAGGAGTAACCAGCAGGGAGAGAAGAGTACATGGACCGAGAAGCAGGAGTAACCAGCAGGGAGAGGTGAGGAGATGGACCGAGATGCCGGAGTAACCAGCAGGGAGAGGAGAGAAGATGGACCGAGAAGCAGGAGTAACCAGCAGGGAGAGGAGAGGAGATGGACTGAGATGCAGGAGTTACCAGCAGGGAGAGGAGAGTACATGGACCGAGAAGCAGGAGTAACCAGCAGGGAGAGGTGAGGAGATGGACCAAGATGCAGGAGTAACCAGCAGGGAGAGGAGAGGAGATGGACCGAGATGCCGGAGTAACCAGCAGGGAGAGGAGAGAAGATGGACCGAGAAGCAGGAGTAACCAGCAGGGAGAGGAGAGGAGATGGACTGAGATGCAGGAGTTACCAGCAGGGAGAGGAGAGTACATGGACCGAGAAGCAGGAGTAACCAGCAGGGAGAGGTGAGGAGATGGACCGAGATGCAGGAGTAACCAGCAGGGAGAGGAGAGGAGATGGACCGAGAAGCAGGAGTAACCAGCAGGGAGAGGAGAGGAGATGGACCGAGATGCAGGAGTAAGCAGAAGGGAGAGGAGAGTACATGGACCGAGAAGCAGGAGTAACCAGCAGGGAGAGTTGAGGAGATGGACCGAGATGCAGGAGTAACCAGCAGGGAGAGGAGAGTAGATGGACCGAGATGCAGGAGTAACCAGCAGGGAGAGGAGAGTAGATGGACCGAGATGCAGGAGTAACCAGCAGGGAGAGGAGAGGAGATGGACCGAGATGCAGGAGTAACCAGCAGGGAGAGGAGAGTAGATGGACCGAGATGTAGGAGTTACCAGCACGGAGAGGAGATGAGATGGCCCGAGATGGAGGAGTAACCAGCAGAGAGGAGAGGAGATGGACCGAGATGCAGGAGTAACCAGCAGGGAGAGGAGAGCCAATGGACCGAGATGCAAGAGTAACCAGAAGGGAGAGGAGAGCAGATGGACCGAGATGCAGGAGTAACCAGCAGGGAGAGGAGAGCAGATGGACCGAGATGCCGGAGTAACCAGAAGGGAGAGGAGAGGAGATGGACCGAGATGCAGGAGTAACCAGCAGGGAGAGGGGAGCAGATGGACCGAGATGCAGGAGTATCCAGAAGGGAGAGGAGAGGAGATGGACCGAGATGCAGGAGTAACCAGAAGGGAGAGGAGAGGAGATGGACCGAGATGCAGGAGTAACCAGAAGGGAGAGGAGAGTACATGGACCGAGAAGCAGGAGTAACCAGCAGGGAGAGGTGAGGAGATGGACCGAGATGCAGGAGTAACCAGGAGGGAGAGGAGATGAGATGGACCGAGATGCAGGGGTAACCAGCAGGGAGAAGAGAGGAGATGGACCAAGATGCAGGAGTAACCAGCAGGGAGAGGAGAGTAGTTGGACCGAGATGCAGGAGTAACCAGCAGGGAGAGGAGAGGAGATGGACCGAGATGCAGGAGTAACCAGCAGGGAGAGGAGAGTAGATGGACCGAGATGTAGGAGTTACCAGCACGGAGAGGAGATGAGATGGACCGACATGGAGGAGTAACCAGCAGAGAGGAGAGGAGATGGACCGAGATGCAGGAGTAACCAGCAGGGAGAGGAGAGCAGATGGACCGAGATGCAGGAGTAACCAGAAGGTAGAGGAGAGCAGATGGACCGAGATGCAGGAGTAACCAGCAGGGAGAGGAGAGCAGATGGACCGAGATGCAGGAGTAACCAGAAGGGAGAGGAGAGGAGATGGACCGAGATGCAGGAGTAACCAGCAGGGAGAGGAGAGCAGATGGACCGAGATGCAGGAGTATCCAGAAGGGAGAGGAGAGGAGATGGACCGAGATGCAGGAGTAACCAGAAGGGAGAGGAGAGGAGATGGACCGAGATGCAGGAGTAACCAGCAGGGAGAGGAGAGCAGATGGACCGAGATGCAGGAGTAACCAGAATGGAGAGGATAGGAGATGGACCGAGATGCAGGAGTAACCAGAAGGGAGAGGAGAGGAGATGCACCGAGATGCAGGAGTAATCAGCAGGGAGAGGAGAGGAGATGGACCGAGATGCAGGAGTTACCAGCATGGAGAGGAGAGTAGATGGACCGAGATGCAGGAGTAACAAGCATGGAGAGGAGAGTAGATGGACCGAGATGCAGGAGTAACCAGCAGGGAGAGGAGAGTAGATGGACCGAGATGCAGGAGTAACCAGCAGGGAGAGGAGAGTAGATGGACCGAGATGCAGGAGTAACCAGCCGGGAGAGGAGAGTAGAGGGACCGGGATGCGCGAGTAACCAGCAGGGAGAGGAGAGTAGATGGACCGAGATGCAGGTGTAACCAGCAGGGAGAGGAGAGGAGATGGACCGAGATGCAGGTGTAACCAGCAGTGAGAGGAGAGTAGATGGACCGAGATGCAGGAATAACCAGCAGGGAGAGGAGAGTAGATGGACCGAGATGCAGGAGTAACCAGCAGGGAGAGGAGAGTAGATGGACCGAGATACGGGAGTAACCAGCAGGGAGAGCAGAAGAGATGGACCGAGATGCAGGAGTAACCAGCAGGGAGAGGAGAGTAGATGGACCTAGATGCAGGAGTAACCAGCAGGGAGAGGAGGGTAGATGGACCGAGATGCAGGAGTAACCATCATGGAGAGGAGAGTAGAGGGACCGAGATGCGGGAGTAACCAGCAGGGAGAGGAGAGGAGATGGACCGAGATGCAGGAGTAAGCAGCAGGGAGAGGAGAGTAGATGGACCGAGATGCAGGAGTAACCAGCAGGGAGAGGAGAGGAGATGGACCGAGATGCAGGAGTAACCAGCAGGGAGAGGAGAGTAGGTGGACCGAGATGCAGGAGTAACCAGCAGGGAGAGGAGAGTAGAGGGACCGAGATGCGGGAGTACCCAGCAGGGAGAGGAGAGGAGATGGACCGAGATGCAGGAGTAACTAGCAGGGAGAGGAGAGTAGATGGACCGAGATGCAGGAGTAACCAGCAGGGAGAGGAGAGGAGATGGACCGAGATGCAGGAGTAACCAGCAGGGAGAGGAGAGTAGATGGACCGAGATGCGGGAGTAACCAACAGGGAGAGGAGAGGAGATGGACCGAGATGCAGGAGTAACCAGCAGGGAGAAGAGAGGAGATACACCGGGATGCAGAAGTAACCAGCAGGGAGAGGAGGGGAGATGGACCGAGATAGAGGAGTAACCAGGACGGAGAGAAGATGAGATGGACCGAGATGGAGGAGTAACCAGCGGAGAGGAGAGGAGAGGAGATGTACCGAGATGCAGGAGTATCCAGAAGGGAGAGGAGAGGAGATGGACCGAGATGCAGGAGTAACCAGAAGGGAGAGGAGAGGAGATGGACCGATATGCAGGAGTAACCAGAAGGGAGAGGAGAGTACATGGACCGAGAAGCAGGAGTAACCAGCAGGGAGAGGTGAGGAGATGGACCGAGATGCAGGAGTAACCAGGAGGGAGAGGAGATGAGATGGACCGAGATGCAGGGGTAACCAGCAGGGAGAGGAGAGGAGATGGACCGAGATGCAGGAGTAACCAGCAGGGAGAGGAGAGTAGATGGACCGAGATGCAGGAGTAACCAGCAGGGAGAGGAGAGGAGATGGACCGAGATGCAGGAGTAACCAGCAGGGAGAGGAGAGTAGATGGACCGAGATGTAGGAGTTACCAGCACGGAGAGGAGATGAGATGGACCGACATGGAGGAGTAACCAGCAGAGAGGAGAGGAGATGGACCGAGATGCAGGAGTAACCAGAAGGGAGAGGAGAGCAGATGGACCGAGATGCAGGAGTAACCAGAAGGTAGAGGAGAGCAGATGGACCGAGATGCAGGAGTAACCAGCAGGGAGAGGAGAGCAGATGGACCGAGATGCAGCAGTAACCAGAAGGGAGAGGAGAGGAGATGGACCGAGATGCAGGAGTAACCAGCAGGGAGAGGAGAGCAGATGGACCGAGATGCAGGAGTAAGCAGAAGGGAGAGGAGAGGAGATGGACCGAGATGCAGGAGTAACCAGCAGGGAGAGGAGAGCAGATGGACCGAGATGCAGGAGTAACCAGAATGGAGAGGATAGGAGATGGACCGAGATGCAGGAGTAACCAGAAGGGAGAGGAGAGGAGATGCACCGAGATGCAGGAGTAATCAGCAGGGAGAGGAGAGGAGATGGACCGAGATGCAGGAGTTACCAGCATGGAGAGGAGAGTAGATGGACCGAGATGCAGGAGTAACAAGCATGGAGAGGAGAGTAGATGGACCGAGATGCAGGAGTAACCAGCAGGGAGAGGAGAGTAGATGGACCGAGATGCAGGAGTAACCAGCAGGGAGAGGAGAGTAGATGGACCGAGATGCAGGAGTAACCAGCAGGGAGAGGAGAGTAGATGGACCGAGATGCGGGAGTAACCAGCAGGGAGAGCAGAAGAGATGGACCGAGATGCAGGAGTAACCAGCAGGGAGAGGAGAGTAGATGGACCTAGATGCAGGAGTAACCAGCAGGGAGAGGAGGGTAGATGGACCGAGATGCAGGAGTAACCAGCATGGAGAGGAGAGTAGAGGGACCGAGATGCGGGAGTAACCAGCAGGGAGAGGAGAGGAGATGGACCGAGATGCAGGAGTAAGCAGCAGGGAGAGGAGAGTAGATGGACCGAGATGCAGAAGTAACCAGCAGGGAGAGGAGAGGAGATGGACCGAGATGCAGGAGTAACCAGCAGGGAGAGGAGAGTAGGTGGACCGAGATGCAGGAGTAACCAGCAGGGAGAGGAGAGTAGAGGGACCGAGATGCGGGAGTAACCAGCAGGGAGAGGAGAGGAGATGGACCGAGATGCAGGAGTAACTAGCAGGGAGAGGAGAGTAGATGGACCGAGATGCAGGAGTAACCAGCAGGGAGAGGAGAGGAGATGGACCGAGATGCAGGAGTAACCAGCAGGGAGAGGAGAGTAGATGGACCGAGATGCAGGAGTAACCAGCAGGGAGAGGAGAGTAGATGGACCGAGATGCGGGAGTAACCAACAGGGAGAGGAGAGGAGATGGACCGAGATGCAGGAGTAACCAGCAGGGAGAAGAGAGGAGATACACCGGGATGCAGAAGTAACCAGCAGGGAGAGGAGGGGAGATGGACCGAGATAGAGGAGTAACCAGGACGGAGAGAAGATGAGATGGACCGAGATGGAGGAGTAACCAGCAGAGAGGAGAGGAGAGGAGATGTACCGAGATGCAGGAGTAACCAGCAGGGAGAGGAGAGGAGATGGACCGAGATGCAGGAGTAACCAGCAGAGAGGAGAGGAGAGTAGATGTACCGAGATGCAGGAGTAACCAGCAGGGAGAGAAGAGCAGATGGACCGAGATGCAGGAGTAACCAGCAGGGAGAGGAGAGTGGATGGACCGAGATGGAGGAGTTACCAGCACGGAGAGGAGATGACATGGACCGAGATGCAGGAGTAACCAGCAGGGAGAGGTGAGGAACTGGACCGAGATGCAGGAGTAACCAGCAGGGAGAGGAGATGACATGGACCAAGATGCAGGTGTAACCAGCAGGGAGAGGAGAGGAGATGGACCGAGATGCAGGTGTAACCAGCACGGAGAGGAGAGTAGATGGACCGAGATGCAGGAATAACCAGCAGGGAGAGGAGAGGAGATGAACCGAGATGGAGCAACCAGCACGGAGAGGAGAGGAGATACACCGAGATGCAGGAGTAACCAGCAGGGAGAGGAGAGGAGATGGACCGAGATGGAGGAGTAATCAGCACGGAGAGGAGAGGAGATGGACCGAGATGGAGGAGCAACCAGCAGGGAGAAGAGATGAGATGGACCGAGATGGAGGAGTAACCAGCAGGAGAGGGGAGGAGATAGACCGAGATGCAGGAGTAATCAGCAGGGAGAGGAGAGGAGGTGGACTGAGGTGCAGGAGTAACCAGCAGGGAGAGGAGAGTAGATGGACTGAGATGCAGGAGTAACCAGCACGGAGAGGAGATGAGATGGACCGAGATGCAGGAGTAACCAGCCGGGAGAGGAGAGTAGATGGACGGAGATGCAGGAATAACCAGAAGGGAGAGGAGAGGAGATGGACCGAGATGCAGGAGGTACCAGCCGAGAGAGGAGAGTAGATGGACCGAGATGCAGGAGTAACCAGCAGGGAGAGGAGAGGAGATGGACCGAGAAGCAGGAGTAACCAGCAGTGAGAGGTGAGGAGATGGACCGACATGCAGGAGTAACCAGCAGGGAGAGGAGAGTACATGGACCGAGAAGCAGGAGTAACCAGCAGGGAGAGGAGAGTACATGGACCGAGATGCAGGAATAACCAGCAGGGAGAGGAGAGTACATGAACCGAGAAGCAGGAGTAACCAGCAGGGAGCGGTGAGGAGATGGACCGAGATGCAGGAGTAACCAGCAGGGAGAGGAGAGAAGATGGACCGAGAAGCAGGAGTAACCAGCAGGGAGAGGAGAGGAGATGGACCGAGATGCATTAGTAACCAGCAGGGAGAGGAGAGTACATGGACCAAGAAGCAGGAGTAACCAGCAGGGAGAGGTGAGGAGATGGACCGAGATGCAGGACTAACCAGCAGGGAGAGGAGAGGAGATGGACCGAGAAGCAGGAGTAACCAGCAGGGAGAGGAGAGGAGATGGACCGAGATGCAGGAGTAACCAGAAGGGAGAGGAGAGTACATGGACCGAGAAGCAGGAGTAACCAGCAGGGAGAGGTGAGGAGATGGACCGAGATGCAGGAGTAACCAGGAGGGAGAGGAGATGAGATGGACCGAGATGCAGGAGTAACCAGCAGGGAGAGGAGAGGAGATGGACCGAGATGCAGGAGTAACCAGCAGGGAGAGGAGAGTAGATGGACCGAGATGCAGGAGTAACCAGCAGGGAGAGGAGAGGAGATGGACCGAGATGCAGGAGTAACCAGAAGGGAGAGGAGAATACATGGACCGAGAAGCAGGAGTAACCAGCAGGGAGAGGTGAGGAGGTGGACCGAGATGCAGCAGTAACCAGCAGGGAGAAGAGATGAGATGGACCGAGATGGAGGAGTAACCAGCAGGAGAGGAGAGGAGATAGACCGAGATACAGGAGTAATCAGCAGGGAGAGGAGAGGAGATGGACTGAGGTGCAGGAGTAACCAGCAGGGAGAGGAGAGTAGATGGACTGAGATGCAGGAGTAACCAGCACGGAGAGGAGATGAGATGGACCGAGATGCAGGAGTAACCAGCCGGGAGAGGAGAGTAGATGGACCGAGATGCAGGAGTAACCAGAAGGGAGAGTAGAGGAGATGGACCGAGATGCAGGAGTAACCAGCCGAGAGAGGAGAGTAGAAGGACGGAGATGCAGGAGTAACCAGAAAGGAGAGGAGAGGAGATGGACTGAGATGCAGGAGTAACCAGCAGGGAGAGGAGAGGAGATGGACCGAGATGCAGGAGTAACCAGCAGGGAGAGGAGAGGAGATGGACCGAGAAGCTGTAGTAACCAGCAGGGAGAGGTGAGGAGATGGACCGAGATGCAGGAGTAACCAGCAGGGAGAGGAGAGTAGATGGACCGAGAAGCAGGAGTAACCAAAAGGGAGAGGAGAGTACATGGACCGAGAAGCAGGAGTAACCAGCAGGGAGAGGTGAGGAGATGGACCGAGATGCAGGAGTAACCAGGAGGGAGAGGAGATGAGATGGACCGAGATGCAGGAGTAACCAGCAGGGAGGGGAGAGGAGATGGACCGAGATGCAGGAGTAACCAGCAGGGAGAGGAGAGTAGATGGACCGAGATGCAGGAGTAACCAGCAGGGAGAGGAGGGGAGATGGACTGAGATGGAGGAGTTACCAGCACCGAGAGGAGATGAGATGGACCGAGATGGAGGAGTAACCAGCAGAGAGGAGAGGAGATGGACCGAGATGCAGGAGTAACCAGCAGGGAGAGGAGAGCAGATGGACCGAGATGCAGGAGTAACCAGAAGGGAGAGGAGAGCAGATGGACCGAGATGCAGGAGTAACCAGCAGGGAGAGGAGAGCGGATGGACCGAGATGCAGGATTTACCAGAAGGGAGAGGAGAGGAGATGAACCGAGATGCAGGAGTAACCAGCAGGGAGAGGAGAGCAGATGGACCGAGATGCAGGGGTAACCAGCAGGGAGAGGAGAGTAGATGGACCGAGATGGAGGAGTTGCCAGCACGGAGAGGAGATGACATGGACCGAGATGCAGGAGTAACCAGCAGGGAGAGGAGATGACATGGACCGAGGTGCAGGAGTAACCAGCAGGGAGAGGTGAGGAGATGGACCGAGATGCAGGAGTAACCAGCAGGGAGAGGAGATGACATGGACCAAGATGCAGGTGTAACCAGCAGGGAGAGGAGAGGAGATGCACCGAGATGCAGGTGTAACCAGCAGGGAGAGGAGAGTAGATGGACCGAGATGCAGGAATAACCAGCAGGGAGAGGAGAGGAGATGAACCGAGATGGAGTAACCAGCAGGGAGAGGAGAGGAGATACACCGAGATGCAGGAGTAACCAGCAATGAGAGCAGAGGAGATCGACCGAGATGGAGGAGTAATCAGCACGGAGAGGAGAGGAGATGGACCGAGATGGAGAAGTAACCAGCAGG
Organism: Tenodera sinensis; assembly: GCA_030765045.1. Lineage (NCBI taxonomy): Eukaryota > Metazoa > Arthropoda > Insecta > Mantodea > Mantidae > Tenodera > Tenodera sinensis. The sequence continues at coordinate 108,169,722 of CM060961.1, forward strand.
GAGAAGAGATGAGATGGACCGAGATGGAGGAGTAACCAGCAGGAGAGGAGAGGAGATAGACCGAGGTGCAGGAGTAATCAGCAGGGAGAGGAGAGGAGATGGACTGAGGTGCAGGAGTAACCAGCAGGGAGAGGAGAGTAGATGGACTGAGATGCAGGAGTAACCAGCACGGAGAGGAGATGAGATGGACCGAGATGCAGGAGTAACCAGCCGGGAGAGGAGAGTAGATGGACCGAGATGCAGGAGTAACCAGAAGGGAGAGTAGAGGAGATGGACCGAGATGCAGGAGTAACCAGCAGGGAGAGGAGAGGAGTTGGACCGAGATGCAGGAGTAACCAGAAGGGACAGGAGAGTACATGGACCGAGAAGCAGGAGTAACCAGCAGGGAGAGGTAAGGAGATGGACCGAGATGCAGGAGTAACCAGGAGGGAGAGGAGATGAGATGGACCGAGATGCAGGAGTAACCAGCAGGGAGAGGAGAGTAGATGGACCGAGATGCAGGACTAACCAGCAGGGAGAGGAGAGAAGATGGACCGAGATGCTAGAGTAACCAGCAGGGAGAGGAGAGTAGATGGACCGAGATGGAGGAGTTACCAGCACGGAGAGGAGATGAGATGGACCGAGATGGAGGAGTAACCAGCAGAGAGGAGAGGAGATGGACCGAGATGCAGGAGTAACCAGCAGGGAGAGGAGAGCAGATGGACCGAGATGCAGGAGTAACCAGAAGGGAGAGGAGAGCAGATGGACCGAGATGCAGGAGTAACCAGCAGGGAGAGGAGAGCAGATGGACCGGGTTGCAGGAGTAACCAGAAGGGAGAGGAGAGGAGATAGACCGAGATGCAGGAGTAACCAGCAGGGAGAGGAGAGCAGATGGACCGAGATGCAGGGGTAACCAGAAGGGAGAGGAGAGCAGATGGACCGAGATGCAGGAGTAACCAGAAGGAAGAGGAGAGGAGATGGACCGAGATGCAGGAGTAACCAGCAGGGAGAGGAGAGCAGATGGACCGAGATGCAGGAGTAACCAGAAGGGAGAGGAGAGGAGATGGACCAAGATGCAGGAGTAATCAGCAGGGAGAGGAGAGGAGATGGACCGAGATGCAGGAGTAACAAGCATGGAGAGGAGAGTAGATGGACCGAGATGCAGGAGTAACTAGCACGGAGAGGAGAGTAGATGGACCGAGATGCAGGAGTAACCAGCAGGGAGAGGAGAGTAGATGGACCGAGATGCAGGAGTAACCAGCAGGGAGAGGAGAGTAGAGGGACCGAGATGCGGGAGTAACCAGCAGGGAGAGGAGAGTAGATGGACCGAGATGCAGGGGTAACCAGCAGGGAGAGGAGAGTAGATGGACCGAGATGCAGGAGTAACCAGCATGGAGAGGAGAGTAGAGGGACCGAGATGCGGGAGTAACCAGC